>JACCIC010000012.1:1067500-1220000 GCA_018907035.1 Sycobia sp. Sy_11 | reverse complement strand
CTCTCTCTCTCTCTCTCTCTCTCTCTCTGTCCATCTCTCTCTCTCTCTCTCTCTCTCTCTCTCTCTCTCTCTCTCTTCTCTCTCTGCTCCGCTCTAGAGCAGAACGGCCCCGGCATAAATAAATGCGCCTGGATTATTCATTAAATCGCGCGTCATACCTCGTCAACGGCACGCGGCTCGCTTTAATAACCGAGATTGCGCGCAGGCACAGAAGGCTTTGGGAATTGCCCGAATGAATTTCCCATCAGGCCTGGACGCGAGACGACCGAGCGGCGGATAAATCAATTGATCCGTATGTACGACGACGATGGGCATGTTCGTCGAGCCTTGATTGGCTCAAAATTGATGGGAAAATATGTTTATTGCGCGCGCGAGCGCGCAAACGCACTGGATTTGTCATTGAATTTCCGCGACGTATGTACAATTAAAAAATGTATATTGCCCTCGGTTGTTTTAGTTGCGTGCGAAATATCGTCGAGGTGAATTGATGGTCGTGCCCGAACTCGTTCGTTCATACTGGAAAACTTTCGTACTTGAAACTTTTGTCAAATCGTAAAAGTTTGCAATTGTGACATATTTTCACCGTTTTTCGCAGCAAGGGCTTTTTTTGGAGTTTACGCGGTACTTATTCCATTTGGATTGTTGTTATATAATAATATATTATACGATAAACTTCAGATTAGTCAAGTAAATAATTAAGTCTTATCAGCGGTAAAATTCGTATGAACTTATCTGCGCGAAATAATACGATATTATTTTTTATTTTTTGAAATAATGAAAAATCCGTTCCACTTTTGTAAAATATTCATGAATTGTGTGTCATCGTTACATTATGCCATAATATCTATAGCACTATAGATTGTCCTCAGTATCATTATATATTAACTTTATAAATTAATAAATATTGTTCTTTTAGATTTCCAAAAAAAAATCTTAAGTACCTAGCAACTGAAGCCATCGTGACTCTTACTTTCTATATATACATTGATTAATTAAGGCAATTGTGAATTCCCCCCGCGAAATCTTTATTACCATACGTTTTCCATGTCACCGCAACGAAAAAAAAAGTACACAAGGTAAATTCAATCGTGAAAAGCTCGCGCAAGGTAGCAGCCTGTATCCCTTTGATAGAGGCCCTCGAAAGCCAGCCGAGGTTTTATACATATACTTGCCACGGCATTGAAGCCGGATCTCGCGCGGCTCGACAAAATCGCGCTGAATCGCAAGCGCTTTACAACCTCGGACTATCGAGCAGCGTACGAGAGATTGACAGTCCGACGAAGACACCGGCTTAGTCGCTGAGGGGACAAAAAAGCCCCCCTCCTCTCGATTTAAGATTCGATCGTCCAGTGTTCGTCGGGAATCTCCCCCACGCCCCCATTTCTCACTCTTTCAATGCCCTCGTTTGCATCGAGGTAAGCCACTCGAGACATATTAGAGATGCTCGAGTTCGCCTATTACTGCGTCGCGATACCCGAACGTACGTAAACGAGCTTTTTGCTCCCTCCACCTTCTCTTCTCACTCCTAGACCGATAACCATACAAAAGTCGATAAGAAAGAGGGGACGAGAGAGAGAGAGACGGTGAGCTCCAATTCTCACCCGGTACGCACGCCACAGCTTCCAGTCTATATCGCATGAGTCCGTATTCTCATATGTATGTATATATATGTATGTATGATATATATATATATATATATATATATATATATATATATATATATATGGATATAAATGTATATATAAGTACGTATGTGTTTATGGGTACATATCCAATAGAACGGATGAATGTTTAAGCGTACGTATAGACGCCCGCGAGGCCGTGCCGTGGCAAAAAGCCATCGAATGGGATGGGTCGTGAGGAGGGGGGAGGGGGTTGAAGTGGTCAGGCTACCGTAGCCGATAAATGGGAATCTGTAGTAACGATTAAGAGCGATTAAAAGGAGGATGCGGACGGGAGCGCGCGGTGCGGCGACCGAGCGGGAGCCGAATCGATCCGCGCGTTATCGCTCGGCGGTACGAGTATAATGGGACCGCGGCGCGTGCGTGCGTCGCCGGGGGGGGGCGGGGGTCGGGGGACGACGGGCGCAGCGACGCGCGCCACCTTTCCCGCGTCCCCGGCCGCCGGCTGGAGTTATGACACGAGACGGGAGCCCGGCGCGTCCGTGAGCGCGGCGGGACAGATCGAGCGGGGAATTTTCTGCGCGCCCGCCCGATTCTCTCGGCGTTTTTTTTTGCCGCCTCGGCTCGCATAAATCGCGCGTGCGCGCTTAAGCCGCGGCACACGGACGTAGCGCGCTGATAGGTGGACACTTGCGCGCGCGCGCAGGATCGCCGAGCGAGCGAGCGAGCGAGCGAGCGCGGGCTCGTTGATTTTTATGGTCGGCCTCGGCGGCATTTCTGGGCCCTGTGGGAAAATTAATGCGGCCGCGCACGGCGTTCGACGGCTAACGCGCCGAGAGCGCTGGGGCGAGTGAGCGGGACAGAGAGAAAGAGAGAGAGAGAGAGAGAGAGAGAGAGAGAGAGAGAGAGCGGGTTTCGATGCGGACGCGCGGTCTCCCCGCGTTGTTTTCGCGATTGGACAATGCGACGACGAGAGAGAAAAAACATCGGCTCGTACTGGTGTGTACTTGTAGCTGCGGGAAAACGTGCCTTCTCCGCAATTTCTTTATTGTCTTTAAACTTCGCCTTATGTGTGTAAAATAATGATTTATCAACTTAGAAAATGAAGATTATTCTAATATCAAATAAAAAAAAAGAAGAAATTAATGGACATAAGTTTGCATTGATGAACGAATGTGTTTTTAGAATTTCAAGGAAAAAAAACATTGTTCGAGAGCGGCCATTATGTGAAGTTGTCCTACCATAACTGGATGTTTCTACTGGCTAGAATTTTTTTTTTGCTCAATGGAATTGTCTTGAAATTTCTCATGATTTGCGGCTAAATAATAATGAAGACATTGTACAATATTAATGTCATTTTGGTAACCGAATAATTAGAGTCTGGTATCACATTATTTACAATAATTTATATAATTTAGCCAAATGTTATTTATAAAAGTTAGTGTGAAAAATAGTTTTCTTCTTAAATCCGTACGAAATATTAATAGCCAATATATAAATTCAATTATTTTTTAATTCAAAATACAAGTATTCTACATAGTTAACTGTAAAGATATAACCGAGGAGGAATTCAATGGTGAAAGAAAGGGAAAAAATAAATCACGAAAAGATTAAAAATAAGTTAATCTACTTGAATCGAGTACTATTATAAGAATTGGTGTCCCAGATTGAGTTAAATCAGATGAACAAAACTTATACATATATATATATATATATATATATATATATATATATATATTGGTTATATATGTAGTTGGTAAAAATGGTATAACTTTCAAATAATGTGGGCATTTTCCATTGTTCATAATACTGTAGCATTGAAATATTTATAATATGGATTTTTTTTCTTACTGTCTTACACTGAACCTAATATTTCTGATTTTCTAATTAATGATTAATATTATATGATGCCAATATTTCATGTCGATGATAAAATTATAAAACAGCGAAGTGACTTGAAAGAGTTGTTTATAGTTGGTAAAGCGGATTTTTAATAAATTGTTAAACGTATGTATATAAAGAATTACATAACGAATACATAATATATACACGATATTTTATATATACGTATGTCTATACGTATATATACGTATATATATACGTATGTATATATGTATATATATACGTATATACATATTTTTATATATACGTATGTATATATATATATATATATATATATAGCCTTTCGTCATCTCGTTCCTTCAGAATCTCCACGCACTTTCCTCCTTTCCCTCTTTTGCCTCGTATAATTCCCTTACCCGTCGCTTGGTCCCGCTCTCCTTGTACGCCCCTACTTTATGGAGTTGTTCCGCCCCTTCGCAGCGGCCGCCGCTGCCGCCACTGCCGCCCTGCCGCCGCTGTTGAGTGAAAAGTTTTGCCCGGCATATTACGTCTCATCCCTCCCTCTATGCTCGAGGTACTCGCTCTCCCTCTCTCTTTCTCGCTCTTCCTCGCATCTCCCCTCTTAATATTTTTCCTCCCCTCTCCTACCTCGCCCACTTCTGCCATTCGATTCTATTTATCTCTGTCTGCTTTTCACTTTTTCGCGTTTTCTCGCCCCAGTCCCGTATCCGTGAGTTTTCTTGATTCCCCTTCTTCTCCTCCACTGTCCTCCCCCCCCTCTCTCTCTCTCTCTCTCTCTCTCGCTCATTCATTCCTTTATCTCCGTTCCCTCTGTCTCGTTACCGCTATAGCCTCTTTCCTTAAACAGCCACGTCGCAGCGGCGAGCGGACGCGCTGGAAATTAAGGACGATGGTGAAAAATGAGATGTCGCTTCTCAAAAGAGGAGGGCACAGAGGGGCCGGTAATATTCCGGGGCAGAAGAAGCGCAGAGTGCCGGGCGGGGCGGCGAGAGTCAGCGCGCTTTCATTTTTGTTTCTTCGCTATTCTCTTTTTGTCTTCATGGCTTACGAATGCCGCCCACTCCCGGGCCGCGTGTGCTCCCCCTCCCCCTCTCGCTCCTGCCCTCGCACTCCGTTCGCACGCCGGCGCGGCGAAGTTTCGATTTTCTCGCGCTCGCGAGGCACGTAGAATGCAGGGATAGAGAAAGAAAGTGGGTGGGTAGAGAGAGAGAGAGAGAGAGAGAGAGAGGGAGTGAGAGAGAGAAAAGTCTCGCGACCCGACGTGGCCTTCCGAGGCGAACGTATACTACCGCTGGACTGCGCGCATTATACGAAATTTTCCGTTTTCTCAGTAGTCCGAGGAGGGCGTAATCTGCAGCGTCTCCTCTTTTGTTTGCCACTGCTATTGTCGCGCACGATCCCCCCCCCCAACCCCTCCCCCACCGCCCTCGCGCTCTTTCTCTCCCTATCCTCGCTTTTCCTCCCCTCGCGCAATGATGTAGCACGCGCGCGGACGCGATATATCGCCTCTCGCCGGACGCGCGTTCCTCATCTTTCGTCGCGTTCGCCCTGCCCGCGCTTCTTTATCGTGCCGGGGGCATCACCCCTCCGCTTTATTTCGTTCGCTCTCTCTCTCTCTCTCTCTTTCTGTCCGGTCCTCGTTGCGCCGCTCGCAGTTCCTTTTCCCGCCCTCCGTCGTGGACGAGTCAAGAAGTTTTACCCAGCTCTCCGTTTTTCATGACCGCGCCGCCCCCTCCTTACGTTTCCTCCTTGCGATTATCCGGATTTCACTGTATATTATGAAATTCTTGTGTGTGTGTGTGTGTGTGTGTGTGTGTGTGTGTGTGTGTGTGCGCGCATATATCTCTACCTGAATCATCGGAGTTGCACGGGTCAGATTTAAATTATGAACGATCTTGTTGATTGTCAACAGAGAGTTGCTTGGAAACCCCGTTCCTTAGCGCTCGAAAGAATAGATAATGCCATGGACATTTTAAGATGCTCTCGTCGAAATTTTCAATTGCCCTCTTTTGGGCGTTGCACTGGATATCTACGTGAAAACCGTTGCTCATGTAATCGTAAAGAAATAATTCGTTTGATTCGAATAAATTTATGGTGAAAGTGTATGAAAATCGATTTTTAAATGCAAATTAATCATCATATCGAAACATTTTTGGAAAACAGGACGAATTTATTCCATTTATATAAATTGCTTACGACCATATTTAAAAGCAAACGTTCATATTGACTTAGAACTTATTTTCTCGGCATTTTATTTCATTCCACGAGCTTATCGAACGCTCTTCTCAAACAATTGAGCGTAAATTGAAAATTTCACTTTTGTCGACTGTTGCGAACTAAACTAACAAATTTATTTTCATCGGTCTTACAGTCTTATAAAATAATATATTTATAATTCAATAGGAAAATATCATATAAAAATATGGGACTATTTAAATATATTTTTCAGAAATTCTCGATAATTAAGTTTAATATAAATATTTTGATCGGGTGCATAGTAAGGGGGGAGGAAAGTGGGGATAAGGTATATAGAATTTTTTTTTTTTTTTTTTTTTTTTTATTTATTTATTTAGGGTCGCATCCCCTGGAAGGTATTAGCGACCAATACAAATTTAAATACAGTATTTACATCATTTATATTACATTAAATATTCAATTTTACATGAGTAATATTTTATATAGATTTTTTTAATCTTAGTTTGTCTAATAAATTTATCACTTTTTTACACTGTTCGGATTCTTGCAGTAATTTTTTGATGCAGCTTCCTTGTAGTTTTATCTCTTTTCTTATAATTAATGATTTATTACATTCAATTAGAATGTGCTTTACATTTAGGGGCGTATTACAGAATTGGCACATGTTAATGGGTAATTTACTCATAAGATGTTGGTGAGTGATTTGAGTGTGGCCAATACGTAATCTAGTGATGAGTATTTGATCTGGTCGTTTTAGTTTATTAGCAGGATTGTTTTCATATATATTATTTCTAATGCCGTGTAGATGAGTTCTTTTACCGTTAATCCAATCTTTATTCCATTTCTCATTTGTTTTAGTTTTAATTAGCTTCTTTATGTCTTCATGTGTTGCAATTTTGTTGCTTATAGGGTATTTTAGTTTACTTGCAAGATTTGCTGCATACTTTACTTCTGCACTTATTGATTCATGTCTTTTATATGAGTAGATTTTAATTCTATCCTTTAATTTGTATATTTCATTTAGAATCAGTTTGGATATGGCATCAGTGGGGAATATTTTATCGTTTATCAGCGGATTATCTTGTATAAATAATAGGAATTTATTATCTGAGTTTTTGATGAAATCAATTGCATTGATTATTGATATACCTTTGAAGGTAGTATTGCTGTTTATTTTACGTGGTTTGTGGAGAATTGATTCGCCGTTAGGAAGGAGAACTGCACCTCCTTGTGAATGTTGGCTTTCATGGTATGCAATGAATAGATGTGAATATCCTTGATATTTATTTGTTATCGAGTTGAGTGTTGTCACTTGGTCCTCTTCATTATTTATCAGTTCGGGAGGAAAGTCCCATGGGCAGAACTCAAGTTTTTGGTGTGTTAGTATTTTAGGTATTTTTATTTGAAGCATTTTGAAGAATTGGTTAACTCTTTTGTTGAAAGAGTTTCTTTTTATATTTTTCTTTGTTATAATTTCTGAAGTGCGTAATTTGACGAATTGGTGTGCTTGATTTTCTGGATGAGACATAATTTTTATTGCATAATTTAAGACTAAGTAGGCTCTTCTTATGTACAAAGGCTGAACTCTGCCCTCGACTAATATACTGGAAATTGGGCTTGTGCGGTATGCATGGGTGGCAATTCTTATTGATGTATTGAGTATTGGTTCTAGTATTTTTAGTATATTTTCACTTGCTGAGCCATAAGCTATGCAGCCGTAGTCTAGTTTAGTTTGGATTAAGGCTTTATATGTGTTAGTGATTGTTTTTTGGTTTGCTCCCCAACTTTTCGCAGAAAGTGTTTTTAATATATTAATTCTCTTAAGACATTGATCTTTCAAACTTTTTATATGAGGTCTCCATGTTAGTTGGCTATCGAAGGTGAGCCCTAGTATCTTAATTTGATCAACTACTTCTATTTTTTGTTGATTTATGTATAATGCTAACTTTTTCTTGATATTTTTGGTTTTCCTTTTTTCAAATATTATTGCCTGTGTTTTAGTAGCTGAAAATTTGAATCCAGTAGCGTGAGTGAATTTTTGTAGCTGGTCGAGAGTATTTTGAATTAAAATTTTGCTGGTTTTTAATCTTTTTCCTTCAATAAAAATTGTTATATCGTCTGCAAAGGTAGTATATAAAATAGGTGGTGGTATTGAGTCATGTACATTGTTTAAAGCTATTAGAAAAAGCGTGACACTTATTACGGATCCTTGTGGTACCCCATTGAGTATATTTACAATATCTGAGAGGTGATTGTTGACTCTTACCTGAATTCGACGATTGGAAAGAAAGTTCTTAATAAAATAATACATATTGCCATTTATTCCGTACTTTGTTATTAACATTAATATTCTTTGCCTCCAAACCATATCGTAAGCTTTTTCTAGATCTAAACAAACGGCTATTAGATGATGGTTCCTGGAGAGGGCTTCACAAATCTTTGTTTCAAGTGTTACTAGACAGTCATTTGTTGAGCAGTTCTGTCTGAAGCCACTTTGATATTTTGTTAATATATTATTATTTTCGATGTACCATAATAATCGTTTGTTAACTATTTTTTCCATTATTTTACATAGACAACAGGTTAAGGCGATGGGTCGATAGTTTTCTTTTTTCCTTTTATCTTTGTTAGGTTTTAGTATTGGAATTACTGTAGCTAATGTCCATAAGTCAGGAAAAATATTGTTTACCCAAATGATGTTATAAATTTTAAGTAAACATAGAATACCATTGGGTGGAATCATTTTGATAAGTATGTTCGCTATATTGTCCGGCCCCGGGCTAGTATTTTTGGTGTTACTGATTGCCAAGTTGAGTTCCTTCAATGTTATTTCTTTATTGAGTGGATTTGTTGAATCGTGATGAACGAGCGTGGTATTGTATTCTTCTTCTTTTTTTAATTTATTTTGTATAAAGTTTGGTTCAAGGTTCTGGTCGCTTGAGTTTTCAGCGAATGATTTAGCAAGGGTGTCTGCTATTTCCTTTGGGTTTTGTATATTTTTTCCGTTCTCTTCTAAATCTGTTATGTATGTGTTATTTTTTGTTCCTTCAATTGACTTTATTTTTTGCCACATTTCTTTTGTAGTTGAATAATTGCTGATCGACTTCAAGTATTCTAGCCATGATTTTTTCTTGTTAATTTTAACTGTTCTTTTTGCGATAGCTTTCAGTCTTTTAAATTCGGTTTTATTGTTTTCGGTTTTGTTCCTTTTATATTTATTAAGTGCATGTTTATATTTTTTTATAGCTTCCTCGCATTGATTATTCCACCAAGGAGTGTGATATTTTTGTGTTTTTCCTTTAGTTTTAGGAATGGCTTGATCGGCAGCTTCCTGTATTGTTAAAGTAAATTTTTCTGTTATGTTGTTTATATTTCTTTTAGTTGTTTTAGGGGAAGAATCTATGTAGTTGTGGATTGCATCTATTTTTTTGGTTATTGATTCTTGATATAATTGCCAATTGGCTTCGTGGTATTTCCATCTGTTGTAATTTAATTTCGAATCTATACGTGGTGTGTTGGTTTTAATAATGATAGGAAAATGGTCGCTGCCATATAGCTCATTGAGCGCATGCCATTCTAAGTAACTGGCTATGTTATTGCTGCATAGAGTAAGATCGATTGCTGAGAGATTTCCATTTCTTGAGTTGAAGTACGTTGGTAAACCATCATTTAGTAATATTATATTGTTATTGTTGATAAATGTCTCTAGGATTTTACCTCTTTTGTCTGTCTTGTACGAGTTCCAAAGGGTATTGTGGCTATTAAAATCTCCGAGTAAAATGAAAGGAATTGGTAATTGTTGTATTAAGTTATCTAGCTCACGAATATTTAATTCATCGCGGTTACTTAGGTAAATATTGCAGATATATATTGTTTTGTTATCTATTATTATTTTAACTGCAATTGCCTCTAAATTTGTTGTTATTGGTTGTATTTGACTGTACATTGTATTTTTGACTAGAGTTGCCACACCTCCACTTGCATTCTTACAATCGTCCCTGTTTTTGTTATAGCATGTATAATTTCTTAATTGAATGGAATTCGCATCTTTTAGATTTGTCTCTTGTAGACAGACTAATTCTAAATTTTCTGCTACTATTAGTTCTTGTAGAAATTCGTAATTGTTTCTCACTCCATTAATGTTCCATTGCGCTATTTTCGCCATTTTGTTATTGATTGTTTTAGTTACTTTCTGAATCTGAATTATCCGTAGTATTTTGAGGACTGGTATGAGGAGATTTGTTTGTCTGTATATCTTTTATTTTTTTTATTAATAGGGAACAACGCCGTTTAATATTTGAGTTTCTTACATTAGGGTAAATATCAGTTTGTAGGAATTTGATAAATGCTTCCAGGTCATTTGTGTACTGAGCTATAATATCAATTGGATTACGAATTCCTTTAGTATTCTCCAATAGGCTTTTGAACTGTGAATAATTAATTATTGTATTGTTTGAATTTAAGTAGTCTTTAACATTTATTAGATCGTTATCTAGTGTATCTTTTTTATATTTTTGTTTGTTTTTCAATTTATTATTGTCTAATTTAGTTTCAGTTAAATTTTCTATATTTTCTGTTTCTGAATTTGAATCTGTTTTGTTTCTTTTCTTTGGGAGAGTAATTTTACCTTCTTTTATTTGGTTGCTGTTAAGATTTTCTAGAATTTCAGATTCAGTTGAACTTATAATGGAGTGTGTTCTTTTGTTGTCAATGCTCGGTTTTGTAAATATTGCTGAGTCTACCTGTGCTTCTGTCATGTTTGTATTTATATGCTTATTGACATCGACACTGTTATCGATTTTAGGTATGTTATTCATTTGTCGTAAATTTGTAAATTGTAAATAGTCAGATTGAGTTGCAGAAAGTTCAGTGTTGATGCAGTTTCTGGCCAGATGGCCTTCTTCTTTGCAAATAAAACATTTCATTGTGTCAGTGTTGGAGTAAATATAATATTCTGTATTAGCAAAATTTATTTTAAAGACTTCTGGAATTTTTTGTATATCGTCAGGTTTGATGTAAAATTGACGTCGGAAACTTAGTACGTGGCTGTAGCCTTCAATATTTATTCCAGCTCTGAGAATCGTAATTGGAGACATTTTGTTTACATTCAGTTGACATAAGATGTTTTCGATTGCGTAGTTTGGGATTTCTAGTGGTATGTTAGAAAGTATTATTCGTTTATTTTGGGAGACGAGGGGTCTAATGTTTACCTTTTGATTATTGATCAATATATTATCTTGTTTTTCGGTTAGTTGTGTTACAAGTTCCTCTTTAGCTAAGTATATACATATTCGGTTTCTTGAGATTCTAGATGCACTTAGTATGTTGCATTTGTTCACTAAATCACCAATGGCGCAGATATAGTCAGACAATTTTAGATCTTCAACACAGTCTAAGATTAAAGCTTGTTCACGTTTTACTATTTGGGCCTTTTCTGCATAAGTGTTATCTTTCTGTATGTCAATTTTAAACGTTGGAATTTCATTGTTGTGATTTGGTCCTCCCGATTGGGAGGCCATGGTGGTTTTAGCCTATTCAATGTTATTAATCACTCGAGACTATATTATGATTTTACACTGTACACAATAGTATATATTGTTTCACTCGGAGCAATTTATAAACACGTCCGATTAGCACAAGAGACAGGCGAGAACTGATATATATAGAATTTTGTTATTAGAATTTTGTTTGAGCAGCTCCTGAGGGAGGACCAAAGAGGTCCGAAATGTTGGACATCGTCATATTGTTCTTTACTAATCGTAGTATTTAGATTAATTGTTATTTATATTTGAGATTCTACGGGATTGACTGTAAACAAGGACAGTCTAACTGTCACTATTAAATTATTCAATTATAAATATATTATGTTATACGACTGAAATGCCGATGAAAATATTTGTTGGATAGAGCATAAAATGCAATTTTTAATAAATTAATAAATATTTTTTTATCGGTCTTACAGTCCAATCAATTCAATCTAAAAATACAATAAAAATAAAAATAAAAAATAAAAATTAAATTCAAAATTAAATTAAAATGATAATGACACTCAGACTGTCCTTGTTTACATTCACCCCCGTAGACTAATCTGAAAATAATATATTAGCTGAAAAAATTCTTTGTTAGTAAAGTGCAGTCTGACTGTCCCCAACACCCTTACCTAATTAATTATTAACACTTATAACACCATTATTATTAATTTTTAATAATTTTATATACATGAAATTTATATGATTGTACAATTTAATTAATCATCCCCTTCGTCTAATGTATATTCTACTAATTAAACCGTGTGAAAATAATAAAATAAAGCTTGTTTTACAAGCAACAAATATAAATAAAATCTTAAAAATCTCATCACACACTGTCTGATTTATTCGAATTTTAATTTAAAAATTTTTCGAAACTTTACAGCAATATTTAAAGGCAATTGAAAAGTATGAATAATCGAAATTTTTTATAATTTTATGGTTACGTGTAATATTCATAACAGCGGGATACGATTTGCTCAATCGGTATAAATTGACTTTGCCACCCCATCAAGAGTGAATAGACTCAATTCGTATTATTATTTTAAGGTAGAATAGGAAAAGGATTCGCTGTTTTATTTCATATAGACTTTTTATATAGAAACAGAGAGCTGCTTTTTTGTCAGATCTTTTTAGAGGTATTTTTTGAGTTGTACGTACTTGTGGTCCTACATTGCTGTGTTATCAATTAATACTAGGAAATTAATACTAGATTCTCTCTTCGTATTACTATATAATAATATAGTATCAATCGTTTTCAATTCCTAGCAAAATTTATTGTTTTATTTTTAAGAGCTTCTCTTATCATTGTTTCACTGGTAGTAATATATATATATATATATATATATATATATATATATATATATACATATATATATAATATATATATATATATATATATATATGACCAGCCCTGACAGTACAGCGCCATAACTGCCGCGTGTACATAAATCTCCGTTGGCACGCACCTTCACACCTACACCCACGCCCGTCAACAAGGCATGTAGGGATGGCGGTGGGTTGGGGGGGGGGAGGCGAAGCGCTCGGCAAGAGAAAGCGCAGGGAGGCGAGCAGAGCGGGTCTCGGCCATGATGGAAAATCCGCACGCGCGCCACGCCGCTTTAAAACCCCTCGAGGCCTCGTGTGTATCTCGTACCCCCCCCCCCCCGCCCCAACCCCCTCATTCTCTCGCTCCCCATCTCGCCCCTCCCCCCCTCTTCGAAAATCCCCGCGTCGCTACCCTCGAAGGGATTGGGGTGGAGGTGGGCGAGGGTTGCGCGCGAGGAGGGCGCCTACGCCCTCGCTGATCCCTCCCACGCCCTCCTCGCCACCCGCAACGGCATCTGCATACAAGCGTGCAGATGCGCGCGCGCATAAATCGCCCCCGTCGAGCGGCGGCGGTGGCTCGACGCCGCTCGACCAATAGCGCGGGCCGCGGCTGCCCGGGTACTCGCTTCCTCATATGTGTGTGAGCGCGCGCGCGCGCGCGCCCGTGTGTGTGTGTGTGTGTCTGCGTAAGTGTGCGTCTACATATAGAGATATGTATATGTATATACATATACATAGATCGTAGAACGCCGCCTATGGCGGGACGCCACCGACGCCGACGCCGCCGCCGCCGCAGCCATATTGTAAAATATGGATCGCTCGGCGCCGCGCGCCCGCTGAGAGGTGCGCGGCGAAACCCTCCCCCACCCTCGGCTACTGCGGGGCACCGGGCAGGGAGTGGGTGGTTGCCGCCTCGCCCGCTCGTCCGCCCGTGTACGCGTACCTGACGCCTCGATCCACCCGTTCGCGCGTCGCGGCTGGATCGGCGATTGGGGGTAGAGAGGGCGGTGGGGGGGTGTAAATGCGGGAATTTTTCAATTTCGATGCACCGCGCTGCATCGAGCCATGGTCCGCACGATTGCGAATATGCGGGACCAGCGAGGCTTTCCGCGACGTCGATCTTGCCCCTCCCTCTGAAGGAACTCGAAAGTACAAGTAGAGAAGCAGCATGAAAATTTGAAAGGATGCTTTGAATGTCACCAGGAAAACTTTTTTATTTGGCGATGTAGCCAACTTATTTCATACTAACTCATAAGTACCGTAGTGTTTTTAAGCCTTCCCATCGCATTTTTAGCGAGTGTCAACGTTTGAACATACGTGAAATAATTGGGGGGAGGGGGGTGTTGGAAGAACTCGCAAGAGCTGAATTGACTGGATTTACAGAAGATCAATAACAATAATGGGAAAAATAATAGTATCGGAGATATAATCTACTTAGATAAGTGAAAATAAATTTCCAGTATTTTTCATTTAAATAAATGTTCAATTGATACTTTAATTTATGGATGAGGCTGGCGATATATTTTAGGTAAAAGTAAAATAATGATATATATTCTCACAACACCTCGGTGTTTTATATACAATCCTCGTCAGGTATTATTATAATAATCTATTTAGCATATATCTTTAAATTTTTCTGTCTTTATAATTATATCACGACTCGTTCATAAATTTAATAAAGTAAATAAATATAAATATGCAACGCAAATAAAGATCCATTAATTTTATTGGTCGCTAATTTTAGGTCTTTATGGCACGAATTAAAACAGCGCGTTATATCTAATAAGATTAAGTTAATCACGCGTTTGAATTCGAATCGCGCAGTTAAATATAATACAGAAAACGGCTTTATTATTTCCCAAATCGTGCCGCTTGCATATATGCACTTTCCAAAGGCGTTTATTACAGAAATTCTCTACCGTATCTCATTATAGCTCCGTTATAGAGCCATCATTAAGTATAAAATCGGTAATAATAGCGTTTTATATCATAAAAATTAATAAAAGTAATATTAATTTTACGCTCCACGCGGGCCAGCTTATATACATTAGTTAAGAAGTTATATTATAACTAACGTGTATATATATATACATATATATATATATATATATATACTAAAAATGATGTAGCGCATTATAAATCGCGTATAATTCTTACTAAATGTCAATCGAAATGTCGCGCAATAAACGCGCTCTTATGGATAATAATACCTTGCGTTTTAATTTTCCGAGAAGCCATCAAACGGGAGGGGATGGGGATCGGGGGAAGAAAGACGGGAGAAGAAAGCGTCATTATAGCATGGGAATTCCCCGATTCCGGAATAAATGTATATATATATATATTTATGATAAGCCCGTTTGCAGCGGCATGTAAAGAGAATTCCGGCTGAATTATTTTCGCAGCTACGGACGATACCTCGCGCAATACATTAAAGACAATTTATTAATATTTTTCCCTTTCTCTTGCTGTTTTCTTCCCCTTTTTTTTTCTTTTTACGTTCCGCTTTTATGATTTGTGATCGCGATTTAACGCTTAAGCAGACGAGAGGGAGAGAGATAGAGAGAGAGAGCGAGAGAGAGAGAGAGAGAGAGAGAGAGAGAGAGAGAGTGAGGGCGAGAAAGTGCGAACGTAGACGGGAGCGCGGAGAAGAATGAGAAAAGAGAGTAATAGAGGAAGAGGAATAGTAAAAGTCGCGGTGAGGGGTGGGGCGCGGGAGGAGAACTTAGAGGATGAAGGGATGAAGTAGAAGGGACGAGGCATTCGCGCCATTTTTCTCGCCCGGCAAAATTTACGGCGCCTGGCATCGATCCAGCGTCGTTATTTCGCCTTCGAAATAAACATCCGCGGCGAGAGGGAACGGAGGGACGGCAGAGAGGATCGGGGCGAGGGGGATGGAAGATGAGAAAAAGAAAGGGAGAAGTATACGATGTATATATATATATATATATCATACGATAGATAAATGAATAAAAAGGACCGATTAACATGGACAATGTATAATGTGTGTATCCTATTCTCAGCGGATGTAGTATGAATTATTATTGAATTGAATTTTCGAGCCGCAGCTTGCATTGCTCGGGTATATCTGACTGTTCGCGTCGGCAATCGGATTCTCTATAGAGATCGGCCGAAAATATGATACGCAATTTATCGTTAAAAGTTGAATTGTGCATAATGTTTAATCGCAGTATCGACGTTTACAATGCAAATGCGCAGTTTTAATCAATTTATGTGAGCGCTAAATTAATGTTAATTTATATGTGTAAAATTAATTTAGCATTTTTAATCGATTCAATAATTAAGACATAAATGAAAAAGAGAGCTGTAAAATATGTATTAATATTTTTTACAAATATTTATAATTGAAGATATTAAATTTAATTATTGCATTATTAAAAATTCTACTATAGTTAAAGAATCAGAATATTTCTCATACTCTTATAATCTATGTATATCTAGGCTTATGTGTAAATAGGGCCTTAAAGTTTGTTTATATCTACATGTATCAAAAAATAAATAAAACGTAAACATCTAGTGGATAACTTTCAATAACAAGTGTATAGATTGAAAAATAAATGTAAGATAATAAATTTCATATAATTGATTGTACGTTCCTAAATAAAATGATCAATTATTACATATTTTCTAGGTTTTCTTTTAATGAAAAAATTATTGAGATATTATTCATTCGCTCGAATAAAAGATTAATTGGGTTTATATATAACTTTTTCATCTTCGCAAACATTTTACGAATGCGAATAAATTATTTATCAAACGAGTCCAATAAACATATATACATATATATACTTGAATTTAAGAAATTTATTTTTCCGCCAACGAACGCGCACGCGCGAACCGCGTCATTATACATCTGTTGCACTTAGAGGCAAAAAGAAAATCAAAAAAAAAAAAAAAAAAAAAATATTCTAACCACTCGGCAGCAGCGGCCGCGGCGGCATATAATCGCGATTATATACTCTCGTCAGCGCGCCGAAGCCGCGCGCATTTTCAAGATGCCATCGAGAATTCGCTCTCCCTTACCGTCTCACCCCCCCCCCCCTACCTCCCCCTCAGCGCGGCGAGAGATGGATCTTGCGACATTTTCCTCCGCGGCCTTTCGAGGATAAAACTGCGCGCGCGTCCCAGAGGGCATCAGCAGAAGGCGGCGGCGGCGGCAGCGGCCGCCGAGATAGATCTAAAAATACAAAATTGCAAAAGTGCGCGCGCTCGCGCTTGCGAATGCAGGGCCGCGCGTGCTGTTAACTACGCAGATAATACGAATGGGAGGGGGAGAGCGAGAGAGGGAGAGGGGAGAGAGAGAGAGAGAGGGGCTTCAATGTTCCTGCGCTGGGACATAGTTTTTGCCGCTCGCGCGCTCGCGTTCGCGTCCACGTCTCTCGCGCGGCGAGATCAAAAGACGCCCCCACGCGCCTGTTCTGTCCGTCTCTCCCTTCCTACCGTCCTCTCTCTCTCTCTCTCTCTCTCTCTCTCTCTCTCTCTCTCTCTCTCTCTCTCTGTCGCAAGGAGAACAAAAAAATGCCATCGTATACCCGATCGTCCTAAAGATCTTTCTTCTCTCTCTCTCTCTCTCTCTCTCTCTCTCTCTCTCCCACCCTATCGCGGCAGTCACGCGTTGTCTATCCGTCTTTATACCAGAACGAGGAAGAGGAAAAGTAGCGAGCTGCATTCTTATATAGAAAATGCGCGCGAGCACGAATCGTTTGTATCTTCGCCAAAGGGAGGACGCGTCGACTGTTTTTTTTTCTCTCCTTTTCCTTCATTCTTTTTCATTTCTTTCTTTTTTTTTTGCTTTTTCTCCTTAGTTTCCTTCCGCGGCCCCCGGGGCTGGGCTCTGATATAAAACGCGATGTCGCTCGCGCGCGCGCACCGTTACGTCAGCTTTCTGTACATAATGATAATTGCGACGACGGTGCGCGGCGTTCCTCCGAGTCATCGCTGATAGAATCTATAACGTCGCGGTTTGTTTCGGAATGTATATAACATTAGGTAAGGCTTATTGTTCTCGTTCCGCTCGTGTTGTGTATATACATGTAATATATATATATATATATATATATATATATATATATATATATATATACATATATAGCAGTGATAAATTATTTCACTCCCATATTGCATTAGATTTTCGTGTAATTATTTTGATAATTAGATGTTTTGCGAACGTACTTGTGGAAATTTCTTACAGTAACAAATGATTTTTCGCCTCACGGCACCGATCCACGTTAAACGTGGACGCGCGGCAGGCCAGAAACTCATATAGGATTCCCGTTCCGAAATAGTATTGATGTAATTTCAAAAATTAACAAAGTCTCTATAATACGATAAAGAAATCGATGATTATTGATATACATATATAATATATAAGCTTCACGGCAGACATTCCATTGCATGAAATTAAACTCATCAATTATTCAGACTCGCAGCCGTGGAGGAATTCCCTGTCTCGCTTTGTCTGAGATAACAAATATAACTGACTCTATTTATAAAAGAAGAAAATGACACGTTATGGATTTAAATCTATTTCTATGCAATATATTGTATATCAGCAAGGTCTTCGCTAGCGACTAAAAAAAAAATAATAATAAATAAATAATAACAATACTTGTGTCATGATCGACAGTACATGAAAAATAGCAATGACGGATTCCGCACGAAAGATAGAGAGACAGATGCGCTACTGCGGTTTCTTTTAAGACGCAGTAATACCGCTGAAATTCTTGACAAATTCACTCGTATGATGACAACACCTAATGTCGAGATTCTAAGATATCCACAAGATCGACGGATCAGGCAAACAGCGCGATTTCATCGACTTACACCGGGCCGCTCGTCGTTGGAATTTCCTCGATCTGTTTGGCCGTCAAATATAGCGGCCGGGATATCAGCAATGATAATTGTCAATGGATTAACGAGGTTTGTGAAGAGCTTAAAACGTTTCTGAAAATTTCCTATCCAACGCGCCGCATGGATTTCGGACCAACGTATCCCTTGACTTCGCGTTGTCTCAGGCGGCCCTGGAAATTGGACGGTAAAGCCTTTTAGAGCGTTTCGAGGTTAGCACGATCCAAATTGCTTTAGCGACGAAATGAACGGGCCAAGCCGTAAATCGCGTATTTCGAACGCGTGATTGCAACGCATCACCGACGTATGCAAAAAAAAAAAAAATCTAAAGAGTAAAATACAGGTATACAGACACGTATCACCGTGTCCTAGTATAAAGAAACGACCTCGCAATCGTGCGACAATTGAACTGCCCATCGATTGATTGGCTGTCCGCGCGGACCGCGTATCCGATCCGGAACGATTTCTACTCGCTCTCGCCCGCCCCCCCCCCTCCGTCCACCAATTAGCGGCCGAGCTTTTCTCGAGCGGCGAGCTTTCACGAGCAACAGCCGCGAATAGCCGCGCGGATGGCGGGACGGAGGTTGGCGGAGGGGGGGGGGCGAGAGGGAAAATATAAAGAAGCGAGCGGCGAGCGGTTACGGAAATTCAAAGGGAGGCGAAACCCGCTGGCCGTACAGGAGGAGATGTACACGGCGGCACGGCGAAGCGGGGCTGAAGAAAAGACTCCCCCTCGTCCCTCCATCCACCCCCAATCGCCAACGACGCCTTGCCTCGTCTCAGCACCCCACCCCAGTTCGGCGCTACCCCCGGACTCGCGCATTCGGCTGGGGAGGGGAGGGTGTGAGTTTTGTGTCAGGGTGGCGGAGGGTGGTCCGGTTGGGGGGAGGGAGGAGGGATGGAAACTCGTTTCGCGTTAACGCCATATACGCAAGCTGACCCGGCGCGACGCGGCTCTTGCTTTACGATCGCGTCCGCGCGCGACCCGCGTGTATATATATATATATATATATATATATATATATATATATATATATATATAGTTGGCATTATGGTGCAGGGAACGCGCATTCTTGGATCAAAAAGAAACAAAGAAAGAATTCACCCACCGGAAGGGAATAAAGAAGTTTTTAGATTAAGATTTAAGATTTAATTTTATCGATACTTATGACTCAGAGGTTTGTTCGTGTCGCAGAGTGCTCGTCAATATTCGCATATGCACTAGAAACATAAATTACAATTTTTTGAAAAATAGAATTACGTCGAAGGTGTGTCTATGTTTTTATATAAAAGAACGAGGTCGATCAAAGTCGAATGGACATTGGGCTAAAATACACATTATAGATAGATAATGAAATATCAAAACATAACAGTAATATTATACTTGGGTAATTTTAATTTGGACATACTATGGGAGACATTGTTTCATTATTTAAGATAAAAATCAATAATTTAAATTTATATGATTTTACCAATGTATATGTATGTATATATATATATATATATATATATATATATATATATATATATATATTATACGAAATGGAAGAACAATTTCACTAATCGCTGATCTTTTAAACCCGCCCTCGCGATATCTCCGGGAGCTGCCGGCAATAAAGCTCCCTTTGATGCGCCCATGCACGCAGCCTTCTACTCGCATTCTGTGGGAAATTTCTTCCTTTTACATATATATATATATATATATATATATATATATATATATATATGTGTGTGTGTGTGTGTGTCTGTGTGTATGTGTGTGTATAGACTGACCACTAAGTCACAGTCTTTGAAATTGAAAACAGCAAACTGTATGATGATTATTTACTTTGAAGGAAGTTGATTCGTCATAGACGTAATTTTAATACTAAATGCGTATATATACATTTAATAAATAGTTCAACGTCAAATATGACTTCAGTCAAATGAAAGAGAGAGAGAGAGAGAGAGAGAGAGAGAGAGAGAGAGAGAATTTGAAAAAGAGTTTCTTGACCTGTTTACCCCCACCGACTTGGCATCCGTATCTATATACAAATATTACACCCTCTTCCCTATATTACATACTTTCTGGTAATTACGCATTATCTCGTGCTGTTTTTCCATTGTCCCGTTAAATGTCTATTTGCCATATATATATATATATATATATATATATATATATGTGTGTGTGTGTGTGTGTGTGTGTGTGTGTGTGTGTGTGTATTCTCATATACCAACTTTTACGCAGCAAGTATTACAACGCGCGCACTTGCCAGCGAAATTTCTTCTATGTGTGTATGAGTGTGCGCGCGCGCGCCTGTTTGTGTATGAACTTTTTATGGGCGGCTCCGCCGTCACCGGCCGGCGCGTGTACTATTCATCCGTGCGCCTATGTGTACGCGTGTGCATGTGCGTGTGTGTTTTTACGTCGGCGACTTGAACGGGCAATGGAGAGGGAAGAAAGAAATTTCCCATATAATGCGAGTAGAAGGCTGCGTGCATGGGGGCATCAAAGGGAGCTTTATTGCCGGCAGCTCCCGGAGATATCGCGAGGGTGGGTTTAAAAGATCAGCGATTAGTGAAATTGTTCTTTCATTTCGTACATAATATATATATATATATATATATATATATATATATATATATATATATACACAATATACATATTAATCTATGCCAACAAATTCTCGATAATTGGTCTAAATGAAGATAAGAACGATATATTGCACACTATTACTTCCAGAGTACGTATCGCCTTTTACGTCGGAATTCGAGTGAATACTATTGTTACCTTTGTTGTGGTTTTGTGGTTGAAAAAGAATTTTTTATTCACCAGACGCATGAAAGTAATCAGGTTACGCTGCAAATGAATATTTTTTCAATAATATTTCTTTTTATTAACATATCGTGACGATAACAACGGTACAATGGTTAAAGTTATAACAGGCGAAATTTTCAGTAGTAACGAATACTTTCAAATCTAATGTAATAATTCCTGTTGCATTGAATCTGATTCTGATATGAGATAATATTAAATTAAATTATAATCAGATTTTACGATAGTTGAAATAATAATCAGAAACATGCCGTTGAAAAAAATAACTTTAAATCAATAAATTTAATGTGATCTTGTAATAGTTCGTTTGCTACACACACACACATCTATATATATACATTCAATTACGAATATTTTTTACACGTTTCTCTAATCTTCGTCCTTTCTCTTTTTCGAGTTTTAAGCAATTCCTGGATTTCTTATGTATGAATCGACCGATTTTCATCATTTGTACAATGTCTACTTACGAATGCAGGAAGTACGAGGTCAAAGCCACGTGTAGATACGAGAAGGTAAACGGAAAAATTGTCGATGACAGGTATATATATATATATATATATATATATATATATATATATATATATATATATATATATATATATAAGGCGCGCGTCGTCAACGTCGCTTCGCTTTATTGTCACTGAGACGCGGGCGCGCCGGTGCCCCCGGCTTAATAATGAATTTTGAAGCCTTTATATATATATTACCTTTACGAGAATCTTTGACGTACACGAGGCGCGCGTACCCGCCTATATAAGGCTATATGCACATATATACATGAGCAATAACCTACAGCGTCGAGATATTGCACGAGCGCATTTTTTTTATTTATTTATTTTTTAGTTATTTATTTTTGCCTTTTATAGTTTACCTAAATGCGCGTCGGCGGCGGCGAGCGCGTGCGAGAGCCGCTTATGCCTCGGCCTCTCCCTCGTTTTTTCTCGCTGTTATGCTAGTGACGCAGAGACGTGGTTGAATATACATATATACATATATATATATATATATATATATATATATATATATATATATATATATATATATAGTTGAACGAAAACTTATATTCGTTCCTTTGCGTTCGATTTCCTTTCTCGATTAAAAAATATCAAATCCGTGATTTATCGAAGGGAATAAAGGATTGTTTTTGCTGTTCTGCACCTATTATGTATATATATGCGCGTCCCAGGGCCCTGGGATACACGTGAATTCGTGGGTTGTTTTTTGTTTTGTTTTTTTTTTTTTTTTTTTTTTTACACGGCAAAAAATATCGGCGTAGAATACCCGTAACGTGGAGAATTACATACATAAATAATGGGACGGAGATGCAAGGTGCGTTGATTGGCTCATCTATATATACCAGGACGACTCGACAGAGCGAAAGTGACGAAAGAAGCTTGGCAGCGCTTCCAATAAGTAACACTACGCCGTTGATATTCAAGGCCTAAAAGATTCTATTATTCGCCCGAATATTTTGCATAAAATGTCCATTTCGAGAATGTACAACGAACTTAAAAGGTCAGTAAAGTTTGGGCAAGTCACTGATGCTTGTGCGCAATGACCAGAAGCGCAATAATATATATATATATATATATATATATATATATATATATATATCGAAAGGTTAAATAAGAAAGCATCAGTTGGCGATCTGATTTTCGTTACAGATGTTAGTGTAATTGAAATATTATTTCGCGCACAATATATGTCGCCTTCCGTTTTAGTCGTCCGAAACATCGGAGATCTCTGAATTGATTCGATTTACATACATAATTCGTACATATCTTAAAATTACATACTATTATGTATCATGTTAAAGAGATTTTTCAACGATTGCTTGGCATTCGCGTCCGAAGAATTGCATTTCGAAAATGTGCGACGTGAAATCCTTAACAAGCGATTTTATTAAGGAGATATATATATTACGTAAAATAAATCTCAGTTAGACAAGATTATGGACTTTTTGCGCATTTTGTTTTTCTTTTTTTTACAATTTATTACACTCGAACAACAAAAAATTTTCTATAGATAATCTAATACATTTATTTGATTGGATTGACATTTACGCCGCTCAACCAAATCATCTCTATAAATGAATTATCGATAAATACAAAAAACAAATTGTTAAAAAAAAACCTATGCAACAAGGATTCGCCAACAGTACGTATATAAAATTATTTGCTCGATGTAAAAAAATCAATCCTATTGGAGCATTGAATTTTTCTCGTCACCAGTACTTCGACGAACCCTCCCCTCCCCCTCCACCCACCTGGCAATACTGAGCGTTAATAGCAACGCGGAGCTCGCGAGATTCTAGCAGGCGTATAATATTTCCGACCGTTTCACCGCAAAATGAAAATAAATGGCCCTAACAGGTTCCTTGTCCGGCCAACGGAGTTTACCACATCGAGCCCGCCTGGATAGCCTAGACGTCGCGAGAGCAGAGAGCAAGAGAACGGAGATACTGGAGTGAGAGAGAGAGAGAGAGAGAGAGAGAGAGAGAGAGAGAGAGAGAGACGCAGATCGAATCTAAAAATAAAAAAAAAAATAAAAAAAAAATTAAGCAAACGCACTCCCCGCGTCGCCTCCCCGCGTCGCCTCTCCCGCCGCCGAAGGCTCAGCGAGAGCCGGCGCGTGTGGGCGGAGCTTTTATATCCCCGCTACACGTGCTTGGACCGCCGTGGGACTTTGCATAGCCGATGAGCGGTCGCGCCGCGGCGGAGGCGGTCGCGCGCGTCACTTTGCATACGCGTGGAGCGCGGCGCGCCTCAGCCTCACCATTGGTCCAGACGCCTCCCGGCCGCCTCGCTCGCTCTGGCCCGTTACTCCCCCTACCGGGCGGCCGCGGCTCTCTCCTCCTTCGCCTCGACCTCCCGCCGCCCGCCCCGGCACCCGTTTCTGGTATCCACGGGGCGCTGCTCGGGCCGCCGCTCTTTTTTATCCTCTGCCTCCCCTCCGTCCCCCACCCTGACTCGCGGTCTGTCTCTTTCTTCCGACGCTTTGGAGTTTCTTGCGAGAGGCGCGCGGATGGGCTCGCCGTCTCCCTCCCTCTCTGTCTCTCTCTCTCTCTCTCTCTCTCACTCACTCACTCACTCGCTATCTATCTCTGTATCTTTGCGCAGACGCTCGCTCGGCGCGTTGCCCCTTCTATATGCCGACGCGTACGTGCTGTATATATATATATATAAGTGTATGTCCCTTTGGTTTCTTGCTATATATGTACATACGTATACATACTATGATAACATATGCGTATAGTAGTTGATAGATCGAATTTTATACACACACGCACACACACACACACCACACACACACACACACACACACACACACACACACACACACACACACACACACATATATATATATATATATATACAGAGCAAAGAAAATAGTGGTTTGATGACAGAAATTTCTTCATCTCGTTCTTTTTTTTTTAAAAAAATTTTTTATCACACAAACCATTTATCCGAGCATTTTCTCACGAACATATCAGTACTGCGTGGATGAGAAATAATATAGTTGTATAAATAGATTTCTCCTCTTAATTGTGCGCAATAAATGTATTTTACGTATCTGCGTTTAATGTAATTATTAAAGAATTTTTACGATTTAAAAAAAAAAATTCCTTAAGACTCGAATTTCTTTTATTATTTTCATACTTAACTTATTGTAAGAGCGTAAATTAATTCCACGAGAAAATAAGGTATAGGAAATATTACTGAAATTGTCGACAGCAGCGTTTTATACTTCTACTAATTTATTATTATTATTCTTTGAATTTAATTACATATTATATTGAATTGAATTGTTTCATTTTGTAAAGGAACTAAAATAATACAAGTATCCGATAAATTATTGTCTGTGACTATTTAAAAAATTTCCTTTTATAGTAATAGCACTAATTTTCGAGAATTCAATCGTATTCCATATACATATATATATATGCTAAACTGATATATTGTAATTAAAATGAATTTTTCGATTTTGTAACAAATTTTTTTTTGGATTATTTGTATCACGTATACTGTTCTAAGTATTGGTAAAATACACACGGTTTATCATACTAAGGTTTATACTTTATATACCAAGATGGGAGTAGAATTTTTTTTCTCGGGTTGTTAATGTAGAACATCAAAATTAAGACGATACGTTTAAAGAGATCGTCTTGACCGTTGACACGACACGATACGCAATAGCAGCCGCCTGTTGATTAGGCCCAGCACGTTTGTAAAAATTTATTAAGATCATTAAATATAAGCCAGAATAACATTAAATATTGAATTGATATTGATATTGAATTGACGCAGTATTGTAATTGTGATATGAACATATCTCATATCTTCAATTCGTTTATATGCGGCTGACTCGCAAGACGTGCGAGTCGTGCAACGAACGTTGAACTTGAAATGTAGATAAACATTCAAATTTTCGAATACAGAAACGACATTATTGATTTGGTTAAAACAACTGTTGTAATTAGTTTATTTCTGATAATAATTCTTATCTATAAATAAACTATTTACAGATATTGAAAGTGTATTTTGACTCTTATAACGAAGAATTTCGTTGGGAAAATGAAAAGAAAAAATCCAGTAAATCAAGTAAATTTAAATAAATTAAAAACTATGCCAATATGGCTCTATAAAATCAATATTCCTATCCTTGTGCAATTATGTATGCTTATAGATGGGTCTTGTATAGAATCTCGTGCCAGGGGCAAAAGTATGGTTATCCTCGATCAAACATTGCCGATTAATATTCTACAGGAACGCGTTCTTCAATAAATAATTTAACTTCTTACAGAACTCGATGGCCAAAGGCCAGACTCAAACAATTTACATTTCTCAATTATGGAATATTAGAAAAATGGCAGAAATGCAATTCTGCATTGTTTGAAATTTCGTAAATTGAAAAATGAAGAAAAATTTTCAAAATTTAAATAACGCACGAAGATAATATAAATTTAGTGGCTTCGGTAACGATATATTAATGTTTATTGCTGACTGATCAGAATACCATCCTTTATGTAATAAGAGATAATCTGAATTGTTTAAAATATTTAATTAAGCTTATAATCAAATAAATACAAATTTAGAAAAAAATAAATTGCTTCCTCGCCGTATTTTGTCGTCTCTGTCCGGAAAGATACTCCGGTTTCTTTTACTTTTTTCTTTTTTACAATCAAGAATATTGCTACCGTCATCATTCTTATATATTGGCCATAAGTATAAATAAGTATGAAAAAAAACAATTATTACTATCACTTTTTATTAGACTAATGTATGGTGCTCTCTCCATCCAGAAATGCATATTAAAATACAGTTACGTGTATTTACTTTATATATTATTTTCACGCATTAATTTCGCACATTACTGTATACCGAATTTTCATATATAATAATGAGGGGATAGATGAGTAAACCTCCATATCTTACAAGTGTACTAAAAAGTAATATAGATCGTAATATAAGTTCCTGAATTTAAGGTCCATTTCAATTGACTTTAAAACGCGAGCAAGAAGCAAACAAACTTTATATATTTTCTAAATCTTTATATAATATATTTTTGTATCTCATTACACTTAAATTATTAACTACGGTTACATTCATTTCCATCCCATTAAACTAGTGTACTGCATATAAAAATAAAACATTTACAATTATATAATTAATTTAAGCAAAACTATTTATTTGAAATACAATAATTCATATAAATATATTTCGTGCATATAAATATTCTTTTTGAATGTCGATTGTCAATTCGAAGATATGATTGGGAATATTGATAAATAACACTATCATTGAAAATCATTTTATAAACATTTTATTAAATTCCTCGTTAAAGTTCAATATTTATCCCAATAGTGCTTAATTAAATATTTAATAAAATCAATAAAATAATTTGTTTGACCCTTATTAAAGTATTTTATCATATAAATAAAATATTCTATGACGCTGTTCGAATGGACAGGATGGTAATTGAAATTATCAATTTTTGGATCATTTCTGAATAATTTATTATCTATTATGCTTCTAACATGTAGAATAATGTTAGTTTAAACTTAATCATAATTAAAATTAATATAAATACCATGACATCAAAAAAAATTTCGAACTTCGCCGATCATTTCGATTGACATTGACCTTCCGACCTTACAGAGTCTACAGGGGCGATTTCATTTCCTCCGACAGTACTATTAAAAACTACTATTTTTGCTCAAGTTCTCGCATATTATTTTATCAAACCAAATACGAGAGTTCAAATGGTTTATCCTGTCAGACTGAATAGAGGCACGATCGTCTTTTGTTTCGCGAGTCGAAGCGCTTCCGCGCAAAATCGATTCGGACCATAGTAGGAGAGCAACGAGACTATTAAAATTGTTTATAAACGTCTCCGTTTTTTCTTCTTCTTTCTTTATTATTTTTTGAAATAGTGATATATTATCTTTAGATGCATTATAATTGATTTAGCGGGTTTCTATCGTATGGAGCTATAAAGTAGTAAGCGGCACGTGAGACTTAAATCTAACCTCTTTACTTGACGGAGACTATATATTATATATATCATATATATTACATTATATATTATATATATAATATATATACACACACACTATATATTATATATATAATACACACACACACACACACACACACACACACACACACACACACACACACACACACACACACGAGTGAATTACTTAAATCCGAAGTATCGTAATGTATTATTATATTTCATTTTTTCTTCTTAAATTTCCTCCTGGATTTCAACATTCGCTGATACTTCCATCAACCTATATATATATATATATTGTTTGCAACTGATAAAGATCCTTTAAACCGTACTAACTGTGTTTCTCGACCTTATATTGCATCAATTGTTCAATTTGTTAGGTAAAAATTTGATGAAAATGATCTAATTTTCCTATTTTGTTAAAGGATGTGGGTCGATCACAAACAAAACAAACACAACACTTGAGCCAATGAATATATAGTTCATTGGCTCTGTGGGGAAAAGCCCTTTATAGGCATGAAAACCCCATGAAACATACGTATATTAACTATTAACTATATTAACAAATGTTACACGTATAACTTATATAACTATATTTAACGAGTACTGATGCATCCGTTTTTTCCGGGCCCTGTGTGTAAGAGTTTTGGCTAACTCTCTATGATTTTATTTCAAAGGTGTAAATAATCTTTTTATTGTACAATTTTACAACCTTTATTGCCTTCGTTCAAATAGAACGAAATTAATACCACGCTAAATGTTGAATATTCTATGTAATATAGACTTAATCAATGTCGCGGACGTGGTTGAGTCTTACATTATTATAGTTGTGTATTTGTTCTGGAGCGTTTCGATTCAAAGACGCAATATTTTATAAATACATCTTTGCGATGTCTCTGAGGCAACGAGTATTGTGCGCTAGCAGTTCTCGTGGGACTTCTGTTCATTTATTGCTTTACTTTTTTTTTTGAATGAATTGTCACGGTACAAAGTTCTCCTTGTCGGAGTTCGTGTAATTCGCTTAGCTTCGATAAAGTCTGCGATATTGGATTTTTAAATTAGTTGAATGTAAATTAGATGGTTATGTATCCTCCATTACGGAGCCCGATATTTTGAGTATTTCCTTGTCACAAGGACTGAGACGAGATCAATTTCCAGCTGTGTAGGACTCTTTCCTACGCCTTCGACAATTCTGGCGAACGTTGCGAATTTTGCCCGCCAAGCCGAATAGAAACAGCCTCATGCACTGACTCGCCAGTAATGGTGATGTGTATATATATATATCTATATATATAATACATATCTATATATATAATACTATATATATATATATATATATATACATATATATATATATATATGTACTTATATAACATATGTGTGTATATATATATTTAGAGCAGCTCGCCGATCGGCAAAAAGGGGCGGGGAGCAACGATCGAGCGAGCGAGTCAGCGGCCGTCGGGATTAAGCTGCCGCGCGCGAAATCGACGGCCGAGATACCCGCGGCCGAGTATAACGACGACGACGACGACGACGACGACGACGACGACAACGGGGACGACAAGGGGGACGGGCCCGCCCGTATAGACTGTTCAGCTATATCACCTCGAAGCCGATCACCTCGCCCCCCCCCCCCCCGCGACAGAGTTCCTTCTCTCGCGCGCGCGGAGGTGGGATAGGCATATAGGCTCATAGAACGGCGACACCTCCTTACGAGAGTGAATTTATATATATATATATATATATATATATATATATATATATATATATATATATATAAATGAAAGCGCGTTACGGCCTATCCACGCTGGGCGACTTTCCTCACTCTCCTCTCTTTCCCTCTCTCTCTTTACCGCCATCCTCTAATCCCCCGCCTCTCTGCCACCGGTCTATAACTCGACTCGGCCCGTCTTCGGTTTTTATTATATTTTTTCTCCTTTCCCACGGTGGCCGCGTTATGCCCGCGGCCAATGCGAATTGTACACACACACACACACACACACACACACACACACACACACACACACACACACACACACACACACACACACTATATATATATATATATATATATATATATATAGCTGCGCAGATTCGCGACCGCGTCTATACATAGCCGTCGGTTTATTCTATATATATATATTAATAGTTACGGTGCGTCGATGAATAAAGATAGAAAAGGATAGAGTGAAAGAGAAATAGAGTGTGGGGGAGATATACGAAAATTGAATTCAATTGAATATTTATTATTAAAGCTATGGTCGTCTTAGTAGAAGATTGTTGCTTGCAAAAATTGTTATAAAATATATATAAAATATGAAATTTGAATATAAAACTTACCCTGTAGTTATATAATAATCGAAAACTAAAATCAAGTTTAAAATCAAAAGTCATTAAATCGATGAAGAGAGAGAGAGAGAGAGAGAGGCATCGAATTTGATTTATTTAAAACCTAAAGAGTCATGGATCTCCATAGACGAGTAGAACGTTTATACAATGATAGAAAAACTATACTATATCGGAGAAAAATCGAGAGAGAGAGAGAGAGAGAGAGAGGCGAATTGCGAGATATTAGTCAATAGATCTGTGTATATTTGTAATACTGCGTAAGCGCCATCGATCGTTGCAAAACGATTGCGATTATGTCCTCCTTCGTGGATTTTGGACTACATATATATAATATTGGAGCAAGCGACAGAGTGTGCAAGGAATTTTTTTTTTCTTTCAGTTTGCTCGAAGCACGCATTTACCGAGGCCAAGTCATATGCGACTGCGAAAAATATCTCTAAGCCGATGGGGGAATGAGAGAGATAGATACTACTATATATGGCCTCCAGTGATCGCGCGATTATAAAATTTCTGCTTTTTACTGTCTATATATATAGTTCTTGCAAACTTGCTCATATCGTATAATCACCGAATATAGATATCACGGCTTTTTCTGGGCGTTCCATGTTTATTCAAATATTGTTCAGTCTTTGATACATACAAGTCTTACGTATATATATATATATATATATATATATATATATATATATATATATATATATATATCGCTATTGCAAAAATAAAATGAGGAATTGATAAGGAATTACTCGGTTTTTCTTTTTTAAAAATAATTTAACAACGCAACTACATAAAATAAAGAAATAAAACGCTTCAATACTGCACATAAAATTTCTAACATGCATCGTGTATTAGATTCGAGAAATAGCAGAGGCAAAAAAATGTATAACTCACATTTCGTTTTAGCTTAATAACTGGCATTAATCATCGGTCACGAATACTCAGTACTTTACGATATGTATATCAATATGGCACAGCTATTTCCGCTAAATTCGCAGTGTATTGTTTAATAAAGCGAGGATCTGGATGGCAAATGTCTGTACTTGATTGCCGAGCAGTTTTTAGAAATTGCGAGAAAGTGCATCGTTGAAATTTACTTCGCTGACATTATCTTCTATATTAACAGTATCTTCATTCACAATCTTGTCCTTTAAATTTTCTTTTTTTTTTTTTTTTTTTGTTTAAGCGTTCGTTCACTCATCCATTACTTTATCTGACGTTTTTGACGAACTCTTGAATGGCACACCTGTTAATTCTTCACATCTGCATCAAGGCTTAATCTCGGAAAGATATATTAACTTTATCAGATTTTTCAGACATATCGGGTAAAATTCTGGGTAAAATATAATTTTCTTCGACGAAACGAAGCCAACGGATACGAATATAGTATGTGTCGCTGTATTATACATTATGAAAATAATTTCTAAATATCTATATTACTTAACATCTAATTTAATTTAGACGTTATTTAACCTAACATCGACTAATTATTTGACATCTAATTTATTGAAATGCCCAATTAAATCTACCGACCTTCGTAAAACGATGAGGACTAAGATTTGGTTTCTCGCATTTTCGACTGCGCGGCATCGCATAACCGAGGGTCAAAATTCTACTCTACGACAGGAGCTCTTCGCACGAGTCATCGAGCCCACAATTATATTCACCCCGATTATTCAATAATCCGTATCCTCGCAGTGATATTCGCACATTTTGCCAACTGCGACGTCGCGAGCACCGATCCCAATGGGATTCCTCGGCGTTCCCATCGCAGCTCGAAGTCGCAATCCTGCCGATTCGAAATCCAGGCTGGATTTCGCTAGGTGGCCGTACGACGGGGAGCGATCGTAATTTTCAGTTTTATTCCGAGATCGCGGACAACTCGCGCGCTCGTCGAGCGAGCAGCTTCGGAAATTCCGTTGCGAATTTGGAGAGCCGGGTCGGCAGGTCGCTGGGGCGCGAATTGTAAGCGACTCGATTCGTCGGATGTTCGAAGGATATATAGCTCGATAATCGATCGACGCTCGCGGCGCGACTGAGATCCTCAAATTTTGGCGCTCGCATTTTTCCTGTATGCGACGAACGTGCGATTAATAATTTTTCATTAGCATCGACATAGGAACCGAAAGCTCCGTCGGCGGGATGCGCGAAGGTGTTGGGGAATGGATGAACGCGTGTTATTTTCACATTGTTCGAGACCGCGTCGAGCGTGAGTCCCGTGCCAGAGAGATGGTATGAGAATAAATTTTTATTACTACGGTAATACATAAAAATTAATATGTAACAAACTTGTTAATTTATTACCGATTCGGTTCGCTTTTTTTAAGCTTTATCGATATTACTATTATTATTATTATTATAAACTGCCAGATTTAACTTTAAATCACGAAAGTACTTCAATTTCCAACAGAGGGACGATTGTGAATATTTTTATTAATTAATCGTGATGGTGTATCATGGAAAGTATCCATAAAAAGTTTGAAAATTATACTATCAATACATCGCCTTCTATATTTCTATCTGTACTTTTCATATAAAACAGTTCAATCAACAAAGAACATAACATATCCTATCAACAGATATACGAAGTCTGAAATTTCTACTTTTTTCAGAAAAATTCGACAGGCCATTTTTTCTTCTTCCAAATACATGATTTCGTCGCATATAAATCATTTAAGACTAAATTTTTTTTTTTAATGGTATACGATACTCGTGACGGTTAGTATTGTGAAACATACATTAATGGAGAAAAAAAACAGTATACGGTAGAGACTAATAGTGGCTTAATCATTTATCACCAGACTAGTCTCGTGTAATTTTCGAATAATTTTAATTGTAGTCGATAAAACCATAATGCACGTTTGTCGAAAGCCAAAGATTAGCATAGTTCCGCATGATTTCGTGGATTCGATCCACGACGACTAAACACGCACAAACACACATGCTAAAGCTTAAATTTTTATCCTAGTCGACTAATCGTCCCGTTGCTCGACAGAAATTCCCCTGCCAAAATATCGTAAACAAATTTCAACGATCAGCCACATGCATAGATATGCGTGCGTCTGTGCCTGTGTACGTGTGTGCGCGCGCGCGTGTGCTTGCCTGTGTGCGTACGTTCGCACTACCGCACGACCCTCTTATTCCGATAGATCGCCCGTGCTCGCACCGATCCCATGCTGCGCTCGCGCGCTACGCGATAATTACCACCGACAGATTTCTAAACTCGTTAAAAAGGTCTCTCTCTCTCTCTCTCTCTCTCTCTCTCTCTCTCTCTGACCGCGCTGCAAGCCGCCCGCAGGACGACGCGCACGGGGGTACAAACTCGTTCCGCGCATTAATGCGCGCGCGCGCGCGCGTCGGAAAACACCTTGATCGTTCGCTGGTTTTTGCGCGCGCGCGCGCGCGCACCCGTCTATCGCCGAACGTCACTTTAATTACTTACTCAGAGAGGCCGGCTGTGCTCGCGCGCGGCCGTAGAGAGGGACAAAAAAAAAATTGACACGAATTTTACATATTTTTTTTTTCCCTCCCGCTGCCAATCCGTGACCGCGCATTACAATACGATTCCCACAAGTAACGCGCTCGATGCGGCGGGCATGTGACGTTTGTGTGTGTATGTATAGATATAAATACAGCGCCTCGAGCGGCTAGCTCGCTCATCGTTGCGCAAGTTGGATTAATTAAGTTTCTTTGTGAAATAGAGGCAGAGATTTTACGCTGCAGTATATGGAATAGGTATGTGCGTATATATATATATATATATATATATATATATATATGTGTGTGTGTTTGTATATTGTTGTGCGTATATGTGTGTGTATACATATATATTGTTTAAGGTTGAATATATAGAAATTCTTGAATACGTTTAAGTGAACCGGTGGGCAATTAGCCGATTAGTGAATACTGCAATTGTGCAATGTTTTGCAGTTATTTATAGACGAGAGTTATTATTGTAATGACAATAATTGTTACAATTATCTCTCGCATTACGACGATGATCATTACTATTATATTATAATTAGGAGCTGTTTTACAGTTCCTCGAAAAATAGTATATTAGAATAAGGAGTGCGCCGAGATACAGGGTGATTCCCGGCGTGAGCAGTGCCGACGGACAAGCGAGCGTGGCAACGGCTAAAACGACCAGGGGAACCCCGATCGCACTGGTGGTTGGGCTACCGCGCTTGCGCTCGCTCGCCGACGGGGCGCGAAGAGACGATTTCGTTGCTCCGCGCTCTCGTCCGTAAACTTGAGGACGTTACAACGAGCGGCGCACAAGACACGGTCAACGTGGATTTTTTTAAATTAAATTCGTTCGCTTCCCGCCCGGGTCGGCGTAGCGTCGATCGAGGCGCGGGTGCCGACGTTGAAGTCGCACGCGTCGAGAATCAGAGCTGACGAGGCTGTATTGAAATACGTGTACTTAAGAAAAGGACAGGGCGTTCAAGCTGTGCTTTCGAGGTTCGAGTTGCGAAAGGGACGTCTCGATCTTTGTCGTTAAGCTGACGATAATTTTTCATCGTCCTTAATGTGATCGTGTTCTTGCTAAATGACTGCTTCCAAGATTTGGCATGGTGTAGTCGTACCTTTAACCTCGCGTATTATAGCATGATCCTTATCGGCTAGAGGAATCTATGGTGATGCGTAAACTGATCTTTTCCATTTGAAGTATATATATATATATATATATGTGTGTGTGTGTGTGTGTGTGTGTGTGTGTGTGTGTGTGTGTGTGTTAAATGTAGGAAAAAAATTAATCCCATACACCTTGATTGCCTTTCTTTGCAATTCCGTACATACTGCACCGCATAATATTATTAACGTTTTTCGCTTTTAATACGGTTGACAAATATTTAACCATTTTTAACACTTCAAATGCATTACTGGCCGGTCTTGTACAGAGTGTCCAATAACATCTCAATCATGCGATTGTGCTTCAAGCTTTTGAATTGGGAAAGCAAAGAAAATTCCTGGATTTTACTTGGGTTCCGGCATTTATCTTTCATTAGATCGATGAATTTCAGATGTTACAAAGCCTGAACTGCGCACGATCATTTGAGAAACGTATTTTGACGGATGAGAAGGTATAGAGTACGAAATATGGAAGAAGGCCGAGAGTTTAGTCTGGCATTTTATTAGCGAACAGTTTCGGCTCGATTCGCGTTCGTTCAGTTAAAAATATTATGTCCCTAGCATACGAACCGCGCGTAATATTCAACTCAGATGAAAAATTCTCGCGGTTCCTCGTGCGGTAATCCGCGAGGCATCGTTCGTCAAGAAAATATTGCCAGATTTTCGTTAATTTCTGAAAAATACGACCCATGCGTTATGGTTTTTTTTTTTTTTTTTTTTTTTTTTTTTTTGTTTTAATCGACTAAATTACCCGCGCTTAATTAAATTACCCAGAAATGTTCGGCGACGGTGGCGTGGCGCGACCGCAACATCGCAGAACCTACGTCGTGTCCCGGATCGCCGGCGCGCATAACGCAATCGCGCCGCATTTTTTCGCGTCGATCGATTCGTTGGAATTGTCGATTCGAGCCCGTCGCGATTGTAGACGAGGTACGAGTAAATACGCGGAAAGCGTTTTCTAGGCAAGGGTCCCGATCGACGAGCGTTTAGCAGGGTGGGGGGGGGTTGGGGCGGGGTGGGGTGCTCGGCCGCGAACGAGAAGGATAAGCGTGGGACAGTGGTCGGGAGGGGTGTCTCGCCGTAATGTATGATGTGTAGAAGGCACAAAAAGCGCGCGCGCGCGCGCGCTGCTGCTGCGACACGGGAGCTTTTGGGTTCGAGTAAAATTGCACGGGGATACGAAGTCGGAAGGAGCGTGTGCCCAACGATCGACACTCGGCCGGGACAGACGACGTGTTAAATAATTTATAATTGTTTAGTAGCTCGCGGAATTCTGATATCGGAGATCCGTGTGTACGAGCGTGTGTATGTCTGTATGCGTGTGTAACAAGCACTGGATAAGCCGTTATTACTTATAGCTGGCTGATAATGATTGAAGATTTCGATTGAAGACAAAAGTAACAGACAAAATTGGCCCCGTTAGTCTTATTGGGCATTTCTTTGGAAGAGAAAATAAAGAACAACGTGCAATATGCACGTTGGTATAGGCTCATTTGGAAATTTAACAAAATTATAATATTATTTATAAGTATTTCGTTACTTTATTGAACTATATACTTATTAAACCCGTCGATTCGAAAGCAAAGTAAATGCTTATAAGTCGTTATCGATCGCGGTTCTCGAGCATTTGATTCAGTTGAAACGTCAACGTTTTTGTTATGAGAATTTAGGTTTCATGATTCCTTCAGATATAGTCTATGGTCTGGATAAACTCCTATCTGAGCAGTCGCTCTCACATTATCGTAGATATCATGGGGTTATTTTCTTGGCCAGTTTTTTTTTGTGCAACGCTCGTGTGTTCTCCAAGGAAACTATTTCGAAGTATAATTATTTTTCTATCGTTGCATAAATCATGCAACTCTAACTTTATACTGTTGTAAATAAAATATCATTTATATGCCAGTAAGTTAACTAACTATATATATATATATATATATATATATATATATATATATATAATTTCTTTTTCATAACTTAGCATTCTTTTACCTACTTCCTCGGGTTTTCTTCAGAAGAGCGAAAAAGTAATTGGTAATCGATCCTTCCACGTAGAGGGTAAACATTTTTCGAATTGTCCTTCTAGAAGAAATGCGTGATCTGCGTAATCTCACGTAACAACCATACTTACTCACAATGACTTATAGATACGTATAAATAGTGATATATATATATATATTCTATCGTTCTCTTTATATTTTGCAATTTGATAAATTTATATTATTTCTACTAATATTATAACTATGATGTGATATGTATTTTAAACCGATAACTTCTCCTCTCATATGTTGATAATAATTATTTTGCTGTACGATTATGATTTGACAAATTAACTCTGCGATATGTAACAGTTATTCTTCCACGTCTTAGAATGTTTTATACGTTGTTTCTATCCGTCCATCTGTCTATCTGGATCTTCTTCGTTTTGTCTGTAATAATGTACTTTCAGAATCTTTAAAATTCCGTCCATCTTCTATTTCTCACTAAATTACTTTCATTTTAAATTTTCATCATCTCCCTTATTTATATGCATAATATTGTTCTGCGTAATATAGCTTGAATTCGTTCCAGGAAATTACAACTTTTAATAAAGCTACGGCGACAGTCTCTGAATATTCGAAATTAAAAAACAATTAAAAAAAAAGAACAAAAAAAAAACAAACAAAAGACGATCAGAGGAACGTTTTTCTCGAAATCTAATTTCTAATGTAAGGCTCGCCCGATGCGCGTGCTGCGGCGCAAAAACGAGGATCCCAGTAATTCAGCTCGGGGACCCTCACCCCCGACTGGCAAGAAACGATTTTTCTCGCGCGCGCGTCCTGTCCACCGTCCATAACAATGAATTTTTTCGCGGTACGCCAAGATCGATATCTCGAGAGCCAAAACCATACCCCTCCTTCCTCCGCGCCGCCTATTCCTTTTTCTTTTCACTCGCTTCTCTCTCTCTCTCTCTCTCTGTCTCTCTCTCTCTCTCCCTCTCGTTCGGTCTTTCGCGTGCAGTAATTCGGCACATCTCCACTAGCGAAAGTGTCAAAGGGAGGAGCGGGGAGGAGGGCAGCGAGTCGCAGCTTCGCGCTACCAACTAAAATTCCGGGGCCGCGCGCTTTCTTACATATCGATGAGAGTCGAACTCGCGACGGAGACGACGGGCCACATCAGCTCCCAAGCGTCTCTTTATATATATATATATATATATATATATATATATATATATATATATATACAGGATTCTCTCCTGTTCCCTCCTCGTCTATATATGCGTCTCGACTTCGCGCTTTCTGAGGGGTCGGTGTGAGGGGAAGAGACGGGGGGGAGGAGGCGGGGGGTTGTGGCAAGAAACGCGCAAGAAGGACACCTGCGAGCCAAGAAGACACCACGAGGCGCTTTTCTTCGTCCCGACGACGAGGGCGGCGACGCGATCTCACGGATGACGTATGGCCTCTGCCTTGCGCTGCTGAACTGCACGCTCAACACCCCTCTCCTTCTCGCCCCTCATTCTTATTCCGCGGTATCGCTCCGCGGCGGCCACCCTCGCGAGTGTCCCCCTTCCCACCCATACATCTTTTTTAAGCGTAGATTAAGCCGCGACGACTTTTGACGCGTGGCCGCTGCTACGGGCGGTGGGCAGAGGAGGGGCGAGCTGGGCAGACTTCGTGCGCGCGAGCCTATGATCTAAGCAACGGCTTAGATCGCGACGCGTGCTAGGATTTCGTGGAAGAAAGGAGGGAGGACCGCGAGCGCTGCTCGGTATTTTAACGTTTTGAGCTGTTTTCGAGCGAATGAAAAATCTCGTACCCCTCGATGGTTAAAGTATCATTAGAATTTTTGTAAGTATAGTAAGCTCGAGTGGGCTCGATGCATTAAACTTTTAGATGAATAAGAAATTATCGATCGAGGTATGGCTTTATATAGATAAACCGAATAAATTAACATAACATTCATACGCTGAAAACTATTCTTAAATTATACAAAATGCCTCTCGTTTATCTTTTTCTTTTTTTTTTCTTGTTTCAAAAAAAGTCAGTATTTCAAATTTATTCGGAATAAAAGCGAGAATTGCAAAGGTAAAACTTTTGCAGATCAAAGTATGAGACGCGAGTGGAGAGAGATAGAGGGAGAGAGAGTGAGAAAGAGAGACAGATTCACGGACGCATAAAAGGACGCAACGGTCATTTGATCTTGCGGCAATCGAATTGCAAAATCATGCGAATAAGGCCTTGATGCAAGCGCGCGCATGGTCTACATGTACACGCACCGCGCGCTGGCGGGAGAGCAAAAATATATACAGCGACGTCAATCGCAATAGCCGCCTCTCCCTCTCTGCCCTCCTCCTCTTTCCTATACATAAAACCTGAGAGAAGGCTCTACGCGTTTGATGGGTAAGAGGGGGCGTTGGAAAAACGAGCGAGAGAGAGAGAGAGAGAGAGAGAGACAGAGAGGAGGAGAGAGGGAGAGAGAGGCAAAGAGGCAGTTGACAACCTGTTTAACCTCGCGCTCTCGTAGAAAGAGATCGGACTTCTCGGACGCGAGCAAAAAACTTCCCTTCCCTCCACTTCCCCTCCCCGCGCCCCGCGCAGCCTAGAGCCGGGAGCCCTCCAATAATACGGCGCGTATCTCCCGTATATATATGTATACATGTATAATTGTATACGTGAGCGCCTCGGCAGCACAGCCGGCTCCTCTAGTCGTATGGTTATTAAAGATGGCCGCGGCGCGCGCACGAGAATCTCCAGCGCGCTTCGTTCGGTCGCGCGGGGGCTTTTTTGCGCTCGACGGCGCTCCATATTTGAATGCAGGCTACGGTACAGCCGTCTCTCTGCCCTGTCGTGGATAAATTACCCATCGATCTCTGTGCGGTTGCTTTTCCGAGAGCGGGAGTGAGGTGGAGAGAGAGAGAGAGAGAGAGGGAGAGGGAAGCTGCGACGGTTTAAACGAGAAGGACACTGACCCCCGTCGTAGCCCGAGAGCGCGAGCAGGGAACAAAAAGTATCACGCTAATTAGCTCGGCATCTTTTTTCTCCACCTCCGTCCCTGTCTCTCTCTCTCTCTCTCTCTCTCTCTCTCTCTCTCTCCTTACGGTGACCAGCGACGAAACGAAAAAATGGGATTAGGAGGGGGCAACGCTCCCCGGTCCGTCCCAGGGTACGACTGTCGAGGAGGATGGGTTTTTGCAACTTCGCGGGAGGCGCGCGGTTATGAGCGATGGTAAGTGATACACTTCTTTTTACCCCTCCGGTTACTCATTGATTCGTGTAATTAGGAGGATGGGGAAAAAAGCTTCCTGGTTGCAATAATTGTGTATTACGAGCAGTGCTCCACTAAGTCTGATGCATAAAGCACAATAAACAGCTATTGATATAGGCATAACATAATCGATAATAGATTTCAATCGAGTTATAATACAGTAATGCTACAATTACGACCGAAAGATTTTGTTCGGATTTGTCTTCTTGAATCGGACAACTTCGAGCTCCCATATTCATCTGAAGTGCGATTCAGCGGAAGATAAAACAGTAATTCCTGATAAAAACTATCACGGCGATATTGTGTCGATCAAACTGCAAAATGGATTCATGGGAATGTTATTTATCGAAACTTGCCTTCATATTATGCTTTAGATCCAATTAAAGATGTCACCCACGAGATTTCGAAAAAGTTCAGCCAGCAGTATAGCTATACATAGCTTCAGTGAACAAATCGTCTCAGACTGAATAGTCTGTGGCTTATATAATGATGCTGTGTGTTTCTTTATAACATCAAACCTGCGTAAAGCGAAGCCTCGTTAATCAGCCACATTTAATCATCTGAAAATTGAAATTTCAATAATCCCAGTCAAATTGTACAGAAAATCTCGTGATCATTATAAAAGAGCGAAGATTATACTTTTATTGAATTTGAGGTGATCATATAGCAGTATTGTAATGACGCCAGTTCAAAGAATCAAATATCACGGCAACAAAGGAAAATTCTAAAGTCTACCAGAATCGGTAAACGAACGTGTGCGAAGTTGGGTACGATTGGCCTGTGTAATTTCAGTCACATCCCTTTTTGACAGTCCCTGGTACAGTATTTGGCTTTATAAAGTTAATCATGGATAAAGGCTAGTTGAAATTGATCGTTGACATTACTTGTCCAATATAGCAGCACTCAAAAAAAGTCCTTTATTTTCACGAAAGGAAAGTCCGACACTTATCAGATAATAAGTAATATGCTACGTTAAGTGACAGCTACAGTTGTAAGTTTGATCTCAAACTTGCTGGAACTGACCTCACAATATATCTTGCAGTATCCGATGCAACAGAAGCTGATGGTGAGTGAGGATTCTTCGGCGGTAGAATAGCGATCGATCAGTAAGGTTCATTCGTAGTCCTTTTAAAACTTGTCTCTCACAAATATTTTCAGAATAGAATTGGAATCTTTTAATGCCAACATTATCGATGGTTCAAAAATCCTTCAAAAACAGACAATAGTTTCTGTAGGCGTATTTCTAACCGAGTAAATCGCGCCATAAAAGCTCGTTGCAGTTCTCTTACAGACAAACCAGTCTCGTAAGCTTCGTAAGTTTCGAAAATTTTTAATTACTCTTACTTATGCGAAGAATTATTGATACCCTTGAGAGTTATTGGAGCAGCTTTATTCTCTTATCATTTCAAAATTCTAAAATTTGTATCGTATTTTATCATAATTTTTTGTCTTTCGTAATACAATTTTATATTTCATATCCTTCATAATAATACATTGGATATTTTGGAACATACAGTTAATTAATATTTTGTGATTTAAGAAGACGTACGTTTGTCTGTAAACTGGAAAGAAAAAAAGAAAGAACGAGATTCGAACGAAATGATATAAAAAAGGAAATATGAATCTCTTATAAACATATCGTCATTTGCACTTTAGAGACTCTATAGCTGCATATTATACGATCACTTCTTATAGGATCACTAATTTTAATAGTTAGATCGTTTTTCAAGAAAATGAAAATTATATACATGGTTATGAATAGTTTAGCTCGAATACATCCTGTTTAATTTAATTTAATCTTAAGAGTACTACCTGACGACTTTATATGTTTTTCTTTGATAGATTTATTCAACACAATTAAATGCTTGTGTACAAATTTACGCGAAATACAACATTTCTATAAAGTAATAAATTAATATTTTACAATACAGATAATCCCCGTGGGCATTGATAATGTCGTCAAGAGCATTCACCGTGACGAGAATCAGCATTGAGGGTGAAAAATCGCACGGACCACGCGGCCAGGAAACCCGATCGGAAGCGCCCGGCGTCCGACCCTGGCTTCGTGCCTGGCGTACCTGAATGGAGCGACGGCCGACGCTGCCGGCCTCTCGCGGTCGGGCGACGACGACGGATCCACCGAGGATCTGCCGGCCGCCGCACGGCAGAAGAAGCGGACGGTCGGCGGAGCCGCTGACGGCACCGAAGGGCGGCCCAGTCGTCCGGCTGTATAATTTATTATGAACCATCTGCATTCCGCCCGATATGATAAATCAACGCGACACCATCGCCTCACCGTCAAACGAGCCGGCGAAAATCCACGGATTCCAGGCGGGGGAAGGGGGGAGGTGGGGGGGGGGGGTCGGGAGGGTCGAGAAGCTCGGGCACGCTTCCGTCCGACAGAAACTGTAGCGACGCGGCCGCGATCCCGGGCCCTCAGTAGCTGCCGCCGCGCCGCGCTCGCAAAAACCGCGGGTGCGGACAAATCGAGCCCGCCCCCCTGCCTCCCGCCCCTCTCACTCTCTCTCTCTCTCTGGCTCTATAGTTGTGCTCCCTTAACAACGTTTCGGAGAATCGGTCCATATGCACGCGAACGAGGCGTATTAGTTAAGTGCGTGTCCCAGTGGCTGTCGCGTTTATATATATATATATATATATATATATACACATTAAATTCAATAACGGTGCTGATTTATAACTGTGCACCACTGACGCGACGGGGTCGCATGTGCTCGGCCGCGCAATCTGTATCGTGTCCTTAATCGGCTTCTGTCTCGCGAGGATCTCTACGACGCCGGGAGAGCAAAAATGCCGGCGATCGCGCGCCGATCTCGCGGCTGCAATAGACGCGCCGGGCGACCCTGACGACTCACCGATCCGTGACCAAGGGGCGCGGGGAGAGGTAGGGGAAAAAAGCGGTTCGGCCAGGACGAGCGGTAGGACGAGCAGGGCTGTTTCAGGGGGAGGGGGGCAGGGGGGGCATAGTTTTTCGGATCACCTTTCAGTGCCACGGGTGCGGCGGGATTCGATGCTGAGCGCGACCGCGGGGTCGCGCGTGGAACGGGGCGAGACGCGCGCGATGAGCGCCCGTCAACGGTGTCACTTTTTAATATATATATATATATATATATATATATATATATATATATATATATATGGATCGTTACGTAACGCGGAATTGACAGCGCGAGCTTTTTGCCGCGGAAGCGGGTGTGCGCGGGCTATATGGACGGATGGTTGAGATTACAAGTGGAATATAAATGCGGTGTTTTACAGGACGGGCGGGGAGGTGGCTTGCCATTTAAAGGGCGGCGGGGCTGCTTGCGTCGAGAGTCGCTCAAAGGCTTCATTATGACGCGAAGAAAACATTTATGATATAGGATTATTTTGTAAATGATAACGACGTTATTCTCGTATTAAGATCTTGGAGTGTTTAAAAAATTATTTTTCTATAGAAGAATATATATATATATATATATATATATATATATATATATATATATATATATATATATATTATTGTACGTATATTCTTTTTGTGTAATTATTTACATACGTTTCACTGTACTTTCTTATACATGATAGCGCCAAACATTTCTTCATTGTAAAAAAACATTGGCACGGCCATATCGGAATAAAATTTATGGAAAAGATGTACAAACTCCAAAATCGACAGTAGGGCTAAGCTCTCTGCAATAACTGTGGTTGATGATCAGACAATTGAGTCTCTATTTGACATAGTAGGGCGTCTCATTCATGATTAGCAGCGTGGACTCTTCCATAAATTACTGATAATCTTTCCTTAAACTACATTAGATAAATTTTGTTCGGAAATGGCCCTGAAACTATATTTCGCATTTCATGTACGAATTCACCGGACACTTAAAAGAAAAGTCAATCTACCGATTATGAAAATATTCTTCTATGAGACATCTAGCGCACATCTTATGAATTTTATAATTGGACCAGTAAAGGCTCTACTTGTCTGAATAAAAGACCATTGCTCGCCATAACTTTAGATCAACCAATTAAGGTAACCCTTCAAAACTTAAAGTACTGTAGTTAACTATCAAACTGTCTCGATCATACATCTTTGGAAAACATTATTTTAAATAAGCTACCAGGTTATTTTATACATTTTCTATGATTTACTCTGTTAGCAATAAACTTAATGTAAATCGAGAAGTCATCTCATTAAACGTCCAACTTTATAGGAAGTGAATCAGATTCTTCACAGTTTCAGTTATTTCGGGCACGTTGCATTAGATAATATAAGCTGTGTAAATATATCACTGTCATTGAATTGGGATAAAATTAAAATCGATAATTTTCTGTAATTTGTATATTTCTCTTCTGACGATAACGGATAAATTTTACGAATCATCGATAAATTTTGTACATTACTGTACTGACATCGACTGTACTGGACGAACTATCTACATTGAAGGATCCTAAGGATATCTTCAAAAGACGTTAAAAAGTTAAAGCGAGCCTCTTCACGATAATACCAACCCCGCTCCATACAGACTGCCTATTCATCTAAAAAAAAAATTGATCGACCGTGTATATTTTTGTAATGTACTTAACACCGGTAGTAAGAAATAATGAACACAGTAATAAGCCAGATCGAGAAATAGCGTCGGGTTGCGTGTGGCAGCTGTGTACCGTGTGCTTGTTCCGGCTTTTACTTACGTTTTTTTAATAATCCTCCAATTTTTTCAAGGCTTTCGTCTTTGATTCTTGTTGTTTTTAATTTACATCAACGATTCTTCTTTAGCGCTGAAGTGTATACGATGTTTGATTTAGACAGGCGGTTTGAAGAGTTTGGTGTCTATTACTGTCCATCAGATGTTTCCGAATTATAAAGTGATTGAAACAATTTCTACGATGGGTAATCGTTCAATAATATTTGCAAATTTAAGTGTCTCTATTTTAGCCCGAAAGTATACAAAAGATTAGTGTTTTTACATTTAACAAATAGTCATTCACCAGTTAACCTAGTTTGTATAACGAATTTAGGCAGATTAATAGATCGCAGATTTAGTATATTCTACATATATCGCGTAATTTTCACTACGGTTCTGAAATTAATAAAAAGAACACCAAAAAATGGTGAGCTGCTAATTAAAAAAAAGGAAAACCTACATTGGAACTAGATTCTTGTATATGTATGATATTGATCGTGATATATGTTTTCTTTAAATAACTGATTATAATTACATTACGCTGTAAGTACTCAATGTAAGTACTGATTCTAAGTACTGATGAAATTGCCTTTAAATGAGAAAAATACATTTTCAGTACTCGAGAAGTTTCACAAAAGTGCTGTGCAACATTGATTTCTCTTAAAGGGAATCAGCTAAACATTTTTGAGACTTTTGACCATGTTGGAAGAAGAATATAAAAAGAAAAATGAAGGTAATTTTCAACAAACTGACACATGATCTTATACTATTCGACCTAGGCTAACTGCTCAGCTTGTTAGTAAAACGGCAGTTGGTGGAACTCATACAAATTCTCAAATATTGAAGATATATATTGAATTACTTCAACCAAAACATCGTATCATCAGCATTGTTTTTAAGCTGTCGAGATTGAAAATATTATTTCACGTTCGCGTCCAAATTAATTATTTATCTCACGATACCAACCCTCCTCACTTAGCTCGGTCGCCTGTTCAGGAGGCAAATTATCAACTTGCACCGTAATAAAACATGCTAATCCTACTTTTTCTTTCAATGATTATGGTATCTTCCAACTGTAAGCTTCTTTGTTGCTTTTTTTTTTAAAAACTTTCAACGCAACTTTAGTCATTATACGTTTATTATACTACATATCTATCTTTATCATCCATCTACTTTCCGACAAAATTGACGGTGTCGTTATACGTTATTGGACGGTCGCAGCGTACAATCAGTTCATGTAAACAGGATTTATATCCCTCTCATTCAAACGAACGATGAAAACCACGATAAAAAAGAAAAAAAAAGAGAGAAACAAGTAATTCCGATTCCGACTCGAACGCGCTCCTCGAGCCTGCCCCATCATCGGCCCTCGATGCACCGTCGGAGCAGAACAAAAAAAAAAAAAAAAAAAAAAAAACTACGAGCGCCGATCCACCGGAATGTCCGCGAAACTGACGAAGAAATTCAAAAAGGGCCCTCGTCAAAACGCGGCCTCGTAAAACTTCGCCGTCGCCGGTTGCGTGCAGCGCATCGAAGCGCCCCCGTGCGTGTGCCCGGATCGGGCAAGAACGCAGAAACGTGTGCGCGACAAGAAGGAACCGAGGTTATTACGGCCGTCGGGCCCGCCGATGTAAATGTCATAAATACGAGATCGGTGTATGTACGCCTCTCTGTGTATGTATGTATGTATGCATGTATGTATGTATATGTAAGCGAGACTCCCTGAGAACGTTCGAGGTCGAGGAATCCCGATTATGCAGTCACATATCTATACAGGGGTGGATAGGGAGAGCGCGTGCGCGCTGCGAGAAAAACCACGTCTCGCTCTCTCTCTCTCTATCCCTCTCTCTCTCGCTCACATTCAGTCTGAAAAGTTCCCGAGAGAGAGAGAGAGAGAGAGAGAGAGAGAGACAGAGATACAGAACAGAGCGAGCGCGCAATGGAGATGGATTTAATTGAGCTACAAATTCCACGGTGATCAACCGGTCGGTCGGTCGGTCGGTCGCCACGTCGCGTACCCATGAAGAGCAGGGCTCATGCGAAATCAGCCCCTCCCTCGCGACTTCGCAGCCCTTCCGATCCCTCCCCTTTCCCCGTCTGCCGCTCTTCACTCCAAGAGAGAGAGAGAGAGAGAGAGAGATAGAAAGATAGAAGAGAGCAAGTTAGTTGCGGAGCACAAAATCGCCGCGGCTCCGTAACTTCTGTCACTCCTTTTCTCCATCCTTCCCTCCTCCGCCGTTGCCTTGCCGTCCGTGCGCGCGCTGGTCCTCTCTCTCTCTCTCTCTCTCTCTCTCTCTCTCCCTCCCTTATGCGCGCACGCATGCATCTGGACCAGAGACACGTCCTCGCCGCGGTCGCAATCAGCGCGATTCAAACGACCCGCCGAGCCGGCATTCTTGCCGAGCAAAAAGCTCCCGGCGGCGGCGGCGGCGCGGCGGACGGCGTCACGGCGGCGATCCCGCGAGCGGCCGAGCTGTGGGCGAGAGGGGCGCCTCGACAGGGCCTCGGCCGCGCCGCGCTGCTACGTTTCCGTGCTTGGCCTCGCGCGCGCGCGCGATCGTGCATTATGCGCTTGCGTTTCGAGCGCGGCCGCGCTTTTGACGCGGATCGACCGGCGGGAAGGACGAGGAGGAGGAGGCGCGTCGCAGGGGGACAATGCTCGACGGAGTCGCGCGCGCGCGAACTTTCGACACTGGAAACAGTGTCGTGGCGAGCAGCGCGAGTCAGCGGCGTTGGGGGGGGGAGGGGCAGCGAAATTACCGATGCAAGTTTAATGCTTGAGTTTTTGTCGCGAATCGATCGTCATCTCAGTCTCTCTATCTCTGTCTCGTTCTGCTGACTCTCGAAATCTTGCTTTGTCTCGATCCCCGTAATCGCACACCTCTCTCTCGCCCCCTCCCCTTTTTTCTCTCATTGCGTTGATACGTACATATGGATCTTCGGCGAAGAGCGATTATTTCTGGAATGCTTTGGTTTTTTTGTCCGGACACGAGAATTGTTTTAATTGTGTTAAGGACATTTTTTTTTCGACGAATAAATTCTTTTTCCTCGGTGGTTTTAGATTATTATATGTCTATCTAGCGACGTGTTGCGCCTCGAAGCTAATTCGTATAATTTATACTACATAGACTAGAGATCCGTATTGCTTCAGCTGTTTGTACACACACACATGTTGTGACATTACTACGTATTTTAATTACTGTAAAAATTTTACGAGGCTAAATTAACGAAGGATGTAATGAATTTGATATCTGTTTCTTGATAATTCCAATTAAGAAATAGTGTAGTCACACAGCTATATTTTATAAAGCAAATTTCTCTTCATTGATAGTATATACCATCTTAACATTCCTATAATATATTAAATAGTAGAAGTAAACAATATTATCGTGAGATGGAGCATGTTTTCATTTTGCAAATAGAAGTATAAAGATCTTTTCTACCAGCTTCTTATTTTTGAATAAAAAATTTCAAATCGTAAGGCAAAATTTATTAAAGTGTTGATGATTTTTGCGTCTTTGTATTATAAATGTATGTTTCTGTGCAAATGTAAAATCGAATGCTAATTCGCATCGATAACGAATACGGATCCTCGACGCGGCGGATATGAGCACACAATACCGGAAAATACCTAAGAATCTTTTAATAATAATTACAATAACATACACATTTCTCTCTGATTAGACATTATTCATTTATACTTTCGCTGGATTTCTTCTGAACAGTCAGAGTGCGTTAATCTGATTTTTATAATAAAAAAGTTATTTTATGTTATAAGAATAGTCTGGTGACATTTTATGCAAGCCGTGTATAAAAATTTTTATGTAATACGTTACGTCCGTCCCATGAATCATCCAAGAATTTTTTCTAAATTTAATCTAGACTGTAATTTTAAGTCCATTTCAATACTTAAAAATTTTCATGACATTATTATAAAAAATCTAGCCCTACGTTATCCACCACAAGGAATAGTGTTAAATGGATTTTCCCTGATCAATAAAAATCGATCATTACACGTATGGATCAATAATTTTGTCAGGCGCTCCAAAAGTTTTTCTAATAATCAGCAGAAATGTACTTTCGCGAGTGTTGGCATTAAAATTTTCGTTCATCGATAACGTTCACAGGTAAATCTTCGACGGATTCTAATTATAGTATTTCGTGTCATTTTCTGTTATTTTTTAATTGAACTTCATAATCTATTTTTTTTTATTAGTTATTTCACGTTCACGCATATAATTACCTTGTTTTTAAAAATTTGTCGCCTTGCACATTTTTCATGCCAATCGCTTCCCGCCTTAGACGCGAACTTATTCTAAATCTTAAACTATCCCATGCAAATTCTCGTCCGTCGCGGTTGCTCCTCAACCTTGCCGATCGTTCGAGATGCGCTCTCGCCACTCGATCAAAGGAGTCGATCACCAATACGTCAATCTATTTTATCTTCCACTTTAATTAAATGTTATTCAGAAAATAATAGATTAAAAATTTTTCTATTTTCGCAATCGTCATCGACAGTTAGGTTAGCGAATATCTATAATAATTTATTCATGCTTCAAAATCTATTCCCAAATATATATATATAATTATATGTATTTCACATTTATTTTACAATGACAATCCATTAGAATAACCCCGAGGCAATTTTTTCTCATTTCCAAACAGGTAAGATCCGCGACCCGCTCTCGATTGTTTCTAGACAGCTGTACTCATGTCCGTCTCAGAGAGAGAGAGAGAGAGAGAGAGAGAGAGAGAGAGAGAGAGAGGGCACGAGAGCTGGTCAGTCCCAAGGCTACTCTCGCATCAGGAATGATAACAACAGTCCAAGACAGAGACAGCGAGCGAGCAGCAATAACACAAAGCTGTAACTCGTTCGCTATATGGCTCGCTCGCTCGTTCACGCGTCGAAGGCGGGAGGTTGGGAGGGAGAGGGTAGGGGCTCGATACGGGCATTTCTGTGCCGCCGCGCCGTTGGAATCAAAGGGCTTCTCGTGAAAATGCCTGACATAGCTCGCCTCGGATCCTGTCTGATTCTCTCTCTCTCTCTCTCTCTCTCTCTCTCTCTCTCTATCCTCACTCGAGCGCGGATCGAGCTTGCGACAGAAGAGCGCATGGAAGAAGAGAGAACGAGAGGGAGGAGGCGGAAGATAACCGAGAGAGAGAGAGAGAGAGAGAGAGAGAGAGAGAGAGACAAATACGATTGTTTTTACAGACGCTCGCGTCGCAAGAAGCCGTCCTTCGCCGAGCATCATCGGTGACGCTCACCGGCTGCCGAGTCGCGGACACGACGCGCTGGCAGCAACGGCGGCGGCGGCGGCGGCGGCGCGTCTCGCCTCGGCCCCCGAGCGCGACGAGACCGTCCAGGCCTCGCGAGTCTGAATCTTTGAATTTCAAAGTATCCCCCCTTCCTTTCCCTCCCTCGTACTGTTCTCGTCGCGCGCGCAGAACTCTTTCTCTCTCTCTCTACTCTACACCGCTCAAACTCCCTCCCGCCCTTTACCCACTCGTTCTATCTTTCTCTCTCTTTCGCATTCATATCTCCCCTCTGTGCGAACGACGAATAGAAATGACGCGCGATGGGAATTATTTCGAATCGGCGAGGATACGCGACGCCGCGGCACGGAAACGGGTTTCGATGCGCGCGCGTTCGCCTTTTTTTACCGCGTGCACGGCGGCAAATTTATTCTGGAGATATATGTACATATATATATATATATATATATATATATATATATATATACACATACATACATACACATTCTGACTTCTGGAAAAAGGAACTTTTTTCCTCAATTAAGCGGAGTATTGTTTTTCTCTTCCCTTCTCCCTTCCTCATTTTTTTGACGACATACGCTTGTTATATAGTAGACGCTCACAGAAAAACCAGTGCTTTATATATAGGAGACATTTAAAAATTAAAGCTACACTCCACCTTTATAGATTTTGTAAATAAATATATATTTATATATATAGGAAGAAATGCATTTTACAAAAATCACTAGATTTTCCAGGAACGAGAAAATATTAGATAATATATTAATACTATAAAATCAAAACTTTTCACACGTATTTGATCATTGATGAACTAAAAATGAATATAGTCCACGAATTGCCCACCAGTTTTTCATTCCTTCACCATTTGATCTGTGTACTTTGATTTGGGTATTCAGGAAATCGCTAACTATTCTATAAGAAAAAAATTAAATATGAAGCATCGATGAGCTAAATCGACATATACCGTATGAATACACACACACACACGCACTCACTCACGCACACGCGCGCACGCACACACAGACGCGCACAGATAGGGAGCGAGAGACATATATACACTTTACGATATTTATACACATGTTATACACATCTAATTTTCATATACGCGCGGATTGACAGACAATGGCGGCCAATCACAATTTCCCATTCCTTGTGAAAACTTTTCAAACATGCACCAGGTATAATTTTTTATTGAAAATTTGAAAAAGCATTGGAATACATCTCACGGTATAATAATTGAGAAGTATGACTGCGTTGCGGTAACTCTAGGCGTGCCCCCCTCCCCTGTCTATTCGCACACGTTCCTCTCATCGGCAACTTATATTTATATGTATATATATATATATATATATATATATATATATATATATACACATATATATACATATATACATGTATCGAATTTTTACAATTACTTCGGGCAAGCCGCTACCGATTTGCGAAGATCAAAGGAACTTCGGAGAAGTGTAGCGCATTCCGGCTTGGGGCGGGGAGCCGGGGGGAGTGGTTAAAAAACGTCTCGCTCTCACCCTTTTCTCGCGGTAAAGCGGGGCGAGAGTCAGCGCGAGAGCGGGCCCGTTCGTAAAAAATCAATTCGCGGCGTCTTTCGCTGAGCTGGTCGCCCAGGCGAGTTTCGGCGCGTAATGTTCGGTGTTTTCGAACGGACGCCGACGCCCGCGGAGCGGGACGAGCCCCTCCCGTTGCGTAAGCTGCCGCGGAATGATATTTGTGTCGCGACTGTGTGGGCGGCGGTACCTTGGGTAATAAGGGGGGGGGGGGAATTTGTTGACTAGTGCGCCGAACCTGCACCTGCATTATCCTATTCGGATTGTCCGAACGCGAGTGCGCGGGACGAAAATTCGTGTAATACCGGGATTTTCGCTTCCTAGACGCAGTTTTTCTCCAAAGATACGGAAATACACGATTAAACGCTCGACTATCCCGTTAATTGTATTGTTTCTATACTCCCGAGCTGAATATTTAAACTGCGGCGGGATCACGGAGTTTTTTCAAACGAATGCACCGTTTCTCTTCTAGCCTATAACTACGCGGTCCAGAAAGTATACTTAATTCTAACACTCAACTTTTTTTGCAATATGCAGATAAGTAAGTTTTCGGAACTGCATATATTCTCTATAACCTGTAATGTCATTAATCTAAGAGGCCTACGATGGCTCGATCGCTAAAGCGAAGGACCAGTAACTTGGTGATCCAAGTTCAAATCCTGGTCTCGGCCGATTGATACAGGCACCGCTGTAATTATTTACATGTGCTTTGTTTACAAACACATCGTAGACCTCCGTTGCTGATCAGCAATCCGAATAATAACATCCGAAGATTTACCATATGATCCAATTTGATACGGACTGGTGCATTTAAACTCCGTGCGTAAACTGAATCGGTAAAATATTTTTTCCTATATTGATACAACTTTTCTTGATGTCCGTGTGAAATTTGAGCGCCATATCTTCATTAGTGTCTGTTTGTCAGCTGTTGTGTTATGACGCATAAAGTTTGTCCTGCGATATTGACTATGGACTCATGGTGCGTTCCCCGAAGCGGATTTTTGAGTTTGGCAAAGTGGAAAAAGTCACAGGTAGCCAAATCTGGCGAATACGGTGGCTGAGGGATGACTTTCATTTCGTGTTTGGCCAAAAAATCAGACACAATCATGCTGGAATGTGCTGGCGCATTATCGTGGTGTAAAAACCATGAATTGTCTGCCCACAAATCCGGTCGTTTACGACGAATTACTTCACGTAAGTAGTATTCCTTATTAATCGTTTGACCTCCTGGAACGAATTCGTGGTGAACCACCCGATGATAATCGAAAAAAGAAACGATGAGCATCACCTTGATTTTCGACCGAATTTGACCTGGCGTTTTCGACAACTTCACAACCTTCACTGAATAGACTCCGCAAAATACTTCTGCAACATTTTCAACGATTCCCTAATTGCAATTCCATTGGAAACAGAAAATTTCAAGCAAACTAGTTGATCAACTGTTTTTTCATAGTCAATATCGCCAGACAAACTTTTTGCATCGTAAACAAACAGCTGACCAACACACTCTAATGGAGATATGGCGCTCAAATTTCACACGGACAAATTACACCTGGAAAGACTGTCAGCAAAATTTGTGCCCCGAGCACATACCGTTCTCGTCATAATGCAGTTTTTAAACAAAACCGGCATGACAACGATTGTTCACCACCCACCCTCAACTCACCGGATCTGGTCCCCTATGATTTTCTTTTGTTCCCTAGACATCAATGACAAGTGAGGAAAGAGTTTTATCACTAGGGACGAGGTAAAAAAAATCGCAAGAAGGGCTGAAGAATATCCCGATAAATGAATTTAAAAAATGTTTTTAATAATGGAAACATCGTTTGCAGAAGTGAGTTGTGCTCGAGGGAAAATACTTTGAAAGTGATACAAATTTCGTTTAAAAATATTCATAAATAAAGATAAGTTATAACAAATTTCTCGTTTTTTTTCGATTCCACCTCTTACATGGATATCAGATTAAGACCGGCTAATTTGTTTATCTAAATACTTATATATATATATATATATATATATATATATATATATATATATATATATACATATTTGTATATTTGGATATTCAAAAGAACATTAATTTTTAAAATTAACTTAACAATTACATTCCTGAACAAATTAATACACGATTAATTGGAGCCAATAATCAATAAGCGATTACGCTGTAATAAATTGATAATTAGAGAATACAATTCTGTATGATTATATACAAATAAAATTGTTTTCCCAGTAGGATTTTGATCGTTGATAAGTAAATTTCTATAAGATTCATATAATTCTGTCCTAATATTGGGAATTTCAACATTCAGATTATCCCGATAGTGAATAAATATGCACAGAACTCCAATCATTCATTTTAAACTTGTAAAAAAACTCATGAAGAAGCTTTTATTTCGAGTATAGAATAATAAAAATTATTAAATTTTATTCGAAATTTTCATATTATTAGGAAACTTAGCTCTGGATTTCACAGAAAATCATCTATCTATTTGTACAGCTATTTCAAGAGAGTTGCAGACCCGTCCGGTTATTTTCTTACTATTTATCGTTCGTCTCGCGTATATATATTCCTATGCATACTCATGTAATTTTTCCACTCTTGAGGACTGCCAGATTTGCTCGCGATTTTTGCGGATAACGTCGTTACCGCAATCGGAATATAGAGATTGAGATTGAGAGGGATGGATATATATATATATATATATATATAGAGAGAGAGAGAGAGAGAGAGAGAGAGAGAGAGAGATACGTGAGTACTGCGGGAGCTTGTCAAAGAGTGGCGACAACATCGCTCTCCCACGATTCCGTTAATCACCGCGCACAAGTCTAAGCGACGTTTAGGGGGGATGGAGGTGCGGCGACGCGGAGGGAAGGGGTTGGGTCAGACAGATCCGTGGATTACGCAAGCGCGCCGCTTCAGACCAACTTTCTCTTTTCGGTCTTGGGCCGTCAAGAAGAGAGAGAGAGGGAAGAGAGAGGGGGGTGGAGGGGGAGAATGAGAGAAACGCGGAACGGGAGGGGAGTCGAATAAAGTCGAGAACGATCAATCGACGCGACGCGACGTCGCGCGCGCGGAGGATTTAGATTTCCATCGGGGCCATCAACGCGCCGCGAATTCGCTTCGACGGGAGAGGATGTCGCACTAGAGAGAGAGAGAGAGAGAGAGAGTGAGTGAGAGCGGGGCAACTTTCGAGTCTCGATTAACTTCTCGCATCGCCGCGACTTATATCGGTGCACGAGATTTTGCAATCACGCTTTCGGAGGGCTTTGGTCGACTCTTAATTATTATATATAGAAGCGCGGAAATCGGTGTATCGATTTGCTTTGGCTCGTTGACAGTGCGATCGGCAGCCGTTTGATCGTCCGATTGCGCCGGATTCGTTAATAAGGGTGGATTTTTTTTTTATTCAACTGATTAAAATTTCAATTAGTTCAATCACTCACCGGAAGATTTACTCAAGTTGAATTTCGATTTTTCTGTCATTTTAAATGATCGCTCTTTCGTTATAATCGGCGGCCACTTTTTCAATTTGCAATTTAATCGAAAAATCGAAATTATTTACTTATTCATCGAATGGATTGTTAAAAATTAAAGTTCTAAACGCTTGGAGCACGTCTATTACAGGGATATCCTAAAATTTCAAAAATTCAATTAAGGAGCTTTTTGTAGTGTGCAATCGACGTCTCCACCTGTAGCATCGTACCACTTATAATTTTTTCAATATAGCTTATATATATAACTGGAGATGCTTGATCGATTGATCAACATCGAACGGTTTATTGCACAATTCGTTTGAATTTTCTGTTCTTTTATCAATTGTAATTGAAATTTTATCTCAAATTTAAATATGAAATATAGAGCTTCCATGTCATAGAATATAATTGATTATATATTTCCATGCTTTTATCCATAGGCTTTTCTATATGATTTCTGTATTCCTTTGTAGCCAAAAATTTTATCTGTTTAATATTAATTTCAATTCAGTTATTTTAGGTCGAATCAATAAAGAAATTATCAAAAGAAAGAATATATATTAAGTGGACAACGATCACTTAATGGAAAATTGTAAAAATAAAACATTATGATTACAACACCGTTTTTTTTAAAATTTTTTGTTGCGTTTATCAAAAAAAATTCTACTAAATGTTGTGGATAATTACTCACTTGTCTTTCAAATGGCCTATAAGTTTAATTGAAATAGGATTATTGGTTAGGTTGATTTTAGGTTGAAACCGAAAAATTTATTTGGTAGAACTATTACTTTTAGGATATTTATAATAAGTGTCGTGATGAAAATTGTCTTTTAAATGTGAGGCAAAATCGATCAACATAAGAAAGCTTTGAAAATAATTTAGCATTTTTACACCATATTTCAAATTAAATTTGTAGATCTTACTAAAATACCTAGGTAGTTATTCAGGTATTATGTTATATATCGATAAAAATATTTTTTAATACGATCTTCAACTTTTCTTTGAATTAATGTTTTTTTAAATACAAAATTAATCAATTTTATGGCATTTTCATGGAGATCGACACAATACAAACTATCATTCGAACCAGCTCCTAAAATTTTAATGAGTATATTCGAAGACATTATTAAATCAATTTTCAAACCTTGTATATGTATAATAAATAAATATATAATAACTTATATAAACGTATTTCCAGTTAAAGAAAAGTTATTATTAGTACGTAAGAAGTTATCAATTACAATAATACTATAAAGCATTAGCTCGAGCAATATATAAATGATATTTGAAAACTTTCTGTATTCTTCCTTCCAATAGCCGATCAATGCGAGGAGGAATCGTCGCATGCTCGTCAGCAGTTTGTACCTGTAACCTCGGTGAAGAATTTTCATTAAATAGCAGATAGAATACACAGTGGCCACGGACAAGTCAAACGGTGGCATCTGGTGAGCGAACGACAGCGTAAATTGAAGAAAAATATGAATATGATTTGATTTGAATCTACCGAAATATATGTAGAAAAGTATTCAGACTCATGTCATGAGATACAAACCTAATAATAATTAGTACAGATGCAAAAGATAACGTAAGAAAACATTTAGCCATCTGTATTTACTTGCAATACCTTTTATCCGTGCACATTTATAATTTAAAAATTGGCACAGTTTCGCCAGAACGGACGAGAAGGCCGACATGTCCTTTATTTCGTGGATTTTGATTTCGCTGCTTTTATTCTGCACGCATCAGGTAATATAGGCAATTGTGGGAAGTGACGCTACAGCGGCAACCAAGGTGACGAGCTATGCTAATTTTCAAGAAAAAAAATCGCATACTTTCGGTTATAGTTGATCTCGCAACTTCATAATTTACAAATGATTAATTGTTTTTCATTGATTATTGATAACTTATAGAATATTTTACAACACTTCGTTTAGATAAACGGATGGTTTTTGTTCTAATTTTTATATTTCTGAAATTTATTTCACAAAGTCTGAAGGGGATAACGAACGAAACACTATGGAAACATCCTAACGATATTCCTGTGGTAAAATTAATCTTCTGGACAAAGAATAACGTGCCTCAAGAGACGTCTTCATTTTCTCACGTAAAAAGCAAAGCATTATCCGGTAGCTGATCGTGTAGCCTCCAGCCCAACATATCATTGGCCTGCTACACCTAATTTACGGATAGACACTGAACAAGCACTGTATCAAATTAAATAATAAAATCCTTTATGTGAATCAAACTTTATTCAATTAACTAGTTTACTAATCATATATGATATTGCAACGTATTGAAGTACAATATAAAATCTAAAAAATTTCAACCACCATACGTCTATAAGGAATTATTTGTTGACAATTTTTTCAATGAACAATTACAACGATCTTGAATCGTCCACCGATCCCAGAAATCAATCGCTTAATTTTCTTCAATTTTCGCGACTAAAAAAACTTGTATAACTTTCAACGTTTACGAATTCGACTTTCATTTTACAATTTTCACGAAGCAGGAGTTCGCATTATTTCGATCCATACGAATGTTAGGTATAAATCAAACGTTTCGATTATATACGTAGACATGAGAATCCGTAGGACCATAGCTTATGTAAAAGATAAATTAATTTTACTCGATCGACAAAGCAGCGATCCCGATGGATAACCCAAGTCGCATTTCTGAATGAAATGGAAATCATCGGGGACCGGGAAGCTGCTTTAATTTGTATTTTTCTTATATATATATATATATATATATATATATATATATATATATATACATAATATACTTTTTCAACATCGCACATCTATGTGTGTATATATATATATATATATATATATATATATATATACATAGTCCGCGCCTGCCTTCGCGCGAATTCCCGCGGCCGTTCTCACGATCGCGCGCGAGCATCGCGCATGAAAACCGCGCGTCGTGTGGGCCGCCAGTTAAGGATTCCCGCGCGATCGGTGTGATGCGGCTCTGGAGCTGCCGGGCGAGCGGTGGCAGCGAGAGTGAAAGAAAGAGACGGGCGGCGGAGTCGAGTCGTCCCTCTCCGTGCTGGAATTCTCGCGTTAGCCTCTCTTCCCTCCCCCCCTCCCTCTTATACGTGTAAACGTGTAGTTAAATTCGAGGTAAACTTGCCGCGCTGCCTACTCGTTAAACCCGCGTTAGACCTTCGAGTCCGTCCGCCAAGTATCAGCGCGTTACCGCGCAAGAAGAGTCATATGTTTCTGTCTCGTATTGGGATCGCGCTGATTCCTGATTGGAATGCATCCCCTAAGTGTTCGAGTAATTGTAAATACGTCGAACCAATGGTGGTTCGTATGCGTAAAAGCAAATTATCCCTCCGCAAACGCTTGCTGCATTGACCGGCAGAAATTAGACTACACGAACGAGATGATGGATTTCAATGGGATCCGATCTCAGATCTTCTGTATCTTATAGTCGGGTCCAAGAGATGTAATAATTTAAGCCAGAATGTAAACTTGCAATGCAAAAAACAGGTTATTTTGAATTACATTCGTGGTTATCTGGCATTTTGAACGAAAAACTACGAATGATTTAAGTAGTAATTATTTCATTTTTAATAACACTGTTTAGACTAAGTATATTAATTTTCCTCAATTGACAAAGGCGGAAATTGCCAAATAGAATATTCCTTTGGTAAAGAGGTATATTTACCATAAGAAACATGACCGGTAATGGAAAGAACAATAGATATATTGTCCATTTTTGGTATTCTTATAAATCGCGTTACTACATAGCATCAAGTATCAAATACATTTCTTATTACAAATTTACCGTACCATATCTCGAATAGCTCATGCCGTATCAACAATTAACTCTTAAATCAATCGATTAAAGGAGGAATCTCGCGCGCCTGACGGTCTCGAATTCGGATTAAAAAGCTGCGCATCTCCTTCGTCGCGAGAGTGAGAGAGAGGACGGGCGAGGGGGGGGGGGTGGTGGTGGTGCAGACTGCTGACCGCACCGGCATCACAGCTGCGATGTATAGGCGCTAGCTGCTATGGCATTTATAGCAGTAGAACAGGAAAAATAACGCAAGAAGCACTCTTCTCGCGCGTACATAAACTTCGTGTCAGGTGCGAACGGAATGCGGTCTCCGCACGCTCGTTCGCGGAATCGATATATATATATATATATATATATATATATATATATATATACATATATTGCATTTAGCGACACATCATCCCTTCTCCCCCCCCCCCTCAACATCAGAAGAGAGTCCGCGTCGGGATAACTTCGGCCGGCGAGCAAAGCGTCGGGCGCTGGCTTGGTTGCGCGCGGAAGAAAATCGCACGCATAATTATATGTCGAGGGCGACTGGCGACTTACTTTGGCTTCGGTATATCTGAAGCCTGTCGAGAAACGAAGCAAAGTCGGCTTTCAAAGCGAGACTGCTGTGTAATCGACGATCGTTACGATTCGAACCCACGTAGCCGTCGAACATAGTGGCGCGAAAATCATATAGACTAGATGTTGTTTACTCGTCTACGGAAACGACGTAGAATTTGGAATTACAACGATGATCGCTGCATCGCAATTAAATTTGGACAAATGAATTTTACAAATGATTGTGAAATATTCTTACTTCTGTTACATGAAAAGCGAAGGCATTGAATTATGTTAAAGGGACGGTTTCAGGGAAATTAATTACAGGTGAAAAGTGCAAATAGTTTTATAAACAAGGAAAGATCCAAGATGCTGGAGTAAGAGACTAGGACCAGCAAATTGATATGAGGGTTTTTCGAAATTTATCGATAAAAAAATTTATTACGCTTACTTCTCGCTAATAAATCCTGTTGTGGCTTGACATTCAGAAATTGATCGATGAATACACAGATGTCTTAGATGAAATGTGTGCACAAATAGTAGTACAAAAAAAATTAGAAAACGTACTTGAAAAATGATAGAATTAACTACACAAGTACTTGTGTAAATATATTATGTGCATTAAGATCGATATTATAATACAAAGCGCGGTGCTATATGATTAACATTTCGAAATGATCTTTTCTATTTTTTCTTTTTACAGATTTAAAAATCGATGTTTAAAGAATAATACAATGGGCAAATATTAAATTATTAAAAATGTTAATTAGCCGCAAGCTTTTCTTTACCCTATCTTTAGATCACCGCGAAGTTTCAAGTAAATTCGTCAAGCCTTATTGAAATGAGAACCCTTGTAACATTTCGTAATAAAAAATTTTAAATAAAATTTTCAAAATCTTCTTCTTTCTACACGGTTACACGAAATCTGCTCGAAACTAGATTTTCTCAAAATAGCAGGAAGTGAAAAATTTAAAACAGCTCCGTCGTATCTCGAGTTTTCTAGTAAACGTAAAAACACATCACCGACCTCGAGTAACGCGTATGTGCATAGAAAAAAGTGTCGAGCTCGTTGACAAATAATAATATATATATATATATATATATATATATATATATATATATATGTTTCACTTAGCACTGCAGCTCCCCTTAAATCGTCCAAGTGCAAATTCTCACGATTCTAAGTTCTTCCGCGACCGAACCGCGTACGTAATTTTCCCGTCATATTTTTTTCTGCCCCCTCTCCCCCACCACTCGCCGTACCTGCCCGCGCCCAAAGAGACACCCCGATAACGAAGAGCACCGACGCACTCAGTGAAGACCGTAAGAGGAATCGGAGAAGCCGCCACACGAGGAGGCCATAAATTGTTTAAACATACGCACGAGACAGGCGGGACGCGGGCGAGCACGGCGGCGGCGCGCGGACTCACGTTCGGCGGGCTTTTCGAATTTCCCGGAAGCCCCGCTCCACCAGAAAAAGAAGGAGAGCGCGCCCCGACTTTCCCCTCGTCCGTCAACGCGCAGGACTGCCTCGACGCCGCGGAGTAATTCGCGCGCGAACACCGGGACGCGTAGGCATACCAGAGAGCCCGGGCAATTTGTAATCACGCGACAAAAAGCTACCAATTAAGTGTGAGAGACAGTGAGGGGGAGAGATGGAGAGAGAGGAGAGAGAGAGAGAGAGAGAGCGAGAGATAGGGACAGACACCTTTCTCGCTCCATTGCAGGAGCTTCGCGCGCTTATGTGCGCGACAACTGTTAAGCGCGCAAGACGGGCGGTGGCGGGTTGCACGTCTATAAAGTGCCGCGCGGTACAAGGCGAGCGCGCGAACCGCCTCCTTTTCTCCGCTTTTAATTCTCTCCTACTTGGTGCCTTTTTGCCGTTGCCGCCGTCACCCCCCGCCCTCTCCCATCCACCCCACCCACTTTACCGTACGGGCCGTCAGAAGTGATAACGCCCGTAAGGCGGTCTCCGCGCGATTAGCCGATGAGGGGGGGGGGCAAATTGGATTCCATACGGTTGCGAGGGGGCGAAGGGGAGGAGAGATCGCGCGGGCTCGCGCGGCATTCGCGGCGGATTTACCTAATCGTCATCAGTGAGTCTATAGAAAAACGTCGCTCTTTCGCGGCGGCTGCGGCGTCGCGGGCGATTAACGGGGAATTTTCCGTATAGACAGCGCGGGGACGAGTTTAGAAAGCTCTCGGTCGGCTCTTGTTCACAAATACCTTCTTTTTCTTTTTTTTTTTTTTGATTTTTATTCTTGTCCGTTTTTGTCACATTTTGGAGACGTCGAGATCGGTCGAACGCGTTGGATTCCCGACGTTGAGAGACTACGGGGACAATTAGAATGGAAACGAGAAATTTAACGAACCAAGTTGAGAAAATATACTGAATATCGTATGTAATCGACGCGCACGGAATAATTGTTTTAAAAGTTTCCTTCTGATTGCGTAGAGGAGATTTCTTTAAAAGAATTATCTTTAAAAAACAAAAATTTTAATTATATTAATAGCTTCAATAATTTAATATTATTTTATACGAATTGTTCAAACTGTATAAAGTAATGAGCTTCAGTGTAGTTAATTAGCGAATTTAGTGCCATTACATGGCCAATTTGAATTTCCTCGAAGTTCTAAGAACTCAAATGAGTCTTGGCCTCGAAGAATGAGAATTCAGCGTAGGAGGTTGTGGTCGATGTACTTACGTTAAACACACGCATAATGAAGAAAATTAAGGTATTTGTTGGCTTATTCTAAATACGAAACTAGGAAAGAATCGTGGTAGTAACAGAGTATGCGGTCGTTTTTGTCATTCTCGTCTGTTACAAGTACGAATAGTGTCTAGAGCTTGAGGAAGAACGTTTCTATTGCTGCGATCAGATTTATGATGCTGGGATTAATATTAAAATTAATGTAAGAATAATTAATTAAATAATCTATAGGTCTTAAGTTCATGAGAGAAAAGGCTGATGAAACGCTTGCATTTCAAGCTTTTTTCAGAATCATATTATTAACGTTCAAAGTTTTGGGCAAAAATAAATACAAGATCGTGACACTGAGCAGCGAGAACTAGAAGAATAGCATTATTCTGAGGTGACGTTTGATTATACATATCGATCCAGGACGGATACTTCTACTATGTTTATAAGTCAAGATATTTGATTATAACAACCATTCAAATATGTGCCAGATACTATATTTGGTGCAACATGAGATCAGAGCAGTTGTATAAATACATGCAACTAGATTATGGTAGAATTCCTTAAAACAACTTTGAACAATGTCTCTAATGGTCAAAGATATTAAACGTAAAATTTCTGTTCTTTATGTAAATATGGAAGCCGTGGTGATGTTCCAATAGGGATGTAAGGTGATTTGTAGGCTAGAGTAACAGGATCCTAGGATTTCAGACAGTTCAAAGAATTATTTGGCTGACAGATAGACCTAAAGATAGAGTAAAGGTAGAGATGATGACGATGAATGAACGCAATACTTAATTCAACCTTGAACATTCAAGTGAATAAAGTAATTACCGGTGCTAAACACGCAAGAACAAAGAACATAGAGTAGCTTTTGTAGCTGGGTTTCAATCTAAGGAGGTATCCTCAAGAATTATTGAGCGCAGCCTATCTCGCACCAGAGTATTTTGCTAAAATAAATGTACATAATTTTCTAGCCTAGTGTAAAGATTGGAAAGTGCCGGATATCTTCGAGAATTTAATCAGAGAGACGAAAGTACAATGGATTCAGTTAAATTTCCTTAAGCATCTTAGTGCACGCTAAAGTTTAATTTATGATTATTAGTATTGTCGGTTATTCAGCGTTCCGTTTTATTAACTTTACATATATAATAAAAATGTCCGACAGATTTTCTATTAAAGTTTCACATTTTGTTACCAAATCTAATAGATTTATAAATAAAAGACTTGCAGAAGATTTTAACAATAAAATTTTCTTAGAGTAGAAATATAAATTTTCTAAAAACTAACTTATATTATTATTTTTATTATCGTAATTTAACGTCCTCATATTTATGATTCCAAATAATGGTGTTAATCGACAATAGATGTTTACTATGGGTTTGTCAACAAAACACTTTTTTACAACGGTACTCGTGTCAATCGCACACAATCGGGACTTGAACTCGAATCACTAACCCCATTGGATCGATCCATCGACGATAGTGTTATATCGCTACTACAAAGTTCTCGCTAAATAGGTATAATTGTATACGTTTACGATCGATGAAAATCGCAACCAACCCCTCAATACGCATCTAAACTGGGCGAAGAACCACCCGATATACTTAGACGGGACGGCTCTACGTCTCAATTAAAGTCCGCGACAAGTGCGCGCGAGATTTCGCGGGCCGGGCCCACGGATGCGCGCCTGTTCCTCCTGCGCCCTCCTCGGCGTTCGTACACGCCCATCCTTCACCCCACCCCCCCGACCCCCACCGGCCGGAGGTCTCGCGCTCAGCGGGCCCCGGCCACGAATCAATCCGTCACGGTCGCCGTTATTGCGCGCGTTTATGCGACGTGGGCGGAGGAGTCAACCGAGCGAGCCGAGAATTTTACGAGCGCCCGGGGATCCGAGACGCGATTTTTCGGGGCAGCCTCGGGCTCGCGCGGGGTTTATTATATTGTTGCGCGCGCCACACCTGCCCGTCGCGCGAGGCGGCGAGGCGGGAGCGCCTTCCGACGAGACTGACAGAGGAGTCATTTTGGCGAGCGCGCGAAGGGCAGCGCGGAGAAGGGAGAGGCCGGTGGGGCGAAAAAGTGAATTACACGTGTTATTTTCGCATGGATCGGTAGCGCTGTAAAAGTTCACTGTGGTGTATATATATATAGTAAAGCAAAATTTAATATAGTTATTTATTTAACTCGTGGGATTCATTTGGAAGGTTTGACAAATATAGCAAAATCACTGAAAAGGACTTTTAGAGAAGATTAATAAATCTGAAGTTGTTCACTCATATTTTTAGATAGGGAGAGAGAGAGAGAGAGAGAGAGAGAGAGAGACGAGATCTATTATCAAATTATTACTATTTCAAAATATGTAGGATTTTTACCAATGTAACAAAGGTAAAGTGCATCATACATATACAGGTATACAATGGAAATATATGTCAATACAGAAATGGAACTATTGCTCATTAGAGGCTCATTAGAGCATTGTAGATCAGTTCCAATCAGAAGTAAGTCTCAAGTGAAGTAACAGTATTGCAAGTTGTAACAGGATCGAGGTGAAGCCCATAATTATTTTTCATCGATAGAGACGGTGTGCAGTTCGCTGTGGATCTACAGTTAATTCGATATATTACATTTGTTACATTGTATTTTATTTCTCTGATTTTTATCGGGAATCTTTAATCCAACCAAGAATCCTGAAATTAAAAAACCATATTATTATACCTATAGAATGTGACTCCTTTTAAGTTAGAATAATTTAAATCTTTTAATAGAGAACACTAGATTTGAATAATAAAGGAATATTATACATTAAAAAGTTACGTATCTTAAGAGTCAAGTACGCTTTTTGACGATTAAACCGTTAATTATTATTTATAACAAAACAAATGTTTTCTCAAAATAGTAATAATCAAGTTTGTAAAATTTATACTACTTTAAGATACTGTTTTGCTCTTCATAACAGATGAATTTTAATCACTGTAACACTTAGGTAAAATGAGTTTTACTGCAACGAGTTTCCTAAATACCATATGCTGTTTAAACTTCCATGTTCCGTATTAATATTGATTTGCGCTTTCATAATAACATTAATATAATCAATACCGTTGTAATATGCCGACATAGTAACTGTGTAAGCTTTATACATGTTAAAAAAGACATACCAAATGTTTATCAACCACTAAACATTGAAAAAAAAAATTTCTGTTATCAAGTAAATATTTACTTGTTTTGTGCCAAGTATATTATATTTCTTAAATTTAGAAAATATTCATTAGATTTCAGAAGACTGGTTTGATTTAAATGGAGTCTTCCTGCATCAAGTAAATATTTTACTTTCCTGCCTTCATTTAATAAGATACTTTCTCAATTTAAGAAAATAATGTACTTGGTAGAAAACAAGAAAATATTTACTTGATAATAGATATGTATGTCCAGTGTACAATACTTTCTAACATACAGCAGCAAGTAGGCAAATGTAAATTTTCTGGTAAATAAATGATTTTAATCGGTCTTAGAGTCCGTACTATATTTTATTATCAACGCTTCAGAACATCTAATCGAATAATTATACAATTGAAAAAATTGATTAGAAGTAAATAGGTGTGAAAATGTTGATGGTCGTCCAATACGAGTTCCAGTATTTTCACATTGTCTGCAACGTCATACATTTTCGAATACTCGGGTAGCAAGGCCTATTGTCGTTGGATATTGCTGAAAGAAAAAAAAATTCTACGTTCAATACACTTTATAAGTGTTATTGTTAAGAGATTAATGGCTTTTATATTTTCTATGTAATTCTTATTGTATCATCATTAAACAAATGAAGCACTGTGCCTGTTCGAATAACGGCAGATATTAAAAAAAAAAAAAAAATTGTTCGAATATCTACAGCTGTGTAACGTTTAAAACTTTCCGACTAAACTCCGATTAAGGCTATGTATGTTAACGCAATCAATTTTACACGCCCCGTACAATCGAGACACGAGACGGGCGAGGCGCACGAAATTATTTAAATTCGATTCAATGAACTTACAAAAGTGCTAAGGCGCGAATACGTTATTAAAAGCAGAAGACCCCGCGTCGATTTACACGCTGCGCGCCCATTACCAACTCCCGTCCAATTCTCGGTCAATTATCCGCAAAGGAACTTTAAAGTTTCGTGCGCCAGCCACTGCAATTTTAATGCAAAAAAAAAAAAAAAAAATTATGCACTCGCGTCCCGTATAAAGCCGGGGAATTCGAATGAAGATATAAAATGCGCACACGCGCGATGAAATCGAGATAGGCCAATCCCGAAAAGGATAGTATTATGATTAAAGTAACGTCGTTGCCGAGCACGCGATACGTCGCGTCTCGAGAAAGAAACAAAAAATTCGAGACACGCGATGCTACGTACGTATTTATTTGTTAATGCACTTGGCTGTGGACAATGAACGAAGAAACATTCGTTCTTTCGCAAAGCGTAAGAATCGCGACGGGTAGGCGCAGCTTATATTGCACAATTATTTGTAGATACAATGTAGAATAGCAGCAAAACCCAACGATATCTGTATTCGATAATTGTTCGATGAATTAATCTTATTCATTTTGAATTTTATTCGGAACATTGTAAAATAAGATTTAAAAAAGTCCTAGTGGCAATGGATCGTTTCGACACAGTTTGTTTGAACGTGTCATAGAAATTTCAATGATTTTCATTTGATAAATTGTCGAACTCACGTATACGGAAATTTATCCTGCAAACATTGAAACTAATTTTCTATCTAGTTCGCTCGATGACAAGGTATCGAAAGCAGAATAATCACTGTGAGAAGGAAAAAATAAACACGTTCATGCTTTTTAAATACAAAATGTCATTATATAAAACGAAGACACACTTCGTACTCTTACATTCTCCCCGTTTATGTGCTTTCACGTGTAATTGCGACTATCTAAGACTATGTCCATAAACTATGTCTTTTTTCGTCAATGGGTTTTTGTTGCTACTGAGCTCGGATCGGTAAGTCGCTGGACATCTGTTTAAATGAAACTTTTATTAATGAGAATATCCGCGATCGCAAAGGTTCAGAAAAATAATTACGTTTTAATTTACTCGGTCCCGTAAGAATCGTCGATCCTCCATCGCCGAGAAAAGAATTATTTTTCATTAACGATAATCGGACGGAAACGGATAGAACGTTAAATTATGTATTTCACTCCGGACATCGATATATTCTTTAACGAGCTACCGAGGGCAGAAAGATTACTCCGTACAGAAGTCCCTATCAATCGCGCATACCATTATCGCGGCGCGGTCTTTCGATTATCACTCCGCCCCTTTAGTCGCGCGCGCGCGCGCAAGCTCGCGATAACGCGCGCCCTCAAACATCTGCCCTCCCGACCGCCCTCCCCCCCCCAACCCGACGGTATTATAACCGCGAAAGTCCAAGAGGATCAGATATATAGCCTGGAAGTGGAGCCGCGTCTCGTATATATAAAAAATAATTATTCAGACTGGCTTTGCATTATAAATGTATATGCATATATATGCATATTGCATATACATACATATATATATATATATATATATATATATATATATATATATATATAACTATAACGGGTGTGTGTGTGAACCAGAAATTAAAATGAGGATAGAAGCAGGGTGGGATGAACCCAAGCTCGCGCGCCATACACTTGGAGATCTCATCGTGGTAAAAAGGAAGAGGGAAAGGAAAGGCGAAAAAAGAGAAGTAAGAAGAAAATAGAGAGAAAGAGAGAAAGAGAGAGAGAGAGAGAGAGAGGGAGAAAGGGAGTGATTTTATATATGTATGTATATATATATATATACACATACACGCACAATCTCCGTCGGATCGGATGTGGAAGTTGAAAACTCACGGCTGCTGCGGTGTGTGGCCACTAGTCTCTCTCTTTCTCTCTCTCTCTCTCTCTCTCCCTCTCAAGATACTCATCGGTATTTATTTTGGGGGGGGGGAGGCGGAAGGGAGGGAGAGACAGCGAGAAAGTCAGAGAGGAAGGAAGAGGGAACGGGTCGAAGGTGCGCACGCGCACGCGCGAGAAGGGAATGCCCATTTGCATGGTGCAATATCGTATACATTCTTAGGTGCCCAATTACGCGAGTCGATTGGGTCCCGATAACGCTCGCTCGCTCTCTCCTCTCTCTCTCTCAGTTTCTTGCCCTTTCTCTCTGTTTCTCTCTTGCGCTCGCGCCCATGTAACCCGTGCGCGCTGCCCTCTTCCAAGCCCTCTCCCTCACCCCCCCCGTTCCCTCTTTTTCATGATACATTGTGACTGCGCACGCTATGGCCCCGCGTGTGCACCTATGCCCCATATGCATCCCCCTTGCCCTTCCCTTCGTCCCTTGTCTTTGGCCGTTTCTGCGCCTTGCGCCTTTGGCCTCCGAGCAAGGTGAGTTCACACACACACACACAGACACACAACACACACACACACACACACACACACACACACACACACACACACACACACACACAGCGAGAGAGAGAGAGAGAGAGAGAGAGAGAAACATGTACATGTAAACTATCTCTTCTGTGCAATTCTACCATATATATATATATAAGTTAAAGCGAGGGCTACGTAAATTTTCGTATAGCTATACGTGCGAAGGCGAGCTCACAGGAGATAATTAAAGAATCTTTATTTGCTTGAGAATAGATAATGTTATGCAGAATATTATAAGTAGTGCGCGGCTATATATATATATATATATATATATATATATATATATATATATATATATATTTACGTGTGAACTTCGGTATGCGAGAATTCGAGGACGAGGTGACTGGAATTTCATTATTTTAAATTAAGCCCGTGAAATAATTCATTTTCGCGTTTTATAGCATGTGTGATCGCATTAATGATTCAGTCATTTTCTTTATAAGCTTTGCATTGCTATTTTTTTGGGTTTACATATAAAAATTATATTATAATATTATAATTATTTTTTTATATAGTGTTTAATAAAATTTTTAATAATTCATCGAATTTTTTAAGTAGGATTGAAGCAAAATATGATGTCGTTTTTATTATGAATACTTCGATAGTTACTCGTTTCAGGCAGTTGGGACAAGCAAATACTGAAAAGTATTATTATTATAATAATTATTATAATAAAATATAATTATTATAATAATTTCTATAATAATTCTTCGTTGATTAATCTTAATGTATGAATTATTAAAGACAAGTAGAATAATTTACAATTATACGATATTATTCCATAGGGTTGTAATATTCAATGTATAAAAAATGCATTCAAACTTTGAAAACATTTTTTTGGTGCTACATTTTTTTTCATAATACTGGACTCTGATGGAATTTTCAGTAGATTTATGTAGATACGGTATGGTTTAATGCGGCCCGCAGCTACACTGAAGATTAATAGAACGTATTTACTTTTTTTCAAAGCCTGCGTATAATTTTCAGCCCGTCTCGTCGCCTCCAAGATTAACAACAATCGAAAAAACTCAACTTATTAAGCGTTCTATATTATCTCATGTACGTGGTGCTTCCGATATATCAAGTACTCCCGATAATTCATCTCGTAAATAAGCTTTCCACGACCTTTCCCCTCAGTCTCTCTCTATCTCTCTCTCTCTCTCTCTCTCTCTCTCGCTCGGACGATGGAATATCGAGTCGGCTGTAGATGTGCGAATCCACCTCACTCCTTTTTCTACAAGCAATATAACCTTCGACACAAAAAAAAAACTGGAGTAGCAAATCATTGATGAAAAAAATAATGAAATCGACTCGATGGCGATATCGACGTGGCCGGTGGACGTAGCTTTAAAACTCGCAATGTAAAGTGTGTGGCCTGCTGTAAAGATATATATATATAGTGCCTCGACTTATTATGCGCGCGCGGGCGCATCCCGCCCATACTTGAACCTCCCCCACCCCACAATCCCGCACGGTTTTATATAATATTAGCATCGCAGGAAATGCAATTTCAACCGTGCTCGCACGCGATCGCTCATATTTATATATATATATATATATATATATATATATATATATATATATATATATAAATATACAACTATATGCACACGTTGGCTGTTCGCTCGCCTCGCCGCCTCCGCGCACATCATCGGCGGTGCGCTCGCCGCTCTGCGAGTGATAAATATGCAATGGGCTTGCCTCCTCCCACCCCTCAGTCGCGCGTTCTCTTTAAAACAAGACGCTTTTCACTCGCGCCTTGCAAAGCGCCGGCACGAGAATACAGAATATCGGACGCATGATATAGAAACGTGTATATATATATATATATATATATATATATATATATATATATATAGATATAAGGATCATTGATTGACGTGCAACAGCTTGGCAGTAGCACAATAAGGATTGATCATTACGTATAATCAAAATTCCGAGGACGGTTCGATTCAATTTTTTTCATTTTCAAATATTCATTTCAAATATTCATTACAAATATTCATTATTTATATATACATTTTTTATATGTACATTTTTATATGTACATTCATTTCAAACATTCAACATAATTGATCTTTTTATCAATTCAGTTGTCGAAGCGTACGAAGTTGAATCGATCCACAAAAGAATACGTCAAACTGATTTGAAACTTCAACAAATGAAGAAATTCCGGAAAAATCTGAGATACCAATGAATTTTCATAAGTAACGTGTCTCGATGAAAACAAGCCCAAGAACAGAATTAACAATATTATTAATAATGTACAAGTATTGGAAGGCTTTCCGTGGTTGCGAGCTTCCGTCAGGATATGGATCCGGTCCTGAAATTAACCAGAATCAGTCCAACGTCAATCCAGTTCTTACGATAGTCTATCGTCAAATTTCTTGCTCTAGTTAAACATACATGCAATTGATATAAATATATATTAACAAGAATGTTGAGTTCATTTATCGATGAAGATAAGTTTCATGGATTTCATAGCGTCGACTTGATCCGGGTATCGTATTACAGTTTGTCATGAACCTAAACGCCCAGATCGGAAATGCGATCTAGATGATCGACCACATGGCAGTCCATATAATCGTCATCAGAATATTAGTTGATTCTCGACTTCGCAACCCAACAGTTTCTATAATGTTTTTAATGAAGAGTCGCGCCTTTCTGCGAACGATCTGATTAATGTCAAAAATACATTCGCCATGGAGCTGACAACAAACGAGACCTTGACATTGAACCTGTTCAAATATCGACAATACCAGAAGCTGTATAGTTTATAGTTCGAACGTCGAACAATCTTCGTAGTTAACGAGTTCAGTGTCGAATAAAAACAAATCGATGTAAATTACCTATGCACGCTCATAAACGAATTTACAGAAATTCTCACAATCAGACCGCACGCTCAGCCATCCAATTATTCGCTTGTCCTGCCGTCCCCACCCACCCCCTAACCACCTGATCGATACGCACCCCGGCAATCCAAACGTTCTTCGCGCGATCCTCGGTAATTTGAATAGATAGCCGCTATATAAATATAGGAGTTGGAGGGCGCGCTTCCGATGTGGCGACGAAGGTTCGCGCGAACAATAGGCCCCTGCGCGCCTATTTAAAACTGGCAGCTCATTACCGGAATCTCGACAAAGGGATCTCTAGTGCTATAAACACGGGCTCGTTGCATACGTGCACACGGACACGCACCCACACACGTATATAAATGCCAATGTACCAACGTCCGTCCGGCGGACTCTCTCATTGCCCAGGCAGAAGAAGTCCGTTTTTGAATTTCACGCGCGCTCGGTATCTTGACTCTTCCGTCTCTCTCCGTCTCGCACACATATTCCCTCGTACATATCGGTGAAGGAGACGCGCGCGAACTCTGCCAAAAGGAAAGAGGGAACGACAGAGAGGAAGAAGACTCTCGGGTGCGGCTGCTGCAGGTTTCACTGATGGGAGCCCGAGCTCTCCTCTCCTTCCCTCTCTCTCTCTCTCTCTCCTTCTCTCTATCTTTCTCTTGCGCGCGCGCGCGCGCGTGCGGGTGCCAGGAGAGGATCCTCGATCCATGAGCCGATAGGATCTTCGGTCCGGCCCCCGGCCAATTACACCCTCCGCGACCGTACGCCACAGCGTTAGACCAGAGTCTCCGGCTCGCGCTCTTCCCTTTCCATTTTTTCATTTCTTTTCACTTCCATACACTCTTCGCGCGCAGAGTGCACATCGTACTTAAGAAAGAGCGGGACAGAGAGGGCAAACTCTGTACGTATATTAGCATCTCTCCTTCTCACCCTCTCACTATCTCTCTCTCTCTCTCTCTCTCTCTCTCTCTCTCGCTATACTCCCTCCCGCGAAGCATCCGCACTCTCGGGATCTTATCTGCGTATGCACACACACACACACATACACACACATACACACGCACACAAACACACACACAGACAGGAAGAGAGAGAAAGAGAGAGAGAGGCAAGCAGCAACACACCCGCTCGTCCCGCGCCAGGCATTTAACAGGGCCGCCTGGGGCGGCGAGAGGGGTACACCTCGCGAGAGAATTCGCGCGCGGGTGCTTATTACCCCTAGCTATATATATATATATATATATATATATATATATATATATATATATATATACAAATGCGATTTCCGATCTTTGCGCGGGTGCGCGCTGTTTGCCCGCGGGCAGCGTGGCTCCCGTCCCGCGCACGGGTTGCCGGCGCGCGGCCCGTACGGTCCTGGACGGTGCACGCGTCCGCGCTGACGATATCGCGTGGACCGCGGACGGGGGCAGGGTGAGAGGGAGCAGCAGATTCTGCAAGAAACTCACGGCTCTCCGTGTATATATATATATATATATATATATATATATATATATATATATATATATCTGTAAGTGGATTCGGTAAGAGGATAATGCGTGTGAATTCCGAGAGACACTCTTTTTTGGTTGTTGTTTTCTTTCATCGTAAACACCCAGTTGTCCCCGTGCACACGATGCTTTTTTGTTTTTTGTTTTTTTTTTATTTATCTTCGCCACTTTTGTTTCGCGTATATCCGCTCGCGGAGTTCTCTCGGCTGTACCGTTACGATACGTATTAAGAGTAAAGCACGAGGTAATGCACGACAGATTAGCTTTTAGCATTTAACTTCTAATGAAAGAAATATTTGAATTCATAAGCGACAGATGCTGCCTTGATCTATCGAGAATGATCTGAGACTGATTGGCAACAGTTTCGCTGGATAAAAGTACACATCAGGTAAGCATAACTATTGCGCAAATCTAATAATTGTGGTAAGGACGAATATAAAAATGTAAAAAACATTTGGTTTCCTATTGATGATTAAATTTCTGAATATCTAAAGCTACATGCGAAAATTTAAATCTTATGTTTTTGTAAAACTTCGATTAAATTGTCCTACATGTAGATTCTTCGGTCGTGACATTCTGGTACTCTTTCCGTCATTATTAATTTTTTTTTTTTTGTTTATGGATAATCGAATTTCCTGTATTATGTAGCACAAATGCTTCGAAAATAAGTTATATAATTCTATATAAACGAGCAATCTTGGATTGGGAGCTAATAATAATATATATTCTTCGTCCTAGAAAGTACTTGTAGGGCATCCTCCAGAAACTGACCGAGAGGCATAAACTTACTAACTTCTCTTCTAATTTGAACCAGTATAAATTTTAATATCCTCCGCTATTCCAATGTACAAGGGAGTCTCGTTCGTTCTTCCGTTTCTCTTATTCATGAAACCTTTATCTAGGTTGATTGACCTTTATCTAGACCAGATCTACGATAAACTGTCATTTCCTTTCTCGTATTAATTCTCTGACTTTAATACCCGACAGATCGTCAGCATAGTCCGAGCGTCCCTTGTATTCGTAGAGAAATTATTACAACAACTAACAATACCTGTATACACTTTAATAAGGTTCTGTGTTATGATATTAACTTCTACTATTCAATTTAAGTATTATTTTATTGAATAACTATTTTCTTTACTATAAATATCTAACGGTACTTTTTGTTATATAAATATAGCTTTGCAATATTAAGATGGACAAGTAGTAAGAAGTATCAGTTTTTGTTAAAGTAAATTGAATTTCATGACACGCTATAAAAAAAAGTTTCAATTCCATACCGATTACGGAAAAATAACTATGGCTTCGATAATCTTCAAAGATCCTCAAAATCCATGCCTTCGTTTCATATGTACATGACACTTTTTAAACGAGATGGTAGGATTTGGACAGCGTACTAATATTCGTTGATCGACTTTTTCACATGCCTCGTCAATTGTATTCATCATGATTTCTGATTTCACCATCGTGCCTAGTTCACATTGCCGCGAGGTTTGGAAATTGTCCAAATTTTCCATATAAGTTCTCGACACGCAAACGTTACTCAACGAGACGGTTTCTGGTAAAATTTGTCCCGAGCCAACCATACACCGCGTAATTCAATAGTTTGGAAATTGACTTTTTCGCCTCGACACGATCACAAGCCATCGAATGGAACCGGTAGCTGATGATATATCCAAAATATTACAGATATACATGCGTAGTTTGCATTGGGATCTCGATTTGTAACTATACAAGTTTTTTTAGCATATTTCGACCCAAAAAAGGACATTATTTGCCTCGTCAGCTCGAATATCGATTACTATTACATTTGGAATGGCATTAGTCGACCTTACTTTCACAATCAATTTAGAATGAATGAACGAATTTAAACTCCGAATGAAGGCCGCAAACATGCAAAATCGAACCATTACTTTCTTTTTGGAATTGAATAATACGAAAGTCGATGACATTTACTACGAATGGTTGATTGCACCATCGATATGCAACGAATGCATCGAAAAGCAACCTCTCTTTCTCAATTGAAAGGCAGAGCGATACCAGGCAAAATGGTACATCGAGCCGTCCTGTCACAACAATACGTAACATATCATTAGGGCTGAATTAACGCGTCTTATGCCAGCGTTAAATCCTGCATCGCGCTTACATTTGCCAAAACACCTCGTAGCCGATTCGACGCCGTAATCGCATCTTCCGCCACTTTTGCCAGGACTGCCGTACGATAGAGGCGAAAACGACGCGTCTCCGCGCGTTCAATATTCATCGCGTCGACGCCGGCCGGGCCGAGGGATCGGCGATTCCGTCCTCTTCCTCTCCCTCCCCCTGACCCCTGCCCATTCCACCTTCGCCACGAGCCGGATTCCGGTATGCCACCCACCCGGTAAACCGCGGTTACACGCTTCGCCGGTCCGACGCAACTGTATATATATATATATATATATATATATATATATATATATATATATATAATAGCGACGGTGTGCCAACGTGCACACGCGCGCAGCAATGGGTCAATGAGGCGCTGGTTATGACGGACACGAAGCACTTTGCATATTACCCCGCGCTGCATTAGATATTCATCGCCGGGCTCGTTACGCCCGCGGTTCGATGCGATTATCATTTATATATATATACTTATACGTGTGTGCGCGCGCACGCGTGTGTGTAGCGCGGAATGCACGGCGCGCGGTGAAAACGAGGAAATGAACCTCCGACTGTACGTAGAGCGTCGAATCGAGGCTGATGACACACGCGCGCGCATTGAACTGATAGATGTACGCGCGCTCGGACGATGGCGCGGACAGACTCGTGTGAGGAGATAAAAAAATTTTTCACAAATTGGAAAAATCATACTAAAGAAGCGTTGTACGCGCAAGAGTTTACAATTTTCGAAATGCGCGAAAAACGATTGAAATCGCTCGATGGTTAAATCGATCGGAAATTAGAGTCTGTAACTAACTTTGCTCGGTTTACAACTACTTTTTCGGTTTTGTTTTAATTTTTTTTTTTCTTCACAAATCTAGTTCGGCGAATTGAATTGAGTTTCACGTAATTTCATCAACTTTTCATCATATCTTCCATTTCGTCTCGTTTAAGTTATACTTTAGTACTTTTTTTTAAATTTACTTTTGCAGATTTTCTTGTCCCTATCTGGGGTGAGTGTACATTTATGAATATCGTTTTGATTGATCGTCGATTGATGATTGTCATTGCCAAGATCAGATTTTTGTCGAATGATTCCTACTAATGTTGTGTGCTGATAAGAAAGCTATTCGAAAATAACCGTGATCTTTACTAATTAGGTAATTTGAAGAATCAATCTGACAATTTTTAATAGGACGATGCTATGCTGATTTCGGCATGTAAAATTTTTTTTAAAAAATTCATCTTAGGGACTTATTTTATCATGCATGAGAATTGTCCAGATGAGCATAAAAGATCTTAGACTAGTTTTCGCGATTGGATTCTTTCGTTAAAGGTGTAAATGTTTTACAATGGAATATAAATATAAAATTCAATCCAATAGACAATTGAACAGTTTGAGAGATCGGCATCTTCATAGAAGAACCAAATAAAACTTAAAAAATGTGCATGACTTTATTAGTTGATAAATTTGATCTTGATTCACATACAATAGTTATATAAAACTATTGCAAGAAATATATCATCCAATTTGCTAAATCCTTTTCAGCGTACATACTTGAACATACGTACTTGATTGGTACCTACTTTTCCGTTTATTTCAATTCTGCAGTTGTCAACAGAGAGGATACTATTTAAAATTTCAAAGCTAATCTTGAACTGACCTTGAAGATGAAGAGAATCAAGGTCGTTTTATATCATTTTTAGATAGAATAAAATTTATCCAGGAAAAGCTGTTATTTATGAAAGAAAGATTGAATTCTACCGAGATAGTCTATTGATTCAAGGTACTTGCTCGAATGTCCCGCACATCAAAATTTGTTTATTCGCGAATTGGATGATTCACATCTGGATTGTGCAGCGGTCCGCGCGAAATTACACGAGAAGCAGTAGCGCGCTTTTCGCGAAAAACGACGAAAGAAAAATGAATTTTGCGACCAAGCCGCCATTGTGATATTTACGCTCGAACTTCAGAAATTCATAAAACGCCCGCCGAGCTTATAATTCAAGTCATGATCATTGATTTCCGGACGACGAGCGCCGTATTTAAATTGCCCCTCGTCCCAACCCTCCCCTCCTCCCGGCCAACTACGACGCGTTTGTTATATACGGCGAACGGCGCGGCGCTCGCGCTCGCCGCAAAATATAACGTTCGGCCGGCTGCCACATAAATATCGCGCGCGCGCGCGCTCCCTCGAGTCGATCCCTACGTTACGTTATAGGTATATAACCTGTGTTAGGAGCTCACTCGCATCGCGGCCATGCCTATACCTACATGGATACGAATGCGCGGAATAGGGCCCAGTGACGTTTAAGTTATATTCAATATAGCGGATGGTACAAATATATATATATGTGTGTGTGTGTGTGTGTGTGTGTGTGTGTGTGTGTGTGTGTATAGGTATAATTACATGCCCAGCAAATCTGAGCCTACTCCGAGCAATTTCCCGTTTTCGTTTTCGATCATGAATTAATCGAGGATAATTTATACATGACCGCGTAAAATTTGCACCCAGTGTACTCGTATAGATTGAAATATATTATTTATGCGTAAAGTTCAGATATAAAATATCAATGAATCGATTAATTTTTTTCATAACATAAAGAAACAGAACGGTGAAAATGTAAGTATTATATATTTATACGAACCAAACTTTTATTAGCCGCATTAACGTTTTCTTAGCATTGCCAACGTGTGTTGTAAAAATCTATACACACTTCTACAAGTTTAAAAATAATGCGATATGAATTCGGGATATCGTGCGGTAAATTCAGCTATTGCACCAAAATCGTGGCCATTGCATTATATAACCCAGAAAATATTAATTAATTCTCAACTCATTAAAGTAATAATCTAACACAAAGTCTAAAAGAATTGCAAGGAACAATATTTGGCAAAGCTTCACCAAATGGTATTGAAATAAATATCCCAGAAATTGATTTCTACGCCTGCTTATATATCTGTTGATTTCCCATTAAACCAATTTACCGTTACTTCTGTACTTATATATTTCTCCATTTGTAATTTTCATTCGGTCTGTTTTATATCTTGAAAATGGCTTAATCGCCGAAACAGCTGTTGTTTTTTATGATAATAACATTTTCTAAAGCTTCATAAACTTTTGTTTATTGAAATTCTTTTAGAATTATAATTATATTTCAACGATTACGCTTCACTAAATGTATAGCGAAAATTCTATTAATCGTAACAAAAACGGATCCCATCTATCGATATCCTTGCGTTGGAATATGTCGCAGAACTCGGGGGCTATTCTGGGCCTCCATATTGCAATTCGAATAAAGAAAGGAGAAAAAAGTGAAAGCCGCAACAGCGGGAGCATTGTGTGTGTGTGCGCGCGCGTGTGTAGCGAGACTGCATAAATGGAAAGTACGTTTTGCGTATCAGTATACACCTGCGCAGAGTGCACCAAAACAGCAATCTTCATCGTTGGATCTATGTATGGATTGAATTTCTTTATTCGTCTATAAAAATAAAATTAGCATACATCGTGGCTATACATAACATAAATTTGAAATATATAAAATTCAAAATTCTCGTTATATGGACTGATATATAAAGCAAACTATAATAAATAATTTTACATAGGCAGTACCAGTCTTTTTTTATAAACTAATGTAATTGTCATCGCCAGTCGGCTGATCATAATGATAGCAATTTTAATTTACATCAGTTTGGGAAAAAAACTGTAAGAACAATAAAAATATTGATATGTTGCGAAAGTGCAGTATAAATAAAATGCATATGAATATTATTACAAGTCGTTAAGGAAAAAAAATTGTTTTATTAACATATGTAGCCACGTTAAAATGATTTAGCGAATAAAAGTTGGAAGACAGTGCTAGACACAAGGGTCTTGAACTAGAACGGATTCAGTTTCGGTTTCAATCTTAATTGTAGAAATCAGCTCTCTTGTTACCGTTTCTGTTAGTAGAACCAAATGTCTGTGAAGAGAAGGAAGCATAAGATTAAATCAGGACCCTTGCAATCGTTTAATTTTATAAAGCAACATCGCTGTCAAATACGAGGTGAACGAAGTATACAAGATAAATCCGGCACTCTCAGTTGCTTTCCATAATAAGCGGTGTCATATAATCTTCCCCATAAAAAAATTACTCGATCTTGACAGAACGAATGGCAAGCTGTTTTGTCGCGCTCGGTTATATCCAATAGTCCAGATGAGCTTGAATACGTTAAATCTACTATAATTTTCAGAGAAGTGTAAACGGATTATTATTAACTTCTGCATTGATAGAATATGTACTGGATATCACGTGTATTCAATACATCTTCTAAATCGCTAGATTAGAGACTGTAAATATCTGCGGAATTTCCAGAATCGCTATCAAATTTGCCATTGGGATTCCCATCTGGGAACAATCTTTATACTGTCTTTATAATATTTGATTCACAGGAGAGCTTTGATTTAAAGGTCGAGATTTGCTAGAAATTTATAGTAGATGAGAGTATAGCTAGAAATTTATGGGTAGAGAAATTTCTTAAAAGTTTAAAAAATTAAAGAAAAATTAAAATTAAAATTCAAGAAAAAGTAAAAAAAAAATTTAAAAAATTAAGTTTCAAAAAGCGAGATACAAAATTGGTCATTACAACATGAAGCTTTGGTTTTTTCATGATAGATTGATTGTCAGCAGGCCAATAGATAGCGGGAATATTAGAACTCTAGATCGTGCAAAACAAGTAGTCAGAAGTTGTACAAAACTACTTCCGAAGTAGCTACAAAAAATGATTCTCACAATCTTATATTCATATTATATTTCACCTAGGGAAGCTGAATATTTCTTATCAGATCTGTCAAGTGAACAGAAGTATATTAGGAAGCGACGGAAACTAATATTAGAATTCTGAAATTTTCTACGATCATAACGAATGACTACGAATACAGTACAGTTTTCAAAATCATCTACGAACTCTCCGACTTTAATCGAAATCATTTTATAATCAATAGCACGTAATTATAACCAGACCGATATGCTTTTCCAGGCAATGTATTGGCCGACTCGAATTACCAATTTCTGCCGAGAGAGGTCGTGGCAAGTATTTGAATTTCCAATAACGCGCGCATATAAAACTTCCTCTGCGTTTAACAGTCCACCCCACCCCCGCCTCTTGCATGCCGGAAATATAAAATATCAAGCATACTCCCAGCCGTGTGTAGAAAGTTCTTATTTATTCCATTTCTTTCACCTCTTATCGCCGCGGCGCTCTCCTAGGTATAGCGAGTTCTCTCGTTCGTATCCGACATCGCGGCATTGTTTCCGCTTATAATACGCGCCGAGCGCAGGAGCGGGATGCGATTGCTTTGCATCCTTTTGCGTACGTGTATATAGATATACGCGCGAGCGCACCTTCGTGTAGCTGTAATGCTCGCGCGCGCGCGCCCGCGCGCGTGCGCATACACACACACACATTTAGTCAGGGAGGGGAAGATATGCTCCGTGTATATACGTATGTACGATCGACTCGTGTCCGCATTATAAATGATAATGTAATGTGCGCGAGATGATGAGAAATGGATTGTAATGGGGAGAAAAAAAAGAAACTTATCAGATGCTTTGCTCGGTGGAACTGCGCTATAGCAATTAGGAATTTGAGGGAATAAGAGCTGAACTAATTTAAGCGCGTGAATTAGACATATTATTATTAAATAGTTAATGGTTGTATTTATTAAATGTTCCTAATAACGTATCTGTTGATTTTTTGTTTTTGTATAAATTTGTCTAGGCTTAATTCTTCCAAGTGTACGAGATGTTCTTGGTGAAATTTCGGCAATCGATGAAAATTAATCGAAATCTTTTTTAGACACGCGAATGCACAATTGTAATACAATTAGAAACGTTACACAGTTTCATTATGGTGAGACACTGAAAATTTCGTGTGAAAATATTGTCATTTCTCTGTAGTATTTAGAAAATCTAAATTTTTTAAGAAAAGTCTTCAGACGTTGATTCTAAACTTTCTATTAAAAATAATCTCTCTAATCGAAGATGACTTTATGATGACTGTAATATAAATTTTAGCTTTTTAATATTTTTTCGTTAAAGTGAAACTGCCTTATTAAATTCTTAAAAGCAGATCTGATACGCAAAAATATTAGTGTATTTTACCGATTTGATAACTCAACTTAATGAATACTTTGATAAAGCATAAATCAAATATAATAAAATAATACGGAACCGTGTTGATAAAGGTATACAATTTCTTATATCCGGCTTATTATCAGATAATTGAAATTATTTCGTAAACTAAATTACATACATATGTATAGAATGTGTAAGATATTTAATTTGTAGCTTAATTACTAATAAAAAGTAACGCACATTTACATAGACATTATAATTTTAATTTGGCAAAAGTATCTTGAAATCTTCGAAGAATATTGAAAAAGATTATACTTAGACGTCATCAGATTGGCACTAATCTCGAATCACAGGTTATATCCGAGACCTTAATAAGACAGCCAATTATATGAGTATATGCGAAGTATCACTCCTCTTCCAACATTAATAGATGTACATAGTAATATAGAAATTTCCATTAATTGAATATCGTGAAATGCGCTCTTCGTTCAAAAGATGCGATGTAATCCTTGGCCGAATGTAGCCAGCATTTCCAGTAACATATTGTACTAATTGAAAAAAATTGTTAATCTCTGGCTAAATGTAAAAGATTTGCACAGTGTACATTAGGTATACGCAAAATGAGAAAGACGTTATATTGCATGTATGTTAATCTTCATTACGAGATAGAAATTAATGACTTTTACTAATAATGCTTTAAAGAAAAAAACAATCGGATTTCTCTGAGAAAAAATCGTGACGAATAAATTTAACAATGTATTCTGATCAAGTTTGAACAACTGGTTTACATGAGCTAAGATTGTGTTGGAATAGATTAATAAATATTCTATACTCTAAATAATCCGAAGTAGAAAATTTTAACTTATGAGAAAACAGTTTATTAAAATAAATTATTTAAAATATTAGTTTTACGCAACAGTTCACACTTGGAAATAACAGTTGGCTATTATAATATTTTGAAAGTTACCATGTTAGACCATACTGCACAAACGTCCCAATTGGCGAGTATATATAATTATTATTCTAGTGATATAATAAAGAGACAGGTTTTTATGGTTACAAAAATCTCAAAAACAATTTAACGAAATATTGAAAGGGTATAGTTATGGTATCATTAACTAGCATAAGCTAAGTTTGGTCTTCATTTTACTCGTTTATTTCACGTACGTGTAATTTAAGTTTGGGGCAATTTCAAATGTGCAGTAGTCGGTTAGCAGGATGGTCGCCACGTATTGGTGTCAGTCTCGCCCATTTTTGATTGTCTAGTATATAATCTATATATATATAAAGTATAGGAGCATGAAACTAACAATTAAATTCCATCCTTCTTTAATGATATCGAAATGGAAAACTTTATTCTATATAAAGACATTTCAATCGGTCGGTAAATTTTTAAAAAGAGTACTTCTTCCCAATGTCCAATTAAAAAGTTTACATTTATCTCCAGTGGAGATTTTCTGCGAATTGCTCAGAAGTCACTTTCGACAAAAACGACGTATACGAGCGAAAATGGTCGAAGCATGCATGTCCCTGATATCGTTCTTCTGTAAGCAATGAAACAAAAGTTCATAATTTTCAGAACATGTCCAAAACACATATCCTAAAACCTATCATCAGAATTTACAATTATCGCCCAACCCAATGAGTCATCGATGCGTTTCTATCACTCGCTAACGCGAAGAAGATCCTCCAGGTCATTCTTTTCAAAACTTCGCTTTTTAAAATTGAATATCCTCCTGTCACAGTAAAGTAAATCAATAACTGACCAATTTTCGGCGCATCTATTATTAACATTCCACATGTTCTTGTTTTCTTCAATATCATTCGTTCTTCTTCTTTTCTTTTTCTCATTCCTCAGCATCATCGTTCATTCGAAATATAACGTTAGAGTTAATATCAGCACTCGGTGTCAGTTCTATCTAAAACTCATATCTTTGAAAGTTTTATTTGCTATCTACAGTCTATCAGCCAATATTGAGAGCTAATTATTTTGCTATAGATCGTGGGTGAATGTATTTCACATTTTTTGTTGTTTTTTTATTCTTTTTTAATTTGATAATTTATTTATTTATAAAAACACATTATTCTGATACGGTTGCAACAAAATAATCTCATGTAATTCAACTTATGACAGATCCAACTGTTCGTTGACTGAATGAACCCAACTCTTTCTGTTATTACATTAATAAACTTGAAAACTAATTGCTAAAGACTTCTTTTGAATGAGTAATTAATCATAAAATCACGTTTTTTATTAACTAAAAATAAAAATTTAACAAAATATATTCTTTAGTCTGAAGTATTCTTTGGAACAAATTCTAGGCAAAGATTACTAAGATGTGTAAGTAATAGTATTGCTAGTATGCATAGGTACTATATTTATGTAAATGTATATATATATATATATATATATATATATATATATATATATATAGCATCGAAGTGATAAAAGCACTTGGTCGGCCCGCGAGGCGAACTACAGTCGATCGTCGACTGATACGGTACGCAAATACGCAGCCCACCCTATGGGAGCGATGGGTTATCGTTGCATGAGGCCCGACGTTCGGGTCCTCCTCCCTCTCTCTATCCCATCCCCACTACCATTGCGTGTTTAATATCGATCGTGGTATATATGTATATATATATATATATATATATATATATATACACGCATGCATACATACATACATGTACACATACATGTGCGACGCATCATGCGCGCCCTCAAGTGCCGCGGTAATGAGCGTATAATTGCCCCCGGGACTTACTCTTCGTCTTTTTCTTCTTCCACCCTCTCTCTCCTCGCGGCACGGCCGTTAATCCACCGGGCCCTGCTCGGCGTAATTGTTCGATAAGAGCGATCGGATCGTCGGCGGTCGTTTGCTAATATTACTGTAGAAGAGTGAGAGAGAAAGAGAGAGAGAGAGAGAGAGAGAGAGAGAGAGAGAGAGAGAGAGAGACTCGCAGCTCGCATGGGATCGACGGTATATGCGCACATTGATATTTCTGTCGGGATCTGTGGGAGATCCTTTGAAGTGGAATTTTCAAATGAATTCGCTATTAACGAAATTAACAAGTAATGTACTAATGGAATAATTTTTCAAAACTCATTGGCAATTCGACTTTAATTTCCTAAATAATCTTATAATTTAATTGTAATTTAATGTGAAAGTGTACATTGTATTAATATAATTTTTTTTAAATAATATGCCTTTTTTATATATTGTTTAAAATACTATTTGATTTTTTATTACAGAACTTTATTATTATTTTTTTATAAAACAAGCCGAGACTACGCACTTATGGAAATATGCGGATCGAAAAAATTGTACCGTGTGCATCTTCAACGCTACCTCGAATAATTAAAGCCTGCCATCTGTAGCAGAACGAGATATATGCGAAAATTAAAATGCCTCCCCCCCTACTTTTAGCCGTCACTGTACGCGATTCTCAGCATAAAACAAATATACATATGGTATGTACGGCCCGCTGTAAATTCATCCAATCTGCTGGAAAATCACTGAGTGCGCGCATGCACGACGACCCGTGAACCCGCGAGTCCGGACAAAACGATAATCGTTATTGCGAGATTTATAAGGAGATTCACCCTTTTCTTCTCTCTCTCTCTCTCTCTCTCTCTCTCTCTCTCTCTCTTTCGCTCACTCTCCTTCCCTCCCTCTCTGTCTTTACCTCCTCTCTTGTCCTTGAGCGATGTCAAAGTCGTCGGCGGATTATCATTTTCACCGGGGCGACGCCAGGAAATAAAGAGACAATGACGCGCTGCACCGCGAGCCGGACCTGAAAACGTGTGGTTCTCTCCGCGTGATACGGAGGATCAAGAAGAATAGAGAGAGAAAGAGAGAGAGAGAGAGAGAGTGGCAGAAGGGGAGGGAGGGACAAGAACGGTTTACGACTTTCATAAATGCGCCGACCGTGATTTAGTACGAGCAGCGCATCTAGTGCTATATAGTTGCGAACTGCATCTCTTTCTCTCGTGCTCTCCATATCTCTCCCTCTCTCTCTCTCTCTCTCTCTCTCTCTTCTCTCTCTCTTGCTCTCTTCCTCCCTCTCTATTCACCTTTCGTGAACGCGTACCGCGGAACCCTGAAAGGTAATTCTGGTACACGCCGCGATATGTATATACAACGACCTATGCCCGTACCACAGAAACTCTCATTACGATTACGTAATCGGTGATAAGAAACTAATTATAATTTTAATTATAATCACATACATAATGACGCCTACTCCTTTTTGCATTTCCATTGCAGCGTAGTACCAGGTGAGATAGTATAGTACAGTATAGTATAGTATAGTATATATATATAGAGTAGTCCGAAGGGAGCCAGAATACACTCTCTCCCGTCCTGTCAATATATATATACGTGCATGTGCGTGTGCGTACTTGTGTGTACTTTCATTTATTTTTTTGCCTCGTACCGACGCCACGCCATGCAATATTGAAACGTCAAACTTTGAGCCGGGAGCGGAAAAATATTATCAACTCTAATAATAATAATAATAATAATAATGATAAAGCCAGTCGCTTATGCAAAAGTAATAATCTCGGGCTCGTTCCCCACCCCCATTGGCATCGCGAACCCATCGTGGACGTCAAGGTTTTTTTCCCCTCCCCGTCTGACTGAGGAGGGAACCGAAGCCGTCGGCCGCGGCCTTTTAATTAATCAACAGTTACTTCGTGGCGCTCGCCGATATTCTCATCTCTCGTTGCGGCGAGTCTATATGTATATATGTATACATGGGGATGTATACGAGGAGCGCGAGAAGAAGAGAAAGAGTGAGAGAGAGAGAGAGAGAGAAAGAGGGGGGGGGGTGATGGAGATGGGGGAAAAGTGCTCGGACGACCTCGCCCCTCGAATACAGAGGCCCGCTACCTTGCGCTGCTTCACTCTCTTTCTCGTTCTTTGCCTCGGGCAAAGTTCAAAAGCAAGGAGCTGCCCAGCGTTTGCTGTACGCTCCTCGTTATATGTATATAACGGATTACACCGGACCGGAAGCGCTCTCTGCATCGGCCTAAACATACAGGTTACGCGCGAAATTTCCAAAGGTCGATTCGATTCTGCGTCGCTGAATCGAAGGATCCCTTATCTTTTATAAGGCTCCCGAAGAATAAATGATATGTATCATGATGATAATGATGTATACTTATTACATACAAGTTCATCTCAACACGCACAATCTATGAAGACTTCTCGTTTTTTGATTCTCTCCCACGCGCCGATCAATGTGTATAAATTGATAAACCTCTTGGTAAATGAGCGAGTCGAGGTGACTTTATATTGGATAACAATTTTAGCGGATCGTTAGTTATATATTTATAATCGAGCGAAATTTATTTATATTTTATTGAAGCGACAGGTATTCACATATGACGATACCAGACGTTTTATCCTTAATGCTTTATCAAAGATTTCATTCCATATCGATGAATTTTTCTCACATTAGCATATTCTTGATGAGTAGGTACAGATCAGCTCGTCGCTTAAAACTCGATCAAATTTCGAAACAAAGCACATCCCTCGTTTGGATTATAAATAGGAAGAGCATGAATATATTATTCGAATATTAAAAATCTTATTCTTTCGACGGTGAAAATGGCAGGTATCCCTCTCTCTCTCTCTCTCTCTCTCTCTCTCTCTCTCTCTCTCTCTCTCTCTCTCTCACTCACTCTCTCTTACTCTGTCCGTCTCCGCAGAAAATCTAACTCTGAGTGGCAGCCAAGGCTAATCGTAATTGACGGCCCGCAGCCGGAGTCGAGGAATCCGGCCGGATCGCGCAGCCAGGGTATTCAACGAGACACCCACAGCACATCGTTCCGTGCTCGAGCCAATAACGCCCGGTTCGCGGGGACGATCTGGCGCAGGAGTTGCGGCTGCGCGCGCGTCCCGGATACGAGACTATCGCGCACGCTCGCGCCTCGCTTATTGGCACTGTTAATCCAACGATATTCCTCGTGTACCATCGCATTACGGCAGACTATCGGTTTCGGAGGTCGAACGTAGACGTATTGCCGTTAGGGGATTCGAACATGAAGCGGCTGAGCTGCTTTGAACAAGAGCAACAAGAATTATATACAAGGTCACTCAAACAGCTTGCATCCTCGTTATAATTATTTCTAATTTATGATGCTATCCGGGCTGCGTATGCTGCTTGGCTGGAGTTTGGATATTGATCAGCATAATCTTATCTTGATAATGCTGCATTCTACTCCAATTGTATCTTATTAATGTCTGACGTGAGCCTGTTCGTTTCAATCGTACAAAAAGTTCGCAATAAAAAAGTTACGCGGCTCCGTAATAAAATTTCTTAAACAATAAATTGTAATATATATCATTATACGTCCACCAGTAGATAATGGCTCAACATTTGGAATACCTTACACGTCATGGAAAGCGTTATTTAAAAGCCATATGCATCATTGAGCAGAAAAAATGACTTTTCTGCGACGTTTTATCGCTGATAATCTAGAAAGAAAATTTACTACCACAGTCAAAACTGTAAAATATCCACCAAATTTTTCAAACTAACAGACGACATCGCAATCTAACTAGAATATCAGTTAGGAGTTGCAAAATTACGTTCTGAATTTGGTAGGATCAGATTAGAATGGGTTATTTAGAGCAATGTAAAACCGATGTTCAGAGCAAATACGGTACACATCATCAACGCTGAAATAATACATTGAATGAAAAATCTCAAAAATTTGATCGGAAGGATCCGTTAAGGGGATGGTCGATTTTTTTTTCGATCGAACAAAAATTACCACGTTTTCAATAATATATATAAGCAGTTAGTTATTGTAAATTTTTAATAATCACGCCCTTCATTTACGTCTATTTCAAATTGCTGCAAAGTTTCAAATAGATTCGTCTAATGGTATGGTGGACAGGATTTTTTTCAAAATTTATGGATAATTTTTGATGATCGAATATTGAAAACGCTCGCATTTCCACAAAACTTAACGAATCTACGCGAAACTTTGCACTGATCTAAAATAGATTTTAAGAACAGTCATGGTTGATTAAAATGATTTAATATGTTCATTCAGTTTTTACTGAATCGGTATAAAAGATGAGTCGACATCCTGGTAATGAACGAAAAGTGATCTTCTTACCCGTGGACTCTTCGCTACACATCGAAAAGATCCCTGAAAATTAAACTGTTGCTGCTCGAATGGTCAGGCGCCGCCATTGTCCGGTGTCTACTCATTAGACAAAGCAGCTTCTGATTATCATCTATTCAGATCGATGTGGCAAAAACGATTGAACTACCCCGCCCTTTTTTGAAATGTAGACGAAGTACGAAAGGCGCTTCGCTCTGCCGGCGGAAACGAGGATAAAGAATATTCGATAATATAATTATAATGTCAAATATATTTGATCGCCGTGTATCTGTACCGATGTTTTGTTTTTTTCAATGAATCCCCATTCGAGGCGAGGAAATGATAAACATTAATGCCCGCACGTAATGGCTATAACGGTTGCGTCTAATTTCACGCAAATCTCGAAGCGAACCTTCTCCGATGCCTGCGAATCGACAGTAATGACGTCTGTTTATTATCCACGGCGAAATCTGGATATTGCCGAGAGGGCAGAAGAGAGCCACAGGTTCATTATACGTATTGATTTTTTTAAATTAACACAGTTCTATTCTCATATATATAATTATATATATATATATATATATATATATATATATATATATGTAGGTCAAGATACGTGCAATTTTGATCTCTACAATTGTTCACAGCTGTAAGGAGCGCATGAAGATTTATGTGACTTGCCGAACTATAATGAGTTGGTCCATCTCATTGTATCGGAATATAATTTAGCCTTATAATTAAGCAGCGTGCGATCATCAAAGAATATTTATTGTCTTTCCACAATAGACTTTTTTATCACACAATTCCACACTTACGAAGTAGGTTAATTTTTTAACAATTCGATTGATACACAGACCTGTTCTGAATTAATTTTTTCACATATGCAATTTATTTAATTATATTCGATCTACATTTATCAATTAATACATTTAAGTTTTCTATATATTTATCTGTCACGAAATTGAAGTCATTAGTTAATTAATATATTGCCGTAAATTTTATATATTTAATTTTTGAATAATGTTTTGAATACCGAATTGTACCGGATGCTGTGAATTTTTTTTTTTTGCAAAAAGATGCACAAAACTAAACTAACTATGTTTGGCAATTCAGATTACTTCACAGTACTCTGCATCTCTAACTGTATAATAATATCGGCAAAAATTGAGATTTCATCCAATTATTCCAATCGCCATCCACGCCGTACCACGAAAGAAACAAAGAAACGACGCTTTAAACAGCGATTAAAAAAAGAGACGTTGGATGAAGAAGAAGAAGAAGAAGAAGAAGAAGAAGAAGAAAACGTTCTACAGAGAGAAGGAGAGAACATTTATAGTAATTGAAATCGCGAGTTTCGCGGCGATCGTCGCCTTTTCCACGAGGACCCCGCGAGCGCGCCGCCGGGGCAAAAACACACAACCGCGCACTTGTTATTGCGCCAGTCGCGGAGGCCCCCGCGCGCGCTCGCAAAAAGGAAAACGCGAGCTCATGAATCGAGCAAATCCGCATCGGCTATTCCTATGCTATATATATATATATATATATAAAGAGCGGGCCGCTGGGTCCGCGCGAGCGCGAGCATCGAGCAAGAAGAGAGCCGGGCTCTGAAACGAGTTTTCAGAAAATATCGCGCGAGTTAAATGTTAATGACAGCGCCCGAGCGCTGGCGCAAAATCCACAAAGAAAAGCTCGGCGCGCGCGCGCGCATGCTATCACGGGAACAATGGCGTTTTGATATAGCGGGGGTAGGATGAGGAGGAGGGGAGGAAAGGGCAAGAATCGCGCACGGCTACCTTTTTCCTCGAGATCAATATATATATATATATATCTAACGAGTATATATAAGTTTAGAGTAAGATGACGAACGAACGCGAACGGAAGTATAAGCTAGAGGCTTTGGAATTTTACGAGCGGATAATTCAGCTATATATACCCGGAGCAACGACGCTCTCGGCTGGGGGCCCCGCGGGTGAATTCGATTTTTTTTCCACCCCCCTCCCTCCTCAAATTATAAACGCGCGCGGCGCTTCTTGCACTGAACGCAATCGCCGACACTGCAAGGAGATGTTGATCTCTCTCTCTCTCTCTCTCTCTCTCTCTCTCTCTTGTTAACCATCGCACGCGCCGCGACTTATTATCATTACGCTGCAGTAAAGCACATAAAGGCAGTTGTATCAACTCTGTTGTACCACTATATATAGATGTGTGTTTGTGTATATAGTAAGATAGTCAACGTGCAGATGCGTAAAGCGCGCGCAAAAGAGAGGATGAGATTGAGTCGAGGAGCGACATGAGCCACAGGCCCCTTCCTTCGTTCCATTGGGAAGGAGACGCGACCTCTGATGCTGAAATTTTTCACCAACACAACACCAAACATAACTTTTAAAGCATAACGTTATTTATTTATTTTTAATTATAAACTTATTCTTATCAAAATTGAAGAGTTTGCGGAACGTAAAAAAATGTTGTTACAGTATTTATGGTGTAATTAGTGGTTGTGACGATCAGTCAGATGACAAATGATCGACATGTATTCATGCATTCCCGAGACGAAATGAACGCCTAGTAAATAGACAGAAGAGCTGCGGTAATACAGACGATAATATGTCAGCTTCGCCCGTAATTTCTTCCATATGAATATTTCATAATTTTCTGATTACTCTATGGGAATAGTCTTTCAAGTAATTTTACCACATATAAATTGATCTAAAGTTCAAACACAACGTAACTGCTCCATACGAACGCTATTTATCTCTTGCCATTGCTTTCACCACGTTTGGCCTTCGAACACACACCCACATTGGATTTACCTAATATCGCCAGAGAAATCGGTGGCGCATCGACACTGATAATCCGTCGTAAGGTACGAGGAGCTTGGGAAAGTTCATCGCGCTTGGATAACAAGTGACGAGGGAAAGAGTTTGAATTTTAGTCGATCTGTAGGATAATTTTTTTTTCGATTTTGTTTTTGTTTGTGTTTTGTTTTTTGTTTTTTTTTTTGAACAACCTATGTTCCTAATAGAGAACTGTAAGAGAATGAGGTTGTATTTGGAAAATGATTATAAAAATAACTGATAATAATTTCTTCACAGGTAGAGGCATAAATACAGGTCATTAATAAAGAATGGCAATTTAGGATAATCTCGCGCAAAAAACTCAATAATAAGGCTGTGCCGCTGGTCAGAACTGCGCTTAATAGCTATATATATATATATATATATATCTATATTTTATATATATATATATTTATATATATATATATATTTATGTTTTTTTATTTTTATAATATTATATGTATTTCTATATCTATACTATATATATATATGTATATATTAGTAGCCACCAACTAACCTGTGTTTTATCCTGAGCTTTGTTTTCAGGTATATATTATCTATTTATTCTATTTTATTATGGTAATGTTGTAGTTTTTAGGGAAAGTTTTTGATAACCCTTCACGATTAACATACTTCGCTTACTTTGCATACATAAATACATAAATTCGCACACATTCCATCGAGAAATTGCGGGAAAATTATTAAGGTGGAAAAACATTTGTTTTATTTTATTTATATGAAAACTATTAGAGTTAATATTTAAAGTACTGTCGATGAGAACGATCATTGTTATTCAAAAAGTTTCCTCTTTCTCTCGAGGCCTAATTAAAAACCACCAAAATTACGTGTATAAACTCGATAAATCATAAATATGGTTAAATGAATCTTTTCAAAAAAAACTTTTCCAAAATTGTTCTTGCACAATCGTTTGTTTGCTTCTAATCGTATTTAAAGTCATATTTAAAGTGGAACATGAATAATTCTAAATAAGAATAATCGTCTCCCCCCTATTTCCTGCAATAGTTAGGAAGTACGCCATCGTGTATCACAAGTACAACGAACTAATGAAAGTACACTTTCAGTGTACTTTCTATAATTGAGGCGCAAAATAAAAGCCCCGCCCTGCGCAAAGAAATCCTCGTTATTGGCTTGCCATTATTATAACGCGCGCGCGGGTATGTTCATTGGGAACTTTTAGCATTGTAAAGATGAAAATGTTCTTGTGTAGCGCGACAGGACAACGTGGACACACAATATGAGCTGGTTCGAAGCTTTTTCTCGACGAGGGCGTATAACAGCGCCCGATGCTGGCAACGACTGTCGAGAGTGCTGAAAACGACTCAATACAAACCTTCCGCACTCACTCCATCTATATATATAATAGGCGCCCAGAACGTAGAAGGAAATTATTTGATAATATACCGTTCCAATTACTTTTCGTCAATTGCTATATTACATAGAATACGTTTATTTTTTTTTTTGCACCGTGAATAAATGAGCATTGCAAAAATGATTATACTTATTAATAAAGGAAATAATTTGATTTATATAGTGCATGTTCTTTGAAGAATTTTATGTCTTATTACTAGAAAATTAAATTTTATAAACAATTATTCTTACAGAACTTTGAGCTATGCCTATGGGTACATAAAGGATTTTCAAAAATATGAAACATAATTATTTTAAATATAGAGTTTTAAAAAGGTCAACTTGCAAAATCAAAAGGAAAAAAAAATATTTTCGAAACTATACTTTATACTATATATTAACTCCCATATACCGATAATCCAGTATAGAAGTTAACGAATCCATTTCCAATGAAAACTTAAAAAGGCACTTTTTTCGGAAAGATTTTTATCTCCCAGGCCTCTACAGAATGCGCGAAGGAACACCTATTTTGCAGCGCTCGGGTCGTTATTCATTATGAGCTTGCTTTTAAGACTGCCACAAGAGCGTTTGACTTGACATCTTGCCGCATCCGCGATCCAAGTCGCTCGGCAACAAATTACCCAGGCTATACCCAAAAATTCCAGAATGTCCCGAATCAGTCAGGAAGGCCTCCGCTGTGCCTCTACCTATAACTCAAAGTACACCATCAGTGTAACTTCTCGACGTCAGGTGGTAACATCTCCAGTGTCGCTCCTGTAACCACCAACCCGGGTCGATCCACTTCCGCACTGGCCCTCCTTTATTTGGATATTAGCACAATTTTTTCAATTTTTTTTCCGTCTAACTAGCCATGCCATTTCAAAATTAATGGCTGATAGATCTTAGTATAGGCTCACCCTATAATGTAAAAAATCAACGACATTCGAAAAAAAGTTAGCCAATCTCTAATGAGACAAACATTTGCCCTCCGTCCCTAGTTACTATAACAACACCGCTTCCGACTCTGTCGACTCGTTTAGAATCGAGATAGTAACGTTTTTCTAAACCGTAGTCTGTATGCATATATCGTTAAAAAGACTCGAGGAATTGGTCAAAACAAATTTTCTATATATTCTTTATGAACATCGGCGGTATTATCTCGATTCTTCAATTTTAAAGAATATCCACAAATTGTGAAATCGAAGATTCGTACGTTTATTTTTAGATGGTTAATTCAAGCAATGAACAAGAAATCAAAGCATGTATATAGAAATCGTGTATACGAGCCTCGCAAATTATAAGAACATTACGAACGATTTCGAAAATTCACGCTGATATATATATATATATATATATATATATATATATATATATATATAGACACATTATACAATCGAGTAAAAATTATTCAGGTCGATTTTTCTAATTAAGCGCACATACAGGCACGCCAAAGTATTTAGCGCACCGCTGTATATAAAGCTGCGCGAGCGATTGGCATTGAGCGAGATCCGATAAGGAATTTATAATTCTTCGAATACGCTATATATTCGACTTAATTCTAAATAAAAAAAAATATATATATATATATATATATATATGAAACAATTTTCTTAATTCCACTCTCGTATAACGAGAGCGAGCTCCACTTTGTCATCTTCGCCGCGTGGAGATGGAAGAAAAAACACTCAAAGCGCATTTATGTGTGTGTGTGTGTGTGTGTGTGTGTGTGTGTGTGTGTGCGCGCGTGTGTGCGTGTGTGCCTTTATGAATCTTCGACGAGAAACGCAGCGAGTTTCCATATAAATATTTTCCCCTCTTCCACCACAATTTATCGCCCGCGGTTTACCTTTTATTAACGCTGACCGTAAAATGTCTCATGATGTCATCGCATCGCGCTTTAAGCACCCGTATTGTTTTATTTGTTGTTGTTTTTATTGTTATTGTTTTTCGGCTCTCGCGCTTTTCGTCTTATTGACTAGACTATTTGACAAATTTTGTAGGATTGCGCTCGTTCTTTAAAACCAAAGGACAATGTACCTATAGATATCTAATAATGTATTTCCAAAGACGAATATGTATATGTATATATATATATATATATATATATATATATATATATATATAGTTTATAGAAAATCCATAAATCCGTACGTCCATGAAGTTAACGACGCCGAGCTGTAAAATCTAGTTTCGCTAAATAAAAGGAAAAAGAGACTGCAGCAACAGCGACAGCAGCGACAACAACAATACAGAAAAAAAACTCGCTCCCTAATAATCAATCAATAAAGAAACCATTAACCACAGCGCGCGTTATCAATGCAGCCGAATAATTGCGAAAAGCTTCCCATTTCGGCCGCGCGCTCGCCGCCTTACGTAAAACTAATTGGTCGTAAAGCCTTGTTCTTTCCCCGCAGCGGCAGCGGCAGCAGCGACCGCCGTTATTGATATATCAAATTAATTTCAGCTCCTGGTTCACACGAGCATAAAATCAACATTACGAGCGAGAGTCAACGGACGGGCGGCGGCATTCGCTTAAAGTCGTCCGGCAATGAAAAGAGGTGGTGGGGGGGGAGGGGAGGGGCGGTGGGCGGTAAAGAAGAAGAAGAGGAAAAAACACGGGCGCGCTCGCGGGAAAGCGCCTCGCGCTCCGTCATACAATTTAACGGGCCGATAATTGAAATTTCTAAAATCGACTTATGCCGTATGTAAGTGCCAACGATCGGGTGCGTGCGAAGCTTCGAGCACGGCCAACGCGACAATTTCTATATATGTATAGGATACATACATACATACATACATATATATATATATATATACATATATACATTGCGAGCATTATAAGTACGTATGCCCATGCGCGCGGCTCGCTGCTTGTTATTACAAGTGAAAAAGCGACGAGAGGTCGACATGAGGGGGGAGGGTGGGTAGGGGGACATGTAAGCGGGCATCAAAGTCTGTATACGTTTCAATACGTCCGCGGAGTGCGCGTGATCTCTCTTTCTGCGCTTCGAGTCTCGTGGTTCCTCCGGTAGCCCCTCACCCCTTCTCTCACGCACTCCTCTCTCTCTCTCTCTCTCTGTCTCTCTCTGTCTCTCGCTCCGCGTCATTACGGGCGACTAATTACTAAACTGCTCGGTCCGCCTAATAAATTACGAGAGCCGAGGTATAGTTCCCCGCGTACGCGCGGCTCGCTCGGCTCGGCCGCGTATATAATGGCGCGCGATTATGTACGCGGCGAATTCAGCGGTGCCCGAGCCGTTCTGTACACGGGAGTCGCGTTCTTTTTTTTTTTGTTTTTTCTTTTTCTTCTTTTTTTTTTTGCCTCGCGTGCCTTTCGGTTCGCTCCGGTCGTTCGGCTTCTCTGATAATTCTAATAAGCCCGAAATATAGCTTGGCAAAGGTTGCGAGATAGCAGTCGCATTTTTTCTTTTTCTTTTTTTTTTTTTGCTTCATTTATTTCTTACAAGGCGCGTTACGCTTTGTGCAAGCTAATAAACAGTTTTATCGGTCTGTGAATCTTTTTGATAAAACTAATACAGTTGGAACGACGGTCGGACCGACTTGGATTATAAACCAACAGCGGATCATCCGAAATATAGTAATCAAAATTCATTTTGTCGATGTACGACGATTCGACTGTTCATCTAAATAAATTTTTCCGCGCTCATGGATGATTTATTCTGTTAAAAATATTTTACGACGCAATACTTCATTGATATATTATATTACATTATCGATTGGTCGGTTCAAACAATAGGTCTCTTTTATGTGCGTCTGTATGTACAAATTGATTTGCTGAAAAAGGCCCTGTCGTTACAAAAATATTCTGCATAGAAATTCTATTTTTTGGTTTAACATATCTATACAGTAAAACAAAATTCATTCGTTGTATATATAAGTTTTGAAATGAATTAAGAATGTTTAGATGTCACCGAATCATGAACTCCGGACACAATTGTTCATAAAATACACATGGACACGGATTATGTTCACAAAAATATCGACAAGATTCAGAAGTGTCAAGAGAGTGAGAGAGAAAGAGGGAGGATATAGATAGATAATGAAATTAAACATTGATTAGGTAGGTACAAATAAATACCAACTATAAACGAGCGTACCCAAACATTTTGTGCACTTTCGTAAAAGCAGTACTGTGTCTACGGTTCGTCTGATCACTCCCTAGAACATCTTCATAGCAGTAACGGATATCCTTAAGCGGCAACTCGTATTAAGATATTTCATTTGACCGTGAGATAGCGGCAAAACTGTTTGAAAAATATTACTGCATTAACGAAGCTCACAGTCTGTGTAAATCATACCCATCTAGAATATCGAAGAGTCTGGCTTATCGACGGTCCTCGATACGGCGAGCTCTCCTAGCGAATTTTCACAGCAAGCCTTGGAGGACGGAGAAACGGCCTCGGAGAAGGCGAGGCTCGTTTTGTTTACACGTTTGTCGGCTCGGTGTTTTAGGATGGAAAAGAAGAAAAAATTCACAAACTCGCCTATTATCGATTAATACTGCGTCTATTATTGTGGCTCGCGTTTGGCCGAAAGCAACATGTTAATGCGCCAGATCCGCGGCCCATTATTGCAACCGTCCAAAATTAAATTTCCAAAAATTCATTGTATAATCGCCAAGTTCGGACCACTTGGACAAGTCTTGCCGAAGTACTCGAGTCGATCAATCGGCGATCGAGCATCTCCCAACAATGATGGAAAGCCGATAGTTAATACCTATTTTGGTATCAGAACTGACGGACTTGTTTCAATGGCAATTATATCAGACTTTGCTGAAAGTGGAAAATTCAGTGTAGTGGATACAGTTTCGAAACGATCGCACGATTTAGCAATACTTGTTTTAATAATATTTTTGGAATTTTTGAACTTTTATCATTTTCTACTTTCCTTAAAGTTCACGATTGTTACTAAAAGCTTTAGTGATCTCTAGCGTATTATGCATCGGCGTTAATCGGATCGAGATTTTATATAGGATGCTCAAAGTTTTCAATGAGTCCAGTCTCGAACAATTAACTTTTCAGTTTCAGGAGTAAACAAGTTTCCATTTTCATAATAAATACACCGTATTTAGACTATGAATATTATTCAGTTTATTTAAAAAAAATAAAGAAAGATATTATTAATGTATTTAATCTGCATACGCGTCAGCCTCACTTTGTGGAAGCCATCTGAGATATAGTTTGACAAGCCGTTACGTAAATCTGTTTCTGATAATACCACTACATATGTACATTCAAGAACTACTCGTTGAAGATCGAAGGAACTGTTGGATATGTCATTAAAGATACCTGGACCTTCGTATCGATTAATTTTTCAGGGGAAAAAAAAACCTTTAAACGTTTGGAGGGATAAACTATACACTAGGGAGATTTTATAACACTCCAGCAACAAATAGAAGAAAGAAACAGTTTGTTTGAAAATGTTCACGCTTAAAACACGAGATTCAAACCGTGTAACGTTTTTTTTTGCAATAGCAAATAATAAAATTTTTATGAATTTGTCAGTTTTTGACCATTTCTTTCGGAGCTTGCGTCCTTCGCGTACAATTTCACTTCCCAAACCCAGGATAATCGGAGAGATGCTAACAACGCGCGCGCACACACACGCACACGCACACGCACCACGCGCGTCATTATATCTCGTGACCAACGCAATGGATCTCCCGACGCTGAACTTTCCCCTTCATTCGCCAACCAGCAGTAATAAAGCGAACGACGCGCCCATCGCTCTCGCAAGAAACTCAGTTGGACGTTTCCCGTACGAATCGCGATGCAGAATATCGGGACTGTCTTATACGATGGCTTGGGCTCTTTTTCACAATCTCTCTCTCTCTCTCTCTCTCTCTCTCTCTCTCTCTCTTTCTCTCTTAGTTGTCTATGCGGCACGGGAAACCCTTCCGCGAAACCGCGTTGAAATTCCAGAGCGGTTGACTTTTCTTATACGCCGCGATCACTGAAATTCTCCATGTGTCTTATAAAGGAACGCACTTTGCGGCTAATACGGCGCTTGTCTCGTCCGCGTGCTTTCTTTCTATACATTTATATATATATATATATATATATATATATATATATATATATATATAAATGTCATTAATCAACGTTGCAGCGCCCCGGCCTGTCGGGCGAAGACTCGCCGATATTTTGCGGAAAGGTTTTCATCGCCTTATGCCTGCCCATACTCAGAAGTCAGTTTCTTCTTCGTCGCCATTGCAATCTATGGGAGCGCCGAAGAATCGCAGGACTGGCTCGCGCAAAAGTATCAGCGCGCGAGTCCTCAAAGCCCGGGCATAAGGACGCATAATTATCGAGCCGGAGTTATGCGTGATTGACCGCGGCATCGCTGAATTACGCGACGCTCGTCGGGTGGGACGGAGGGGCGGGGGGGGGGCAGCAGCTATGGTAATTTTTGCTCTACTTTGCAGCATCGCGGTCTCGAGAATTTCACGACCACGCGCCGCGCATTCAATCATCCAGTCGGAGATTACGTACGATATACGATCCCGGCTATTTAATGCGAGTGCAATTATTGCAGCTGTGTTCAGGATTCTCATCTATATTAAACTGTCGCTGTCACTCGTGAAACTCGAGCTGTAAAATTTCGTATGGCGAAAATGGATTTCGTTATCGAAAAAAGATCCTCAAGTCTACAAGCGATTCAGGGTTACGGTTCATAGTGCGTACGTTCGCTACTCGTACGCTCCAAAGTGTTTTACAACTCTATTCTCCAAATCCAACATATTTCCAGAACTGCTCGATAGATTGTGAAAATTTTTTTTTGTACAAATATATTACTGTTGATCTAAACTATAATCCATCAATTGTTCGAGCCAATTTAATTAGCGGTCTTATTCACAATGGAAAGAAAAAATCACATTTTCGTAGTATTTTTCCAATGGCCGCGCATATATGAAAATTTCAATCAATTAATAACTTTTGTTTGGGATGGTAGAATTCGTTGAGATTGCGATATATATATATATATATATATATATATATATATATATATATACTGTTATTGATATATGTGTGAAAATTTGATAAAGATCCAATAAAAATAGATTTGGATACGTATGATCTTAAGAGGACGCATCATCTTCGAAGTATAGAAAAAACTTAAATTATAATATCAGAACGTATATTATATATATAATCCATCTCTTTATTAGTTGTAAGTACACGTTATTACCAACAATTCAGAGAATCTCAGACCTAAATAAATCAATGCGACTTTGAGCATCAGCTAGTGAGTATTTATACATATTAACTTCGAACATGCCTCTATTGTGGAATTTCCTTGATACCAAAAGATCACATATGAGTTCTAATTTGGAGGATATTATTTGCTGAATGCATTTGTTTCCTTGTTGAACGAATAGAATTGAATTTCAATAAAAAAAAATAACACATCTATAAATATGGAAAAATTTAGGGAGAAATAATGAAGCAAGGTATTGATAAAAAATTATTCTGTGTTTTTTCGCTATAACTGAAAAAATAAATTAAATATATTCTTTTTAATTTTGATAGCCCCGTGTAGAGACTCGAAAAATTTTCTTCATGGATGTATTTGTCCACTAAAATCGCCGCTTTTTTCAAAGCCCGATCCATAATGACGAGCTCACAGAACAATAATATCTTTGATTTTTCATTTCAGATAATCTCGAGCGACTTAACCCTTAACGCTAGATATTTACTATGTTTTTAATTAAGTAAGTTTTTTTTTCATGCTATTTTACGTCGCTCTATTGACGCTACCAAATACCGGTGCTAATAAGCGATGGTTCACTGTAGTTATCAAAACAATGAAAATTAATAGAAAAACACACCAAATACAATAATTTTTTTGTGCACTTATAGATACGACTAAGAGCACAAGAGTAATCGATATATTCTTTTTTTTTAGCTTGCAATCTAAACAGGGCTAATCTCCTTGAAGTTCAAAGATAGAATGTACGCAAAGGAAAGAATGGAAAACTGCGCGAAGACGCGAATACGAAGCCGAGGGGCTGTTATCCCGCGCACATTCTAGAATTTCCATTCGGTGCTTCGAAGAAATTACTTATGCCGGGCAGTGCCCCTCGGCCTCTTAATTAACTTTTTCGCTCTGAATATATATATATATATATATATATATATATATATATATATATTCAGCGTACGTGAGGCAGCGCTGGCTGCGGAGCCAGCCGCGCGTTTTTAATTCAGCATAAGTCCCGGTCTGCTTCTTCTCAAGCTCGGGCGCGCGCGCGTGGACTTCTTCTTCTTCTTCTTCACTCCCTGGAGAGAAAGACGTTATTAGCCGAGAGGCATTAATCAGCGAAGAGGGGAAGAAAATGAGAGAGCGAGAGAGAGAGAGAGAGAGAGAGAGAGAGAGAGAGAGAGAGAGAGAGAGGGAGGTACAGTACTGACGAGGCGCGCGAGGGTTGCAAGAGAGAGGGGTGAGGGTAGAAGGATAAGAATGACGGAGAGGGAGTGGGAGGACTCGAGATATGAAACTCAAGGAAAGCTCGCCCCCGCGTCGACCGCGGCTCGGTCTCACGCTTTCCCCCCCCCTCTCCCTTTCCGGGACTTCTCTCCCATTTCTCCTCTCGTCGTTACACTCCCTCACTTCCCCTCATCCCGCTCGCCGTCTCTTCGTCTATCTGAGGCTCCCGCGCTCAGTCGACGCTCGACGAAACGTTTTTAATGAAAAGATAGCGCGAGGGATGAGGAGGGAGCCGGAGGTGGCGCTAGTGCGAGAGAGAGAGAGAGAGAGAGAGAGAGAGTGGAAGAAAGAATTGTGAGAAGAGGGATGCGTGTCTCTCGTGTATAAATGTCTCTATATATACGTGTGTAGATATATATATATATATATATATATATATATATATATATATACATATATGTATATATATATATATGCATTTGTGTGACCCGAGAACCTCAACAGTGTATAAAAACACATACGCACGAGCACACACACATGCATTCAAACACGCGCGCGTGCGAGCTCATCAGAAAGCACTGCATGGAGTCCGGGCTTAAATGAAATTGCCCGCTATAAAAGTGATGCTCGCCTCTGTGTATGCGCGCCTATGGGGTATTAGGTTGGTACTTGGTACAGAGGTCGCCGCCCGTCGGCCTCGCGAAAAATTCGAGCTACATACGGGTTACGATATACAATATATATATATATATATATATATATATATATATATATATATATATATATATACATACCCTTCTCCCAATATGTCTAATTTACTCCTGCCTTTCCTATACGTCGATAATCGATGCAAGCTCGGCTCCGCCCCGCCCTTTTCTCACTTTAATTCGACTTCCAATCTAAAGTAAAATCAAGGCGGGCGTAAAATAAACAATGAGTACCATATGACATAAAACATTTCATTAATTAATTACATATTATTCTTGATTTCAATTAATGTGATTTATCACCGTCGTATCACAACACCGTTCGTCACCTACATAACATTCTGCTTTCGATTAATTAATCGTTCATACGCCCAGTCGGAATTTTCTGAACGCTAAAGCTCTGTTGTCTTGCAATGAAGTTCGCGAACGATCGATCGGCAAAGATCATCCGTTTATATCTGTCTGTCTTTTTGCCATAAATAATTTTCCCCCCACGTAATATCCCTAAGGATCTCGCGCTTTTCACGTGCTTTGTGCAGATAGTCAAGCGCGTCGGAGCAGAATCGAACTACTCGCGCTTGTTATTCGCAATTTTTGAATTCTTTCGAAAAATAATAAGAACTAAACTCGAATGGTGTATATTATAACAACTTGAATGTAGATCTCGCTGATATTTCGAAGAATCTCCGAAGCGTCGTCGTGTCTGAAAAACATTTAGCGTTGTATAATAAACAAGCGCCATTCTCGAAGAAACGCAGAAACTTTACCAACGAAACCCTCATTTTATAAATGTAATCTAAAGAAGAATTTCACCTGGGCCAGCGAGATCGTTAAAAAGCGCCAACTGATTTTCTCATCGGACTTTCCGCGCGCGAGATGTCGTTCAATCGCGAGCGCTAAGTCGCTCTGCGACGGCTTCCCATCTCCCCCCCCCCACCCCTCCCACCGCGTCACGTTCTTCCGTTGCGCGCAAACTGATAAAAATCACGGATGATATTTTCCAATTGCCAGGGGTCGGTAGGAAAAAAAAGGGGGGGAGGTGGCCGAAGACTCTTCCGCCTCTGAAATCCAAGCGTTCTCCTCGTTATATCTCTGCCCTTTGCGCCTGATATTCATTTCTCTAGCGGGCCACGGAAGGGGAAGGAGGAAGATGCGCGCTCTCCTACCTTCTCTATCTCGCTCTTTCTCTCTTTCTCTGTCTTGTCGGCCCGACGCTTATACGGAGAAAAATCGCCGGACCACCCCACCCTCGACACGTAGGCGGCTTTATATAAGTCCCGGGCCGTCAACCCCGCTGCACTGGACAAAGCTCCGTCTGCCACGCACGCGTCTATATACATGTATATCTTGCTCCTCTTCTTTTCGCTCTCCGTTGCTCTCTCCCCCTCTCCCCCCCTCGCTCTCTCTCTCTCTCTCTCTCTATCTCTCTCCCTGTCCAGCGCCTTGCGCGCGAGCAACGCCGCCGCGTCCGGCGCGCGCGTGAAATACCCCGCGCGGCAACGAGGAGCCGAAGAGTGGATATTATTTATTTGGTAAATTAACCCGGGGCGCCCGGCAGGGAACGCATACGTGACTGGAAAATTCACGGGAGCCTCCTCTTCCGCGAGCGCCGGAGCTTTCGCGCCCCCGATCCCGCTCGCGAGACCGGCAGGTCGGTCATTAATCGACGCCGGCGACGAGAGACCGATTCCCCGCGCCCCCCTCCCGCCCGACATTCGCCGCCCTCCCCGTCCAACCGGCATTCCTTTTGTGTGTCCGCCGCCTCGCGCGCCACGGCTTCCTCGTCCGTCGACCGATTGCTAATGCGATGGGAAGTGATTTTTCCTCCAATGCGTGGTGTGACATTCTTTCTACTGGTGTTATATATATATATATATATATATATATATATATATATATATATATATATATATATATAAAGATATACACATTGTCTCTATGCTCTGATTCGTGGGTCTAGAAACAAAGAAACTGACACGACGTATTTCGTTTTGCTTGATTTCCCTTTTCGCGCGACTACATAAGTCTTATGTATGCTTAAGTGCATAATAACACTAATGTATAATCATGTTTTTTTTGTACAAATAAATAAAGTATACGCAATTGTCTGATTTTCGTTTCACAGTATAATGCGATGGAATTCCATTGAATTGTGAGTGGAAAATTAAGTTAATGAGTTATCCGAAATAGCCTCATTGAAGTATAGTGAAAATTCAACAAATGAAAAAATGAAGTGACTACTGCTTGACATATTTTTTATTATTATTAGAAATTTTTACGATCAAGCTTCAACTTTTATACTTTCTCCTATTTAGTTACGCACAGTTCATACAATGCATAACGTTAATACTGAAAACATTCGCAGCTTAACGGCGACTTAAAAAATAGCGTGCATAAATAAAATAAAAAACTATACATAAACAAACATGAAAATAAATAATAAAAGAAAAAAAACACTTTAACAATTCCTAGAGCACGCGCTTTATCCCATTATAAATGAATTATTCCGCTGAAACGAAATTTGACCCAATTGGGAGTGGAAAGGCAGTTGGTTCCCCTGGTGGGCAACTCGATGCATTAATCACTATTCGATTGCAATAAGTTTCGTACAATTGTCAAACTTTCGTACATGCGGCGTATTGTACCCTATAGACAAGCTGTTACATAGCTTATAGATTCATGAATTATGCATCTCCCCGTGTTGCAGCCTGTATTTCCATGATTTCGTGAATTTTGACATTATTAATTATAATAATAATTAATTTTTCCTTGCTCGTTCCACGTTCTAAAATGTCAAAAGTAACACTTCGATGGTATTTTGGATATCTCGCATACTCCCTTCGTTTTGCCCAGTTCAAGTCAGCGAGACTAATTTCCGGGATGGTATTAAATTGTACTATTTGCAGACGATAGAACACGTTGTCCGGATGTCTTGGGACGACTTCAACGTGGAGATGCGCGTTTGGACGGTAGGCGCAATGTCCAGGTACGACTGTACGACTTCCGCGGGGAGTTTGTACTTCGGACGATAGTACACTGTTGAAAAATGCATAATTACAACGATACGCACATATATACGGGATGCTCAGCATTAAACGCATAAGGCGCAGGTGGCAAGAGGACAGTCACCTGTCTGGGGATTTTCCAGAGCGACCGCCAACGCTGATAAACAGGAGAGGAGAACGGGAGCACTTCACTTCGCGCGGAACCGCTGACAAGACAACAATAGCATCGCAACATTGATTCTTACTTCATATAGTGTCAAAATCTATTATAAAGCCACGTTTACTGGGCGTGTTTAAACACCTTTTTATCATTTGTGTTTTCTCGAAATGTATAATCAAAATCAATGCGATTATATAAATACATCTAATTATATGTATAATATTCATTATACGGCGTTTATTTGTTTATTACAAAAAAATACGAAACTCCCTTTAGAAGTTGTCCTGGGACACCTGGGCGTCGTATTCTACCTAACCAATACAAAGCTCTCTCTAGCACTCGTCCTGAGACGTATTCTATCGTACCAACATGAAACTATCCGTAGATCTCGTCTCGAGACAATTCGACGACTTTTTAAACGTAGCACAGACTTCTGTTCAAAATATCACATTTTTTAAGTGGGCGCTGCTTTGAAACAGCTTGGCGAAAGCGACGTAGCAGGTAAATTATCTATAGGAATATATATGTATGCATATTTTTTTATATTAATACATTACATTTTACTTAGATATTTCTCAACCGTTTAGAAAATCTGTTCAACTATTACCTCGGGCGAAGCCAAGACGGGGAATGCATATATATATATATATATATATATATATATATATATATATATATATATATTATATATTACTTATTTTCTATTATTAATTTAAAACATAATTAAATTAATTAGCTTAGTAAAATTCTATTTTATTTTGAATTTTCGTGAAAAATTGGAAATTCAAAAATTTCACCTTTTCAACAACAAAATTAATACTGTTTCAATTATTAGCGCGAAATATATGTCGAAAAAAATCATCAGATCGACATTTTTAATCTCTCGATTATTATGCTTAATCATCATTTTTTCTCTAAATTTGCATTAATAGCAAGGGACGCTGATTTAACGATATCGTCATATACCGCAAATTTTTCCACGACGTGTTTGTATACAAAAAATGAAATAAAACAAACGAGCTGCACGATCGGCGTAATCCACCTACACCCCTTTCTTTCTTTTCTTTTAGTTCCGGCAATCCGCTATAGCACGACTGGCTCGCTCGATTCGTGACTCGACCGTTACACTATATATATATAACAATATCCCGCCAGTGAAAGAATCGTCCACGAAAGGGCGGATATCCCCTCGACGATTTTCTTCCTATATATATATATATATATATATATATATATATATATATATATATATGGAGCAAAGGCGGCTCCGACAATTCGATCGTGATTTCGAAGACTCTTGCCCCCCCCCCCACCTAAGCTAATGTGACTATCGTGTTTACTTAGAAACGTAATTAAATAATGGCGAAATTCGACATGTGAGCGTATATTTTCGATGCCTATATATATTTATAAACAGCTTATATATATATATATATATATATATATATATATATATATATATATATTGAACACTGATTATTCATCGATTTTATATTTATGCATAAAAACTTATTTCCCTATTTTCAACAGGGATTAGAGGAAATTTTGAAATTTCAAATTGAGATCTATCGAAGTTCTAAACATATTCATATTCGTGTAAAGCACCAGTGGTGTAGAAAATAAACGAATTCTGTGCGGAACTTTGTAAAAAGTATAATATTTAAGAAATTGGATACGATCACGAGGAACGAATGTTTCCTTGGCTATTCGTTTTGATCGACTTTAAGACATCACAAAGGAAACCGCTACTGGAGTAACATCAAATCCATGATGAATTTAATAAATGAAACATTGTGGAGTATAACAAAAACAATCAAATTCAACAGTGTATAATAATATATTTACGTTTAAATAAATTTTCTTTTAAAATTTCTCTTTTAGTGAATCAATTGGAAGAAAATAAAATTGTCCGAAGAAAAGATTATTGGAAGTTCAAGGATTTTAGAATTTTCTTTTAAATCCAAATAAGTATCGCGATCCATATTCAAGTACATGGATAATAAAACTGCTAGTTTTCACTGCCAACATGGCATGGACGACTTTGTAGTGTCGTTGTTGTACAGCAGCGCTACAATAAGTATACATTATTTTCATTTGAACGCAGAATTGAAGATATACGAATTAAACAATTCAGTGAACGACGATGAGTTACACAACTAGCTAAGACACCGCTACCGCTCACCGACCGCCTAATGAAAAGTTTCTTTTTTCCCCTCCTCCGCCGCGCGCTGAAATATTAAATTTTCCCCGAATTATTACACTTCGGCAGAAACGTAACGAACTAATCGAGTTTGTCGGCTGCCCCTCCCCGATCCCCGACCGGCAAATAAACCACGGAGAGAAGCCCGTGTAAGTGGGCAAATCCGCCCTCGCCTCCACCCCCCTCGTACTCGTCCACTTCGGAACTCGTTACTATGCGCGACGGAGCTCTTTCCTCATAATCAAACCTCATTTCTCACCTCTCTCACTCTCTCTCTCTCTCTCTCTCTCTCTCTCTCTCTCTCTCTCTCTCTCACTCACTCTCTGTCTCGAAGCTGGAGAGACACGTATGCGCGTGTGTCTGTATGCGAGACTATCGCCTGTTTCATAATGTTAGGCGAGGGGGCGGAGGAGTGGAAGGGCGCGATGCGCGCGTGACGTGAACCCCGGATCGCTTTGCCATCCCTCATTTATATTTCGCTGATTGCCGTTATTTCTTTCGATTCATTAAGTGCGCGGAAGCGAGAGAGAAGAGAGAGAGAGAGAGAGAGAGAGAGAGAGAAAGAGAGAAAGAGAGAATGTGAGTGAAAGAAGGATGGAGGTAGAAGCAGATGGATGTCCTGTATACTCTCGACCTTATCAACGGTGGGTGGTGTGTGTTTGTATGTGCGCGCGCGCGCGAACCGGGATTGAAATCTCAGCGGTCTCGGTTTCGCTGCGTGTACACGCGCGCGCGCGCATACAAACACACAGACACACACACACACACACGCGCGCGTGCGCGTATAATACAGCAAGAAATCGAGCGGCTTAATTGCCGAGAAGTTATAAGATCGGGGCGCGGGCAGCGGACGCGACAATGGAATTAATGACGACGAAGAGATAGGCGAGAATCCTCCGCGGTCGGGATAGATAAGGACGCGCTATATTCGCGGGGATTTAAGGCCTCCTTGGTCCGGGGTTGGGCGCGGATTTTTTTTTATGCGCGCTCCCGGTTAATTGTTGCACCAGGCGGGGCGGGGGGCTACGTTCAGCGAGCGGTTCTCTCTGCTAAGCTTACATTTCTCTTTTTTCGTTTTGTTCTATTTTTTTTTTTTTTGTTTTTTGTTTTTTTTTTTTTTTTACCAAATCACCGATAATTGCGAAAATACCGGGAATCTCCTTAGTTGGTAGATTTTATTCGGACTAATGTTAAAATGATGAATTCTAATCGCCACTGATAAAATTCGTTGATATTCCTACCGCTGGGAGAGAGCTAATTTTCCAGCAGTACGTGTGTAAGCTAGGGCGGTGCCTATGCGGCGATTTTACACCAAGCCGCATGCGGACGTTAAATTCGGTGATAAAAAGGCGAAAACGGTCTATCCTTTATTATTTGCCAAATTCTAAAGTCCCTGCATCGTTACTGTATCATTACAATCATAATCGAACTGCCGTTAATGTTTGACAAGCGATGAAGATTGAATTCTGATTTCGATGATAATCCGTGCAAGATCTTTTGACACGGCCACGTAAGTCCGAAATGTAATTCCATCACACCTAGATGTAATTAACCATTAATGGTTCATACAACGTAATACCTTGAGATTTAAGAGTGGAAAATTACAAAATTTTACAAAAAATTATTTACGAGTACGTAGAATTCAATTATCATTAAAGAACGCGACTATTTGCACGGAATTTATCGGATATGATTTGTTGCGAAAAGTAGCTCCGCTATGCTCTTACCAAATCGATTGGTTGGCCAAGTGATAATGATAGTTGTCATACTGCACGTGCGATAAATCATCCACGGAATCATACACGATGTCAGCTATTTAAGTTACTTATTATCCAGAGCTCTTGGCACTCGGATATTTTACTTATAAATAATTCGTACCTCTTGACATGTAATACATCAGTCCACGGATAAGAGGGATATTTCAATAGCGGCTGCGAAGCTCTCATGTCCGATACGAATGGCTTTTAACGATCCGATCGGTTGCTCATTGTACTCGAAATTATGCCGAACGAATTTCTGGATAAATCCGTTTCTATAGTCCTAATGCAAAACGGAACTGTCGGTAAAATTATCGTCCGTTTTGCGAACATAGAAGCGAGACGATGAAGGATCGTTTGGGTAATCGTTTCATTCGATGCTCTTCCGCATGTCTTCCTCACAAGGTTGCCCTGCTAAACTATTGATATAATAAACTCGACTGATTATAGCATTACCTCCCGAGGGTATAGGAAAGCATGTACACTCGGCTGACTGATGTAAGACCCGATCAAGAATCAAGGTGCCCAGAGCCAGAATTGTCGAAGTTCGCGTTTATAATTCTTATACCCATTGACCGATCACTACGAAATTGAATCTATGAAACTTCGAGAGCGACGGAAAGGCGCGTGCGTAGACCGAGACTGACACGTTCTTGAAATTTAAAAAAAGTATGCGATCAAATAAATTAATACTGTTATTATTGGATTTATTCTACTTATCAGTTGCGTGTAAATGAAAATACTTTATCTCTAGCAAAGACCGAGGTTGTTTTCCACGCTTTTCAATCAACTAGTGAATTATTTATTAAGCCTGTAAACAAAAAAAAATTAAACATTCTTGTATTTGTACTTCTATCGCATTTCAGTACTTCTATGTACCGCATGTATGTAAATATTAATAATTTTTATATTATATTACGATGCTTTCGGTCGGAAATGCGGAAATTAAATATTACACAATTTTAAATAACCTGTTATTTTAAGGTTTGCATATCTTCTAACAATGTAATTTGCTTACATTTATGATCAAGCAGAGTTTAATAGTAATCAATGAATTCATTCGATGACAAAATATTACAGTTCCGTGATTGTTGTTCGTAATAATTGTCTTTTCTCCTATAAATGCCCATATTTTATCAAATTATCAGCAACAATGTATTTCTTGAATAAATTCGAATAAATTTATGGAATATGAAACTTTTTTTTATGATATTTCTTTTAGATTACATTAAAGAAACGATAATAACAGGCCAGGGCATAAATAAATTATAAACATTTTAGCAAAGTATACTCTACTCAGTGATAAAAGCTAGCCTCGTGTCTCTACAATTAGGCGTAACATCGAGCCCCACTAATTCGATAATAACACGCCAGGCCCGAAAAATACAGTCATAAAGCTCAAATATTAATATTGAGAGCGAAGTAAGTCCCGGGCGCCGAGGGTTTTCCATAATTCAAATTTGAAAGACCCCAATTAGCGAAATGAGGCCGGGCTAAGCCAAAAAATCGCGACCGCGCGCATCGGAGAAATCCCAAATTCCACGGCCGGCCACGGGCCATTTTTCTCCTTTTTCGTCTGTATATATATATATATATATATATATATATATATATATATACTAGAGGCGTGTATATATATATATATATATATATATATATATATATATATATATATATATAGGCGTATGCGCGCGTGTTTTTATGTGTATGCATAGGTGCATCTGTGTGGATATGCAAGCAATTTTAACGTCACCGCGACTCGTCGAGAACGCAGCGGCAGCCGCGCGCGCTCGCCTCGTCTAGGCTGCCTCTCCTCAAATTTTATAGCTGCTTTCGTCTATATATATATATATATATGTAGATATATATATATGTATAGTATAGACCGAAAAAAGTGATTTGTACAGAGCGATTGCGTCTATATAAGTATAGACCCCCCGAGCGCACGCACGCACCCGCGTCTCCAACGGGAGCCCAGAAAGAAGAGCTGCGGGCCGAAGAGCGCAGTTATAGGTCCGTCGCGCGACTCTTTAATTTTCGCCCTCTACTGAGGACGACGCGGCGGCGTTGCGCGGAGGGCGCCCCGAGGGCTCGCTCTCTCTCTCTCTCTCTCTCTTTCTCACTCTCCTTCGGGTCCGCCACCACGGGCTAATCGGTGTGCGCGCGCCCACGGGGCGGGGAGGGGGGGGAGGCTTAATTGTTCCGGCTCCTTTTTGGAAATTTGTTTGGGGAAACCATTTTTCACCCGAATAATAGCAGTGATCCGACGGGGCGAGCTCGGAGACGCCCCTCGGCTATTATCGCCGCGCCTGCCACCACCCCCCCCCGGACCTTCCACCCTGCCTCCCGCCGCAGCCGCCCTCGTGCGATGCTCGCACGTATATATATATATATATATATATATATATATATATATATATACATGCGAAGGCATTTTTCCTAGGTCGTATATTTCATTAATTTATGCCGGCGATCCGGAGTTCTAGCTGAGGGTATAACACCGTCTTGCTAACCCGGCGATTAGTTTTAGGACGGAGACCGAGATGCCAATGGAAATTTCCGTCTAATCAATCATCCGTTTTGATGATAAACCAGTGTGCCTGGCCCGGAGCTTTAACTTTTTCGCTTAGAAACGCATTTACGGGTCGATGATAACAATTTTCATTTGAGGGTCGAGTTTACGAGTTGAAAATTATGGATTTTTTGAAAGGGCACGGGATCAAAGATGGGTCGATTACGTTTGTGGAGATAATAAAGGTAATTTTTCGAGATACGATTTTTATTAATGAAATCGTTATCCAAGTTAAATAAGAAATTATTCTGTGATTATTTTAAAATCACCTAGATGATAAATGATATGTGTCAATGATAAATTATATCTAAATGAGTCACGATAAACAAAATTTATATGCTTTAAGATATTTTCTACTAAACGTATAGTCAATTTGATTTCAATATAGCGATTTATATTTCTATAAGCTTTCTGTGTGAATATTATATTGTTTATTTTACATAGTTCGTGAATGCTTGTTACGAGGACTTGATGATCGACCCTTAAGAAAACTAAATCGAACATAAAAGTACATGCAACGCATGCCTCCTTGTTAGCTCAGTTATTCTAGAATCCAGCTACCTTTATATTCTGAAACACGTTCGTATCTATAAAGTATTAATATTATTATTATTATAATTAATGTAAAGTATTTTTCAATCAGGTATAAATTATTTTAGCTCAACCATATTATTCTAGTCACGTTATCGACTGTTATTTCTCCTATGATCATTCATGCTTCAAGTCGCATTTCCAAAAATTATCGCATAAGAAAACATGGACCAGTGTACTATCTGCATGACAAACTAGTAGGGCACCCTTTTCTTGCGTAAAGCCATTTACGGAAGTACTCGTGTCCAAAAAGAAATGGGATAATATAGAAATGTACCTCGTCCTGTTTTCCCTACAGCCATGGATCGCTCTTGAGTATTGATCACTCGATCGTTCCTAGTTTTCTCATCCAACGTGTCTAATTACAACGCACATATCCTTGTTCGTTCATCCGTCGCAGAGTCTTTCCTCCTAACTTTCGGGCTTTGCTCGTAAATTCTTTTACGCTCAACCATAAGACAGTCGGTAAGATTGACCCCATAAGATAAAATTAGATACGACTTTTGCTCTTTGTTCTGTCCGTTATTTAAGAAATCTCCAATCTTCAATTTTCTGCATCAGTTTGGGATTCAGAAAGTGTTCGAATAACTTCGCTACTATGTTAGAGATTCAGAAAGCATTCTAGAAAGTCAACAGTTTCCTAGGCACTCTCTTCACCACCTTCTCATTGATCGATCGTAGAAAATGATTTGAACGAAAAGATTTCCAATACTTCCCCTAAAATCTCATTGAAGCTCAGGATCTTATCAGGCTTAAATGCGTTGGATGTTACGATGTATTCATCCGGTGTACTAGATGAATAAATAAGCTCCATTCGTACTTGATCGGCTGGAAAAAAACTCAGTAAACAATCCAATCACTCGTGTCTGTTACGTTTACCAGAATTTGACTCATAACATTTACGTCGGGGATTACATTTCTGTGAGCGATGTCCCATGAAACAGAGTATACCATGGATTGAGCTGCATTGCAGCTTAGGTTTAAATAGGCGTTGATATAGACAAGGTCTCTTACCTACGCTCAAACATTGGTTGTCGTTCAATTCAATTTACTCTATTCAAAACTTGTTTTTTGAGTTTTTCTTCTGTTTATCGTTATTCGGCTCAATTTTATCAATACAATGTATGCTTCGACTTCTTGCAGGATCTAGATTAAGTTTGTATTGTCCTTTCATTTAGTCTTCTGTGAGCATATTGCACCAGTTTTAGTTTTTCTCATAGATTTTATCATATCCGCTCAATATTGTTTATTTGGCGAATATATAGTAGTATTTGTAATGGACTCTTAATATTGCACAATCTGAATATATTAAATCGAAAAGTGAAAAAACTCGGTTAAACATGGAAACTTATACACATGTTAACTGCGATCAAACAGTGATCCAATGCGTACGGCGTGCGGATGAGATAATTCCCAATATTGCGTAAATCTTTATAAAATTGTAATGTTGCATTCTCATTTGTTTTCTTTTTAACAAAAAATTATAGCGCGTCTACTGCATAAAATTCATTTCATTCTACGATTTAACTATTTAATACAATTTTGGGTTGTGAAGCTAACGTTCTTCTGTGTCGTCGCTAAAACTTATCCCGTCCCGTATTTTTTATTACTAGTTTATTTACTTTATTTTTATATGCATTTTCTTTTGATTAAAACCATAATATAACTATTCGTCTCAGAATATACTACCCGTATTCTACTTATTTATTCCTTTTTTTCAAAACCAGTTTTAAGAACTTAAATATAAATGTTCACTAATCCACCACCATGTTCTTTACTTTCATAGAGAAAGCATCTGTAGCATGTATGTTAAATTTTTCATCGTGCGTCGATCATTTTCCGTAAGTGAGAAATTTTAATTAACAATTAATAAACAAATAGTACAATTTACTTGCACGAATTATTTCACATAAACAATTCTACACACAATTAATTAACGAGGCAACGAATCATCAGCGCTTAATACGAAAGACCGCATGGAATTTGCCTCCATTACCAACTAATGCATTGCCAAATGAGACGCGCTCTTTATTCGGTCAGTCGAGCAAGTGCAACACACTCGAACGACGCCGATACATTCCGAAAATATTCCTGAAGCCGAGAGAGAGAGAGAGAGAGAGAGAGAGAGAGAGAGAGAGAGAGAGTGTAGATGGAGGAAGGTGAAAAAAAAAAAGAGTTGGAATACGAGGCTCGTCACCCGAAGCGATTCGACACCCAGGTCTAAGACCACGTACACTGCCCCCTCCCCTTCCCAACCCGACCACCCATCCTCCTGCTCCCAATCTCCATACTCTCCGACCGCGCTCGCGCACCTTAATTTCGCCATAACCGCTTAAGCAGGCCTGAAAAAGGCCCGAGCCTCTCGGCCTGTGTTTTATCCCTCCTCGCGTTATGCCCACGCGTGGGCATACATACCGGCGGACGCGTGTATACGCGCTCCGGTACGGTCGGTCGCGACGCGAGCCCGGCGTTCGATCTCGTTTTTTTTTTTTTCTTCTTCTCCCGCGTGGATGGGCGAGGGGGGGAGGAGGGGAGAGGCGGGGCGGGGGTAGGTAGGGAGTCCGCGACCGCGGGGACTAATTAAAATGCGCGAATCGAGAGGAAGAGAGAGAGAGAGAGAGAGAGAGAGAGAGAGTACGCGGTACGTACGGTACGCGCGCTCGACGAGTTTTTTTCTTGCCTCGCCACGGATCTGCATTAATCAGACAGGAGGATTAATCGCGGCGGTCGTAGATTCGCGCGCGCGCGGTCCGGGGGACGCGCTCGTTTCCCTGAATTATGCGGGCATTCGGATGCAGCGCGCGTCGCGTGCGCGAACGTTGTGCTCGCGGCGCGGGACTCGGTAAAACCGTAGGTGGTATTGGCATTTGTATATATAAACATATATGTATATATGTATATGTATATATACATATATATATATATATATATATATATATATATATATACACGTACAGCCAGACTTGCGTAAAGAGATGCGAGGGATGGGGGAAGGGTGATAGACCGAAGCAGTGCGCAGGTGAAGACGCTAACTGAATTATGGCTCCGCGGGTCTGCAGCGTTTAGCTGTGCTAACTATCTGGTGTTTTTTATTGGGCATGAAATTGTTGTATATAAATAATCTTCTTCCCTTACAGATGACGTACTTTTATGAGTATATTTTTATATAAATTTATATCAACCAAAATGAATTCTTTGGTTATCTAGAAATTTAGGTGGAATTAATGATAATAAAAATAAAGCCATTGACTGTTTAAATTTATACAATATTATTCTGGACAAAAATTAACGAACTCACATTTATTCTCCGTACAGCCTGGATTTTTTAATCTTTCATATCCGTGCTCTGAAAATTTTCAATCCGCTCTGTAGTACCTCAATGATCTGCTGTTACAAGTGCTGATTAACAGATTACAGGATGCCATATCGATAATATGATTTAGAAATCAGAAATTTGAAGGAGAAAGATTAGCACTTGGAGATCTTTAGAACTGGAGTAAATGTATGGTTCAGCTGAAGTTGCTTGGATTTTTTATTTATTTGGAAACTAGTAAAAATAGTCCTATGGAAGCTGAACAACCATTGTTTTTCCAATTCAGTTTGAATCCTCACTGCATGCTCGATGGTAAGAGGAAAAAACAGTTTTCGATAAGACCTTATTAAATTATATATAACAATATGACTTTCTCGCTTTTCTCGTTCGAGGTGCAGTAGATTAGTGGAGATTAAAATGTACAGGGTTTGCAGCGTGTTGAAACAAGTTTATATCTGTATCCTCGCAGTATTTATCCCTGATCGAGAATCAGCACCGCTTATTTCCATTCTATAACCAATTCCTCCCCTCTTAGTTTCAACCAATTAAACTTATTTGCCTCAAATAAGTATATAATATTGTATCCAACTTAAATCTGTGCACACCAGCGAAATAACAATCAGAAGTGATGGAGACTCGAGAAAGATAGAATCGCGGACAATACTGCTTGTAAACGTCGGGCGATACTTATCCCTTTTTGATTATTTGATTTTCTAATAAACCAGACTAATTTAAATAATTCAAGTTTCTTCAAGTCATTTTAAATTTATCCACCGTCCTGAAAAACCGGGTGGCAGAAAGCGATACTTCGAACATCTAGTGTTCAGCTTTATTTTTTTCTATTGAATGAAATATTTCCTGCAACGATTGAAATTAATATGAATAAGAAAATAAAATTTTTTCTCCCAATTTTTGTATGATGAAAATTGAAGGTGAAATTTATTTCCTTCTCTGGAAACGAGCATATAATCCTTGGAATATATAGTATGCGTGTATTGAAAAATCAGTACATTATTATTCAGATACTTTATTGGCTTATACTCGTATCTTCATTACAATTTCCCGCGAAGAAAAGATCAATTCTATATTCAAGCTTTTCTCTTGTAACAAAGCCATATATGTATAGACATATTAAAGAGATTTTCTTATTATTTTTTTTTTCTTTCAAACTTCAAAATAACAGATTGGCCATAATTTCATGCTCGGCAAATTCCATTATAATAGATACGCTTTTAAGAATGGCCGAACGCCAGGCACTCGGGCTCGATAGAAAATTGCATACATCTGTGTGTAGGATAAACACAAGGAATACGCTCGTATCCCACAGGTAATTCCGCAGTGGCAACCCCTATGTGTATATATATACACGCAGACAGGCAGGAAGTCCAGCTAGCATTATACAATTAAATCACGATGGGGGGAATATCGTGGCGGCCGCTGATAGAGGGTGAGCGTGTGTGTGTGTGTGTGTGTGTCTCGCTGCCGGGAAAAAGAAGAAGAGAAGGATGTCCCTATATAACACCGGCTGCAATGCTCGCGCTCGTCGGTATATATCTTTAATTGGAAGGATATAGCGAGGAGGCGTGGATTCGCGCGCGGCGCAACTGAACTTATATACTCCTGTATTAACTGCATATATATATATATATATATATATATATATATATATATATCGTCTAATGTTTTTAACGACGATAAAAATCTCATCTATATAAGCCAGATGGCCGATAGGAATCTTCGGCGTTTGACTGCCGCTTGTAATTTTCGGACGAGGCGGGCAATCGCGCGCTCTTCGTTATTGAGAAATCGATCCCGTCCTATCGAAAACTGATTTAAAGAACAAAAAAAAAAACAAAAAAAAAAAAAAACAGAATCACCGAATTAGGATAATGCGCGCAAACTCATTTTCGGATTATATAGATCGGAATCGCTCGGTCGAATGTCGAAACGTCGAGCACGAAGCACAAGAAGAGCTTTGTTGGGTAAAAGGGTCGTTTTCAATATTTGGATAGGATGGCGATCGTTGCGTTTATCGAATGGACTGCGTTAGCTGTGGTCGATTGTTTCACGAGAAGACTTTCGCAGGAAAGGTGAATAACGATGTATAATTCCACTGTCTCAAAAGTGTTTGCAGGAGTTGGAAAAATATTGGAGGTGGTTTGGTGGTATTAATGTCAACATTCAATATCGTTAAAGATAGTAAATCTTAAAGCTAAATTATAGATGTTTTATTGTTAATGATTTTAATATGAATATTTAATCACTGTAAAGTAGGTATGTGTAATTTCTCTAGTAATGTAAACTAACAAATATTTGAAACGGTCTTACAGTCTTATTAATAGAATATAATTATAATGACAGTCAATGTAAAATTAATATATAAAAACTACTATTGAAAAGAATAAAAATGAAAATAACAAATATACTATGGATATGAAAAGAACCCAATGAAACTCACTGAACCCACCAAAATATTCATCGAATCTATATGTATATGCTTCGTAATCGTCTCGAGCCGCTAAGGCTCCTCATCAGAGACTAAACCGAACGCCAGTATTCATATAGATTGATAAGTTTTATCTAATTTACAGAACTCTAAAGAGTCAATTCACATTATTCCGATTCGTTAAAATATTTCTAATACCCTACTCGAACATATTCACATTTATTCTAGTCTAGAATAAAGAAAGTAAGTTCAGGTTAAAGGATTGAAAAGAGTCTATAATGAAAATTCCCCTTTGTTATAAAACATGATTAACTCGTTACTCGTTTGGATTATCAGGCTGCTGATGTATCACAATAAATGATAATTTGATATATGTTAATGCATTTAAATTCAACCTGCCAACTTCAATTTTGTTCGATATTTTATTTAGAGTTATAACGTAGATTCTTAATTCGAGAATGATTAGAATACATTATTATTAGAAAGTAAAATTTCTAATAATAGATCAATTATTGGTATCATTCTCTGGATAGTCGCCTAGCTATCGGTCTCCACATACATTAACTCATTTCTCGTCATTCCATCATACAAATTACGCCTTCGCCGCTTGATTTCGGCTCTCATGAGAAAAAATATAGTCATTAACTAGTACGAATAGGCTTCTTTACGAATCTCATTATACAACCTCTCGTTTTGTAAACAAAGCCTTTCCTTGCCCGGTAAGAAATTTCCGCGCTCAGGGCGCAAAATACGATTTTCTACAGATGTCCAGAGGGAGCAAAATACCATATTTTCCTCCCTAGGAGGGAAAAGTGTTTATGAGCCTATCTGCGCGAGTCACAAATCAGAATTTTAATCTTCCTCCACGGGAGTAAAAGCCAATGAGCGAAGACGTAAACCGTGGTAGAAACATCGCTTATCCATCCAAAATAGTTTGAGTTAGACACGTTCTATTTAAAAAAAAAAAAATAAAATTATCTGACATATTAAATTTTGTATAGAAATTATTATAATGATTTTTTTTTTAATTTAGTTATTTTTTTCATCCTATTTGTTATGCTATTGAAAATATTATTAATTTTATGAAAGTATTGCATTATGAATAAACTTATCAACTTCAATTGATTTTTGGCTTTCATTTGTGTAAGACTTTAAATTAATTTTGGCTTTAATTTGTATAATTTGTATAAGACTACGTATCTCATTACTATACCCCATTGAGTCTAAATTATTTTATAACCGGATATAGCACGAGTGAAGATTATTTATGTTTAAAAATTTTGGAATTAATGCCGGTTGAGTTTCAATATTATACAAATACGGCAAAACACAGAAATGCCTTTCGCATTTTACGAACTAATCAGGTTCCAATAAACTATGGAGAAAAAAACAACCTTATAAGAAAATCTAGGATATCGTATTTTTTTTTTTCAAATCCAACGAATTTCATTTTATGATGACTCAGATGATTTCGGGGCGAGCGCGCTCCCGATCCCAAGTTACAAACACGCCTTCTCGGCACAAGCATAACTGACACACGAAAATAGATTTGTCAGTATTCTCAATCAGCGATATCCAATTATTCTCCGCACCTCTTCACGAAGAAGAGACGGCGCCCTTCGTATGGGAAAATAGTTTGTCGCCGAGGGAGGCAAAGACGTTTTCGGACTCGGATAAATTGACACGTCGAGCTTACCCTCGTCGGAAAATGCCCATTTTGCTCTCTTGCGTCGCAACGATTGTTGCACATTGTACGTTAATTTTAAAGTTTATACGAAATATTTATTATTGCTCTCGCAACGATATTCGTGATATTATTGTTATTGTGTCGAATTTTTAGTCAAAATACAAGATAAATGTACGCCTTACTACCGAAAAGGTACCGAAAAGTTACGTTACCAAAACGGATATGTGTATATATATAACGAAGGGTAAAATTATCTCTCGATGGTAGAGGCGGTAAGGGTATTTCGGAACGTTTAATGAATTTTTAACGACAACTTCGAATGCGAATCGGCTCTCAGGAGGCTCCGGCCCGCGCGAGAAGTTCAGAGTTCGACCATCGGCACCAGGGGAAGCGTATGTATATATATATATATATATATCGTAGTCGTCGCGGACCGCGCGCGGTGGGAGCCCGGGCAACCGGGGCTTTTTAAAGAGTGGAACTTCTCGTGCGAGAGCGGGTGGGAGTGGCCGATGCGGGAGAGTGGAGGCGTACTAGACAAGTATATATGTGAAAAGAGCGGGGCCGTGGGGGGGGGGCGGGAGGCCTCGCCCGTAGCTGCCGTTGATTCAGGTTCGGTCCGCGCTCGCGCGCACGGCGATGATCCCGCTTATTAAGTGGATGCCCCGGCGCGTACGCCGCCGCCGCCGCCGCCGTCGCGCGCGGTCGGAATAGACCGAGGCCGCTGCATTATATGGGCCCTGTCTCGCTCTCTCTCTCGTCTCGCGAACGAGCGAGAAGAAGGTGGAGGACGAGGAGGAGGTGGAAGAGGAGGAGGATGAGAAGATGGAGATAGGAAGGTTATATGAACTCGACCGATCCACAAACCGCTATTATTTATATTAAGTTTAATGCAACTACGTGACTGAATCCCCTGAGTCCTCCTCCCCCTCCCGCCCCGCCAATCCTCGTCCCCGTATCATTAGTATACACCTATTATTGCATTACTCCGCGGTGCAGGCGGGCGGGTGGATGAACGGGGCGGGGAGGAGGGGGACGGGGCGGCCAGGTTGCAGCCGCGCGCGAGCCCGCGCGGAAAGTGGCCGTGGCGCGGTGCGCGCTCGCCGCCCGGACCCGAGCACACACGCCTGCGTGTTGATATTGCGCGTGTGTATATATATATATATATATATATGATGACCGTACACGGCGGCCGGAGATGACCCTCCTCGCGAAGGGTGACGAGGGGATGGCCGAGGGAGAGGGGGGTGGCAGACGCCAACAACGTCGAGAACATTGTAATAAGGAGCGTTCTCGGTCCTCCCAGTACCGCGCACCTCCCTACCGAGACGCCTGCCAGCTTCTTCTCCTCCCCCCACCGTCCCCCCCTCTCCCGCCTCACCCACCCACCTTCTCCACCTCCAGCTCGCTCTCTGGCTTTGCTACTTTTCTCTCCCGCCCCGCCCCACCTCTTCCTGCTCCTTTTTTCCGTATATGTATACATATATATATATATATATATATATATATATATATATATATATACTTATGGGTAGTCTCGTATATACAACGGAATTGCGTTGTATGCACGAAAGGAGTCGCGTGAATATTGGCGAAACGACGCTCCGACGAGAGAAAGAGAGAGAGAGAGAGAGAGGGAGAGAAGATAGAGAATGTTTTGCTTGACAGTACGAGGAGAACGCGTGCTAGGTTAGGAATTGAGCCACTTGGAGTTTCGTAGGATAATAAGGATTTTTAGCCTGCGTCCGCATTCTGTTGGGCGGACGGATTTTCCATTTCGCCGTCGAGAAAGCTTGTTTGTCAGGGGGGGATTCGCTGCATTTTTTTTTAAACCATATTCCTTCGTTCCCCGAGATGGGCAGTTACAAATTGCGGCTTCGATATGAGCACTAAAAAACAAACGAAAACGTCGTCCATGTGGCAACAATTAAAATGGAGCCGATGTATCTGATAGATATTTAATAATGTGAATTGAATCGTAGGCAGGTTTTTACTACGATTTGCGTCCCAAGCTCGTTGATTTGCTACTGCAGTAAGTGAAAAAATCCATTCCACGAGATCTGTTATACAGGGACGGTGCTCAAGCTGGATTTTCGTAATAGAAAAAATTAGATTTTTCAATGTCGGTGAAATTGACGAGGATCGCCGATTTGAGAATCAACATCCAATATTTGCGTATGTTAAAAAGCCATCCCCTTATTCACTAAATTAAAGATTGTCATTTGATAATTTTCAAATAAGTATGTATACTCCCTTCACCAGGGCGTGGCATATCTCACGAGGTAAATAATTAACTGCCACACCAGCGATGAAATACAACGCTATTTCTCCAAAAGAATGCATGGTCGAACAATTGATAACTTCTGCATTTTAAGAGCAGAGTGAAATTGTTTATAATGGATTCGGATGTATTCGATTGAAGAAAGTTCCCACGTACATCGTACATAATCTTTTTTTGTTTTAATCAAATATTGGCAATCATACGAATGTGGTACATTCGGCAGGGGGGGGGGATAAAAACAAATTTATCACATAATTGAATGTAGCCACGCTACTCATTGTTTCCTTTATCATAAAGTGCTCGAAGCGAGTTCATATCTTCTTGTAAGCCCATTATCATGCCCGCGTCGAATTACGAAAAATTCTCGTATTCGCTGAAATTATACGCACCTGCTTACGAATCGTCAAGTTATCGGGTGTAAAGCTTTGCGGACACGAAATCATTATGGGATCTGGTGCGCTAAAAGAAGAAGATGAAGAAGAAGAAAATGAAGATGGAAAAAAAAGACGGATGGTAATGCGATATCGTGAATATATTAAAAATGTAATTAAAAAAGATATATAATGTTACGGGCAATATGTGTAATTTGGGTACTCTGTATAACGAGAGAAGGTCGTGTAGAGCGCGCAGTCCATAATACTGAGCGCTCTGCACAATGCTCCGTTATTATGTCCAAATTGCCATATTATTTTTTAAAAAATACGTATGTATATATATATATATATATATATATATATATCGGCAAAGATCTATATATAAGTATCGTCATATTATATTGATTCTCATTTTTTCTTTCAATTTTAAAATTTAAAATTATAAAACTACAATTTTCCAGAATAACATTATTAATGTAAATATAGTATAAATTGCTCGTACTCTTAAAACTACTATACACGTACACATGTTTTTTATCATAGTTATATTGGTAAATTACAATTCGTTTATTCACAAATTATGAATAACTGCTGTTACGGACGAAAAAAATTTTACAACCGTTCGGCGACAACGTATGCAGTCCAGGAGATAGTGCCAAAGCAATTGTGTTGAGAGCCAGGAAAAAGGGCGAAGGAGCCTTGCTCCCGCCCCCCCCCGCCCCCCACGTTCGATCAGTCCCATGCTGCGCGGCCTTTTCCCCCTTTCGAGAAATTTCATTCTCGTTAACATACGCGCGTATCCCTCGCCCCACCCCCCCCCCCACCATCACCCCGCCGAGATTGCACGTTCGTGATTCATTTGATGATTAAGCCGCGCGCCGCGGCCACGAACCGTAAGTGGCCGGCGCTACGAGAGTGCCGGCCGCTGCTTACGGCAATAAGGTGCAAACGACCGCATAGGTGGCGGGCAACGTCGGACGCGGCCTGAGAGAGAGAGAGAGAGAGAGAGAGTGAGAGATAGAGAAGGGGTGGGGGAACTTATTTTGCACCCACTACTAATCACGTATTCACAGGGGGAGGGCTATATGTGTACACTCGCCGGCTGCCGAAGGAAGATGTACTTCCATGTTTACGACGCGCGCAACGGACGCGCGGGCGCCGCTCACCGTGTGATTACCGGGATGGATTCGCTTAAAAGCGCGCCAGAGCGCGTTATTATCTCGGCTTAGATCGAGAGAGAGAGAGAGGGGGGGAGAGAGAGAGAGAGAAAGAGTGAATGGGCGAGCGTGGGGGGATCGAGAGGCAGAGAGCTTTGCAAAAAGCGCGGAATCGGCCTTAGCGCGGCCGCCCCGGCGCAATTTCGTTCCCGCGGTGCTCCTATAATCCGTAAGCCTCGAATGCGCGCGAGATAATAAACTGCTTTGTCGGATTATCGGTTTTATCCGATAAATCATGAGTGTATATAACGCGAGTAACAAGGTCACGGCGAGGCTCCCATTAATATACCCGGAAAAAGAGTCGAAGATTGGCAAAAAAAAAAAAAAAAAAACAAAAAAAAAAATCGAATGGCTATTTATCGAACGATCTCGCCATGATTTTTGCTCGGGGTGAAAGAGGGATAGAGAGAAATAGATGCTCGACAAAACGAGTGCTGCTCTTGTTCACGGTACTCCATTATCCAGTGCAGTACGATGACATCGTATTATAATTAAATCACAATCGCAGCTTCATAGCCGGGGCACTCCCTCTTTTATTTATAGTAAAGCCTGCCAAAGCTCCTATTAAAAAGTCTCATAAGCTCTCGGTCCATAAACGTCCGTCAAAGATGAGCAGGAATCGCGGGCCCAACGAAGCCATTAAAAGCAGGCGCACCTCCTTTGAATATACTGGCGAAAATTAACAACCAGGGCCGCAGCCAGTGTGCGGGTAGAGCGCGCATGCACACACACACACACACACACGCGCGCGCGCGCGCGCACATATATATATATATACAACAAAAACGATCTTCTCGCGCGATAAGAGCCCCGGCTCGAAAACAAATCCGTGCTTAAGTAACCTGGCGCACGCGTGTACCCAGTCCGTCCACGAACCGGTAATATAACAGTGGCCCAGTCCCCGCGGTCTTTTTGAAGACAGGGAGAGAGAAACAGAAAGAGAGAGAGAGACAGATAGAGATAGAGAGGGTGAGAGGGAGGGAGAGGGGGTTGAGGCAGGAGAAGAATTGAGAAAGAGAGCAAGGGCGTCCGAGTGATTATAGGGGTGGCGCTAGGAGCTCTGGATGATTTACATCGCGAGCCGCCGTGGGCTCGGCGTCTAGTTCTAAATCTCATCTCTCTCTCTCTCTCTCTCTCTCTCTCTCTTCCTTACCCCTTTGCCCACCTCCCATCTCTTGACTCCTCTTCTCTCTTAAATATCGAAGCGGCATCGCGAGAGAACTCCTTTCTTTCTCTCTCTCTCTCTCTCTCTCTCTCTCTCTCTGTCTCACTCACTCTAGAATATATATGCCAGCCCTTCCCTCCGAGACACGGTTGGCCCGGGCTCTCCGCCTAGACGCGGACCCGTCCCTCCCGGCGAAACATTCAAATATCCTAACATTCATAAATTCATCAGCATACACCGAAATTAGCGGATACCGAACCAATGTGCCGTCGCAAATATGATAATACACGGTCGAGAGTCTGCAAAATTCTCGCGAGAAGGCCGGACCATATGGCCGGCGTCTGTGCTTCTTTGTGTGTATGCAGTCGATCAGAAGATCTGTTTTTACATGTTTATATTGAAGTAAATTTGCAGTTTTATTTTCAAATCTACAATAATTTAGATCGACGCTGGAATATGTACAGCAGCTGGTAGTACTATACATCGAGATATTGTTCCTAACTTGAGGAACAAATGGTACAGGGATTCTAAGGACAATAGGAAAGGTTAAAGTTGAAACCAGTAAAGAGATTAAATATTTAAGTAACACTCTGGATACGAAAATAATTTTCTGGCTGCATATGGGATACTTCCATATGAATGGAAATAGTCAAAATGTACTTTGACTGTTAATAAAAATTATTCACTCGATTCTAATGTACGATACAGTAAATATTAGGGACGAACACCTTAAAAGGGTCCAAAGCATAGAAGAGTAAAGAAATACGTACCAGTATCAGACAGTATCTTCTGCTGCTATTTTTGTAAACGAATTCACGAACACGATTATCCCTAAGGAAGACGTTGAAAGTGAAAAAGGGACGAAAACATTCGAATTGCGATAAATACTATGAAGGATGGATGAACATAGATGGTGAAAGAAGATTGACATTTTACCCAATTTCATTCCGATCACAGATAGTTCTGGAAGTGCTTTCGCAGTATCAAAAGTGTAAATGTTCTGGAAGTGCTTTCGCAGAATGAAAAGTGTAAATTCTTTGAAATCCAGATATTGTGTTCTTTGTGTTTGTTAGACGATTTAGTAAATATGTTTTTCGTGTGCAGGCATAGGTTGAAGCCGTGACTAAAGCTTGAGCAGAAGTCAAGACCGATCTTTTCAGAGAATGTAATTAGATTTATGACGACGACTGTAGACCGCTGACGACTGATCACAAAAAAAAAAATTACAGTAAGCATGTGACTCGGAATTATTTTAAGCAGTTGGATTATTGAAATATCCACTGAATATAAAAGAAGAATGTAGAACCCTGAATGAATAAAATACTGGCCGAAACAAAATCTGCATTGCCATTTCAGATTGGTCTCAAGCTAAATAAGGAAACATCTGCTTAGTGTATAGGGCCGTAGATTTGTATTAAGCCAGACATATTCTGGTAATCAGATATAAAGTTTTTACTGCCCCAAAAGCCGCTATGAGAAATATGTAAAATGCATTCACAGATTCTTGAGAAACAAAAATTAAAATGATAGATGATGATAATAACGTGTCCACAAAAATGCTGCATTTATCGCAGTGTAAGTGCGAATAAAAATTCGAAGATGTTTATTATCAATAAGAATATCAGAAATTCGTACATATAAATTACAATAGCAATTATTAACTCATACTGAATGGATTTTCAACAGACAGCTTTTAAAAAATCACTATAGTGGCACTCCAACAGGTTTCTAAAACTGATCGTCAATTTATTCTAGTCGAAGTGATAGCAATAACTTGTAAATACATCAAAAAGTTGATACATCGGTAACGGTCAAAAGTTAGAAAACATAAAACTGTTAAGCCACCACTTGTCTTAATATTCGAATAATGCGCTTAGTAAATGATGGATACAATGAATGCAAAACAAAATTGACTGCTAGATGAAGGTTTACGCAAGAGATGGTATAACTGACTAGCGCAAATTCATCAGAAATGAAAAAGAGATCATCATATCTTTACTAATGAACTGGTTTTAGTTGAATAGGTGATGGACGAGAAGTAAGATCAGCAGTTCAGTGCGGTCTTGGTCAAAAGAAGAGGAACGAAAAAGGTATAAGGGTACAAACCATATAGATAGAGGACAGAAAATGTCTCTAGAAACATTAAGGATCACCGTGTGAATTACCATGAAAGCTGAGGGTGAGACAGAATTCTCCACGGACTTTATATTTCCATTTGTACAAAATGGGCATGACGAACGTTAAGATCTTTCTTTTTTACACAAGTAGAGTTTCGCAGAGCATGCAATGCATCTGGAATCTAATAAAACTTCCATTCTCTATAGACATTACCGAAGAAGTAACTTCAAATCATGGTCTTATTTCATACGAATATTTTTTAAGGAGGCTTCACAAGAACTTCGTAAATCGATTGTTACTCAGTCAAAAGGGGAAAATATATATATATATATTTATATTCAAAACGCTTAATACGTATCCGAACATCAAGAAAATTTGATAAGCTGAGCAAAAATTGCTCTGCCAACAGCTCACTGGTACTACCGGAAAATTTTCCGCGTTTGTTAGATGATTTGCTCTACAAAATCTAAAAAACTACTAAAAACATTAGAAGCTTTCATCAGAGTTGATTCCTACCTTTTTATATTATTGGGAACTATATAAATATATATATATATATATATATATATATATATATATATATCGTATACTAAAGTTTGGAAGCGAGAATTTTGCTAACTTAAACTTAATTACAAATAATGATTTTTAATTGATATATATATTTTTTTTACATTTCAGATTACTCTTTAAATTAAAAATATTAATATTCCACCAAAATTATAACTTGATAATTATTGTATGTCAATTTAATTATAATGTTCTTTATTAATCAATTATAGATTTTAATTTATGATTATGGAATAATAACACTCTTATTTTCGATTTTATACTTATAGCTTTTATTAGTTCGTGGGTAGGATAAGGGCAAGATTCTTATGAGCTATTCAAATTAAATGGCCTTCACAGTTTAGTTAATCTGCATTCGAGGCCATATTATAATATTATAGCGCGCGAAAAAATGAGAAATTTTAAATTTCATAAGAGGAGTTTAAGGCTCAGCTGGGAAATCGTTATCAAAAATAATTATCAGCCATTTCTAGCCCCAGCCTGCGTCTTATACGGTCTGCAAGGCGAAATTCCATCCTTCCACGGGCATCCACCGCTTATTTTCTTAAATAATAATAAGCTGCCGCGATATCGTTACATCCGAGCGGTGGGGGGGGTATGAGGAGGAGGAGGAGGAGGATACGAGGAGAGGAGGGCATTGTACTCGAGCGCCGGGGCGCACGCGCAGCGCCGATAAATATAATGAAAACCGTGAATAAGAAATTCGACCTCTCTCTTACCCTTACGGCCGCGTAACAAGAATTAAATTGGACACTAATCGATTTATCGATATACCGCGGAGGTGGCGATTTACCCGCGAGCATCAGAAACATCGGTCTGTGGCCGTGCGCATGCGCGTGTGCGGGTATACATGCGCGCGCGCGCGCGCGCGACGGCGGACTTTATCTCGGGGCGAGCGCGCTAAAACGAGGGGCGATTTTATCCGCCATACGTATTTACCCGTCGCCTCCGAGCATTTCCGAGCGTCTAGGACGATAATGGCCTCGATATAGGAGCGCGCAGCGCACTCGGAGTGGCGGAGCGGTGATGAGGGGGGGGAGGGGGGGGAGGGTCTAGGCAGTCTCGCCGAGGCACGCGAGAACGAGGTGTATTTCTCGCGGGAGAGATTTCAGATTTTAGATTAAAGCCTCGCGCTCCCTCGATGCGTAACGACGATCCGCCAGCGTATCGCGGCGAGCGACGAAAAATCGAAACGGAGCAAGATTAAATGGCGATCTATTGTCTTTCGAATTATGATCGATACAACGGCGCGTGATCGCCGGCTCGGGCTAACGATGGATCTTGGTCGCGATAAAGTTGGCTGGCGGGGGGGGGGGAAGAGTAGTGGCGAGAAAAAAAAGACACAGAGGGCGAAAAACAAGGTGGAGATGAGAGTTTTGAGTTACCTGGGAGAAAAACGGCTCCGTTCTTCCTCCCCCCCCCTCTCTCTCCCTCTCTCTTTCTCTTTCTGCTTGCACAAGGAAATGATCCAAAGGGGCACTTCGATTTGCCCCCGGCAGGAAGAAACTGTTTTCGCGCTACCGGAGCGCACGATTATCAGTGCAAAGATTGACTTTGGCCTTATCGAGCGGAGTCATCTCTCCTCCCCCTCTCTCACTCTCTTTCTCAATCTCTGCTTCTCTCTCTCTCTCTCTTTCTCTCTTTATGTATTTTCAGAATCGTTCAAACTTAGGAAATTCATACTACTGAGGCGCGTAGAGGGCTCTGAAATTGTTCTTGAGATAGCGAGGTACTTCGATCATAAATGGTTACCATAGACGATAATAAACTATAAACCAATTTTTAGAGAGGACTAGCGGATCGATCTCATAAGATCCCGCGGATTCAAGGAGCCCGCACATGTTCAAAAAGTTTCTATGGAAAAAAATTATTTTCTTGAATTTTGTTTCCTATCGATATTTTTTAATAATTTTAATAATTTATTTTAATAAATTTTTAATAAATTTTAATAATTTTTATAAAAAATGATCAATTATGATAAAATATATAAACATATATAAAATAATGCATATAAATTAATAAATATTTCTATTGGTCTTCCATTCGAATTAAATAAATTAAAGTTAATAAATAATAAAATCAATATATATTTATATCAATACTAATACACATCAATATATAATTAATTCAAAATTATAATGACAGTCAGACTGTCCTTGTTTAAAATCAACCCCGTAGACTAATCTGAAATGAAAATATATTTGCTGAAAAAAAATTTTTATTAGTAAAGTGCAATGAGACTGTCCCCACCACTTTTAGGGTGATTTTAAACAAGGACAGTCTGACTGTCATAATTTTCAATTAATTATATATTGATAAATATTAATATTGATATAAATATATATTAATATTATTATGCGTTAATTTGCGTTTATTTAATTGGACTTATGTATTAATTTGAATTTAATTAATTAGACAGATCTTTCTCCAATTGCGTTTTCTATATAAAAGTTATTTGATACCACTTCGTTCCATAAATTTTTTTCAGGTTCATCGTGCTCTTTTATTCGCTTAGCAAGAACGTTATAATATTTGTCAATTAATTTTTTATTATGCTCTTGTTCATCACACCTTGTACATATATATAGTTATAGCAGTGCATCTATTTGTCCTATGTAACATTCATTACTAACTTATTTAATAAATAAATCCCCATGTTTGGTAATATTATAGTTCGTGTAAAATCTCGTTTGTCTATTTATACAGCTGATCTCGTTAAGTTTGCAATTTTCTACTAATTTCTTAATATTCTCCAATGTTTTCTTTGATACTTTTTTACCACAACTATTTTTACAAATATCTTCCTGAATACGTTTTTTTTCTTGTATATAGCAGAGGACATTTACGTTATTTACTTCTTTGTATATTTAATTTTAAATCTTCTTACAAAAGCCAAGGGGACAAGATCTTCTGAAAAATCGCAGGCGCTGAATAATATAAAATTGTCTCGATCTTTTCCACAGCCGTCCGGATTTTCAAATAAATAACCATTAATAAAACCAAAATTATCAATCTCGACTATATACATAAAACATAAAAACGCTTCGGCATAATTTGCCACGTCGATATCAGTATTAATTTTTTTTTCTTCGTTTTATTTAACGTCACTCGGTTGCTCCGCGATTTTTATCGTCCCACTCTTGCGGCTCGTAACGTCGGCCTTGTAATAAAGTACGACTACATTTTATTTACTAAAATTTTGATACAAAATTATATGTGAAATGGAAGGGAACTCTAAGAAGTCATATGAGTGGGATCGCAAATAATCGATAGAAATCGGGAAAGATCTATTTTCCCGTGTATTTTCTCGTAATTTCGATGAAATTGATTACGGATCTTGTGAAAATTCAGAAATTAATATTGGAATTATAATATGTAGACATCTATTATAAACAATACAATATATATATATATATATATATATATATATATATTATATATATATATATATATATATATATAATGCTGTAGATAAGAAACCTGAATAGTGAGTAGTAAATCGTAAATTAAAACCTCCTGCATAAGTAATGTAATTAAACAATTGTCCATACACAAGACGCATAGAATTATCATGCCCAATACTTCAATAATCAATATTTATTGCATTAGAAGCATTTCATTCGTCCAGCTCATTGAGGATTTCGTAGAAATTAGTATTAGTATAAATTTAAAAATTTTTCAAAACGCCGTAGCTTTGTTGTAAACAAATGACGAAACAAGTTTCTTTTTTTAAATTCAAGACCGAGACAACAATTTTTTAACGAGGGTTTTAATTTCTTGTCCTGAATGCAACTATACAGCATTTTACTTTTCATTTGAAGGTTCTCTTTTGAATTCAAAGCTTAAAACTTTTAGAGTTGAATAATGTTTTTTTCAATGTATACTGTCTCAAAAATACTGCATAATTTTCAAAATGCTGTAGTATTGCAAGGAAAAGCATCGAAGAGAGCCGAGCTTTTATTTAATTAAGAAAAAAGACCTTATCTATAGTGTGGTACTTTTATAAAGCTCGAAAATCAAATCGTCAACTCTATCGAGGGCGCCATTGAGATTATCAATTGAAAAGATTACCTTCTATTTGAAGTTCACGTATTACTTGATTGAATTAATGGAAAAAAAATCCATACAAAAACAATGAGGCTTATAGCTTCAATTTAAAAATAAGTAACAAAAGATTTGTTTCCTCGATTTGGGTCAAAGTTCCAGTGTTACGACAAAAGTCTAAATCCGAGATCAACCTAGAGCGACGACGTTCCATTTTGTTTATTAGTGTATGTATACTGCAGCACTTGCGCCGGAAATCCCGCTTGTCTATACCAACAGGGATTCGCGGCGTGGGTGAAGGCCCAAGGTTTCAGACAGAATCTATTGCTCTCTCTCTTTCTCTCTCTATCTTCTCTCTCTCTCCTCTCTCTCTCTCTCTCTCTCTCTCTCTCTCTCCCTCTTTATATATATATATATATATATATATATATATATATATATACTTGGCGGACACAAAATAACCTCCCTCCTTCCCTTCCGACTTTGATTATGCAGGCGTTCGGGGCAATGGGTCGTAAACAATTTTCGAATGCCAGTTGACCTAATCGCACTTTCGGCGGGGCAAGAGGGAGGGGGAAGGATCAGCTTGGCGGCGCGGCTGCCAGCCAAGGGAGGCTAAAGCCTTCTTTCACCCCCCCCTCCCACCACGGCCTCCTCGTTCTCTGCGGTCTCGCTGCCGACGCACTGGGTTAGACAGAGAGAGATAGAGATTGGCCAGAGAGAGAGAGAGAGAGATTAGCCAGGGAAAGAGGTTATACAGCTTCCATGTCAGGTGGGGTGATTGATGCGACCGACGCTACGGGCTCGCGGGTATAGCCTCGCCGTTTTCCTGGAAATTAAATAGCAAAAAGTCCCGTGCAGCAGCGGCGGCGGCCGTGCCGAAGCTGCGGAGGCGAGCCCCCCCCCCCACCCCCCTTCCAGCCCCGTCCCAACTCACCCCTACTTATATTCGGGGCTTCATTAGACATGCGTAAGCAGGCGCTAATAACGTCTCGAGGTTGAGGCGCGTCTGCGCGCGGGACCTCCACCTCTTGGCTTTTTACGAGGCGAATTTTCATATGGGCGAGCGCGCGCGCGCGCGCGCGGCCTACCGACTATATTATAGTATGCGAGAGGAACGAGGGGGCGCGAGGTGAGGGTTTAGGTGGGAGGGGGGAGTAGGGCAGAGAAGCAGAACGAGCTTGAATAACTCGTGTGTCGCAGATTATTTTTTGCCCCTTTTCAAGACACTTGGGATCGTAATTGGTTCATTGCTTATATTCAGGTTAAAGAGGGGGAACTTGGGTTTTTTGCGCGAGAGCGGGCGCGCGCGCACGCGCGCCGCAGAGCTTACAAGAAAGGCGCAGCTCTATTACTCGTTCGGCCATATACGTATGTGTATATATATATATATATATGCGCGCGCGCGCGCGCGTGTGTGTGTGTGTGTGTAGTTTAAAACTCCTGATATATTGTCGAACTGTTCGTACTGGGAAACAAAGGTGAAGCTTGCGCTCTATGCGCGACGTATACATATTGGAACGTTAAGATTAATTGAAACTGTGACTGTATCTTTAAACAATGCACGCACTCACCTTTGATTTTATAGAAGTTAGGTAATGGTAAATAAGAATAATGAGACGGTTCGATAATTTAAGTATATATAACTATATATACATCTATATATATATATATATATATATATATATATACGTATATATATATGTATTATTCGTCATTATTATTATTATAGAATTCTTCTGATTCGTACTATTTACGCTTAAAATTAATTTTATTAAGCGCAAAATTATAAAACTCTTTGTAACTCGAATCGAGAAACTTATTTAATCAATGACAAAGAATATGTTCATTCAATATTTATTACATTCAATCGAATTTAACTGATAACGATGACAGCATCCTTCTAAATATAATAATCATTAGAATTCAAGGCGAGCCATTTTTATCGATCCACGCGTATTACGCCGAAGACACAGACCACAGCGATAATTGACCTTATGAAAAGATACACGAGATCTCGAAGAAATAAATATAAAGAATAAACTAGAAGATATCTTATTTTTGGATATATATACGGTTATTTTGAGATCAGCTGGTGTATTATAGGAGAGATTCTAAGATCAGTAAGTTGTTCTCGGAAGCTGTGAATCACGAATATATAACAAAATAATCGAGCGTTCGCCAAGTGGTCAACACTAATTATGATTGTCCACGATAATTTCATAATTATTTGAGATTTTGACGTAGGGATACATAGCGGAACAATTTACAAATTGCTTTTCAGTTCAAAATCAAGATAATGCAGTTTAACTCTATTAGGGCCTGAAAACTTTTCTTAAAGGTATCTAACATTCATTACCAACAATGGCTTTGATTATCATTACATTGACCACGAGCGGTTAAAATCGGCCACTCCAACGACTAGTTTTTATGCATAAATCCGAATTATAATAAATATTTATTTTGTGTCGAATACTACAGCAATTACATAATATTTATGAAAATGGCATCTGTGACGTACTTGAGAAAATGAAAAAACAAAAATAAAGCTTTTTAAAATTGGATTTTGATAAATATACAATTTCTGTGAAGAAAAAATCATGGTAATTAAGATGTGTGTTTCGCCCCTACTTGACCAGACGGGCTTATCAGACATCTACACAGGCGTATCGAAAGATAATACGATGAAAATGTGCATAAGTGCATGTAAGGTTGAAGTGGCTCCATTATTCAAAAAAAATATGAAAATAACTTAAGAACGATAAATGTTAATTGCAATAATTCGTTTTTCTCCAAATCTTTCACTCATCTTATTTCAGTTCGTGAAAGAACAAGAATTTTTTCCTTTTGCATTTTTTCCCCAATAGTATCGGTTATTTATCGGTTAAAAAGAAATTTCTAATAGATATCTCGAATATCGTATTTTTTTTAAAGCAGCGAGAAAAAATATTAACTAAAATAAGTAGCTTGCCTCTACGGCAGAATATTGAGCGAAATATTTAATTAACATATCGTTTCGTTCAATTTTCTTTCTTCATAAATTTAATGTAGTTTTTCAGTTATAGAGGAGGCAATACATAATTAATTGCAAAAATATATTTAAATATGTGTGTGTGTGCGCGTGTATAACACACTTTATCAGCCGATCTTAAAACCCTCTTAACCGAAAAAGCTATATGTGTAAATCTCAGCCTCCATTAACAATAAGCGCTTTAAATCATGACGGACGACTTTAAAAAAAAAAAAAAAAAAAAAAAAAAAATAGAACAAGAAAAACGCTTCATCCACCCTCCGACCCCCCTCGTTTAAAGCTTAATCAGGCTCAATTATTGCATTTAAAAACTGAAACTCTCTCCAGCGTACAATGTCGGGGCCAGCGGAGCGGGCGGCAAAAATGAGGCTCCCGGCTCCCGCGGAGTCGTGAAACGCATCGATCAGAGCCAACAAGTCCGCCCGGGGGACGACGGGGGCAAAAAAATCCTCCGGGCCTCCGGCGCTATCGCTTCTCCCCCCCCCCCGCCCCTTCACTCCCTACCCGCCGCCCGTATAATATCGATCGAGAAGCGTCGAGCAGCGCGCGCCCGAGTCACCCGAGGCCGCCTCTCTTGGGCTCCCTCGCGTTCGGGCCCCTGCGACGCCGCGATCCCGCGGGGCGATCTCGCCCCCCGCGCCCCTCCCCAACCACCCACCCGCCCTCCCAATCCCCTCTGGAAGACTTAAGAGAGGCACGATGTCATACGGTCATTATAATTGGACGTGCCGGCCGGCTGTGTAGGCTCCTCGCTCAGCCGGATAACCGCGGCGGCGTACGCTTGCGCGCAGACACGGGGCGGTGGGGGAGGGGGCAGGGCAGCCAGCGGGGGTCAGCCGCGAACGCGGGTCTGGAGGCCGCATGCCCAGGAGAGGGATAGAGGTGGGGAAGGGTGGCGGGGGGGGGGGAGAGGAGCGTCGTGATGCAATAAAATAGCGCCACCCACCGGGCCTCCCCTATCTCGCGGGCATCTCGGCAATGCCTCACTTCGCGGCGTCCCGCAGGGTCGCGCCGGTACGGGCGCGCGAAGCGCTCCTCCGATAGCGGTGCAGGGCGGGAGGAGGGGGGAGAAGGGGGAGGCGAAGGAGTGATGAGGGGGGGGAGGGTGCATAATGAACTCGTTAATTAACTATCGGGAGGCTGGATCGGATCTGATAACCGGGCGGCGGCGGACCGGCGTCGAGGAGAGGAGCCACACGACGCGACGACGAGGACGGCGCGTCGTCCACTCCGACCTCCCGCCCCCCCTCCCCTCACCGCAGTCCCTGTCCCTTCCGGCCCGAAGGCGCCACCGCGCGCCCGGCAGGGGCCTTATGTATGTCGCACACACGCGGCTGTCCTTTACAGGTGTAATCAGCCACCCATGTGAGCGGCTTACTTCCCCCCTCCCTCCTTTTCGCGTATCTACACGTGTGCCTTTGGATGTCTGTGTGTCTGCATGTGTGCGTGTGTGTGTGGTGTTGTGCGTACGTGTGTGTGTGCGTCGACGCCACGAACTATATACTTTTTTGTAATCGCCCTCATTTCCATCCTCTCGTGGCGCTCGCGCGCAAGGCCGCAGCCGGGGCCCGCGTCGTTTGCATTTTACAAGTGCGCGCGGCTCCCCCGGTTTTCTTGGCGCCCGTGCCGCCGCGCGATCTTGATGGGAAAGTCTGTCCCGTGCGGCGATCGCCCGCTGCGTACACGGTATCGGCGCACTTGCGCGAGGCCATGGCCCTGCGGCTTTGCGCGCTCAACTACATTGTGTATATATATATATATATATATATATATATATATATATATATATATATATATATATCAATGGACCAAAGAAAATAAAATGGGTCTCACGATAAAAATATAATAAATGAAAGAGGTGGAAAAAAATCCAACTTAAGAATTAATGAATTTTAATTGTATATTGATATTTTCAATGGAATTTTTAAAGGATACTTTATGCAGACGTATTAAGTTTACTTACAAGGGCTTTATTCATGATCATGAACACCATTACAAAATTTTTTTTGCGTCTGGTATTTTATTACCGTCCCCCCCTTACACGGATTTTCCAATTCAAATTGAGAAGCTTCAAATCGTCTAGTCCAAATTGTTTCTGAAATGGGATAATATTAGTAATAATTCTAAAAAATATATCTCACTCATCATTAGGTCTTTAACTGCGATATCAAATTCTTCCAGTAAAAATCTGTTAATATCGTTAAATTATGAAAATTCGTGATTTTCTTGCCGATCGGAAAATTTTCACATTATGACAGTACGGACATACAAGTTCAGAAGATGACGTATACTCATTAGGTTAGTTTTTGAGTTTAACATTTCGGCTTGGTGTCAACAAATACGGTATTATCAAGTTTTGCTTAAAGTTCTTATCCATCGCCCTTCGTCCTCTTGGTTTTCAATAGACTCAGTTTCTCAATCTACTTACCAAAGCATCTTTTAACAAACCTTTTGTTCACCAAGCCTTCTTTCACCAAAGCTGCCAGGTACGTGTCGTCGCTTAATTAATCGTCGTCGATTTAATTAATATTTCGATCCAACCGATGTAGTTAAGGACCTGAGTAGGTATCTGTACGTAATGATAGTTATTGATGAGCAGATCTAATACGTGCAGCTAATGCGATTTTACAGCAAATGTTATAGGAAAGAAAAAAATGCCCTTGATTTTAGTAATATGTATAGTATAAGTATTGGCAGGTTTTGACTAGAAATAACGCAGAAAAAGTACGATAAATTCCATACAAAATGTCTCAATATTAGATCTGTGAATGGCGCATTAAATAACCCTTTTCAAATCATTCAAAACAGCCATGAATTATTAAAATTACACACTTTTTTTTTATTAAATGACAATCTTACTCCGTTTTACATCCGTATTATATGTCAATTTGCGTGGGTTTCATTTTTGTTTTCCATCGCCACCTCCTGCACGCGGCGGATAATTAATTAGTTACGGAATTTGTGGTCTACTAGCGTGATTCTCTAATAAGCGATAAAAATGCGCGTCTAAATTTATTGCGATCAATGACACGTTGAATGTCACATTTGATATGTGAATGTCAACCGATGACCCCCGAGACTATCGGATTCGATGTCACTGACATTCATCGGACACGGACTCGCGTGTCTTTCGACAAGCAATTACGGTGCCGTTAATGGTCTAGATATTCTTGTTTAATTCGAATAAACATAAACTCAATACTAATCTAAAATTACGATAATGCCGCACCGTTCAAATCTCAACGATTTGAAATTGACGGGCTCGAGTGGCGGCGATCTCACGAAACCAAATGACAATCATCCTTGAACATGACGTATGGAATAGGAGAGATACTGACACGTGACGCTCGAGCAACGTGGCCAATTGTTAATTCAGATCGAACTGTTCTCACAGTATTTCTTCTCAAACAGCTCGATGCGTCAATGAATTAGAACTGGGGATTTTTCGACGTTCGAACAGCGCGACCAACTGAGAGATGATCGAACCGCAGAAGCCATTCCAGCGGTGCTCGATCAATTGTCAACGGTGGAGGCGCTCGAGCAGTTCAGCTCGGTCGTTTCGAGTGTGCTCTGAAATTCGAGAGAGGAAATATCGGTACACGAGTTCGCGCCACCTGCATCTGTTTGCCGGCTAGCTAAATCCAAAGGCGTAAATAATCATGGGACACGTCGATCAAGCGATAAAGTACACGTTTTACATTATTGCGCCGCGGATTGAGGGGCGTCAAATTATAAACGCGCCATTTTCAAAAATTATAACCGACCTCGCGAACAAACGATAGACGCTTGCATGCCGCGTTTGTATCGGTTCGCCCTAACCCCCACCCCTCACTACCTTCGCATTGCTCGTATATATATATATATATATATATATATATATATATATATATATATATATACTGGCAAGGACACAAATGCATAATCCGTGTGGAGCGAGGAGAGACGGAAGTCGCGCGCCCTCGTGAACGCGATGTACGCGATCGATAAAGCTCTCGGTTCGTTCGAAAGCCCCGATCGTTGCAATTACCTACGGTACGGTCAGGCGAAGAGTGGCGGAAAGAGTGCCGGGGGGGGGGGGGTAAAATATATTCGGACAACTCGGCGCTAAAAATTAAGCGCGAGCGACCTTCCCCCCCCCCCACCGCCATCACGCTCGTGCCCTCTTTCCTCGGGCCCGGATCCCAAAGTCCTGCCCTCACTCTCATTCTCTCTCTCTCTCTCTCTCTCTCTCTCTCCCGTCCTCTCTCACTCTTAACGCGGAGTCGCGAGCTATCCCAATAAATCAAACGAGCGAGCGTGAGTGAGCGCGGGACGCGCGTCAGACCACCTCTGATTGATATGCATTTAATAATAGAGATCGGCCTGTGGCGGGAGTTTCGGAGGGAGTAACGGGGGTGAGGTCTAGGAGGGCCGATTAGCGAAGCGCGTGTGCGCATTTGTGCATATATATATATATATATATATATATATATATATATATATACATATATATATATATACACATATATATATATATATTATATATATATACATATATAATGTATACGCATACGCGTGGGTTCCGAGGGTGACCGTGGAAGGAGGGGGCGGGCTGGCCGTGGTTAAAGATAAACCGTGCGCACGGGTTGCAGTGTGCGCCGGTGCTCACTCTCTCTCTCTCTCTCTCTCTCTCTCTCCTAGACCTTCTATATAATAATATGCTTTTATTTTTTTCTACCGAGCGCTCCCGAGACGCCCGAGAAGGCCCCCCGAGCTATGGGACGCCTCCTTTGCTTCTTTATTCCTTTCCCCCGTATCTATAGCTTCCTCCGCCTTCGTTGACTCCTTCGCTAGCCCTTTCTTTCTCGCTCTCTCTCTCTCTCTCTCTCTCTCTCTCTCTCTCTCTCTCTCTCACTTACTCACTCCCTCAAACACACGTACACACGTACGCACACACAAACACTGGCGTTCCCTTTCCTCCTGTCGTTTTCACCGGCGACCGGAGCCGGGTACAGTTCTCTATAGTGGTGGGTCGAGCCAGCGGCCGATTCCTCTGCACATTTTCGTCGGGGAGCCTTGAAAGTGCCCCCCCCCCGGTGCCCTACAGCAGCTCTCTTTCTTTCTTTTTCTTTCTTTTTTTGATTTTTTTTTTTTTTTTTTCATTTCCATTAGGCAATCTAATTTGCAAGAATTTATACTTCGGGACCAAAATAACGCACGAGCCCGCAACCCGGGACTTCGAATATATTGCGATTCCATTTTCTTTCTTTGATGAATTGAATCTTAGAAGAGCAACATTTATCTCTGACGCCCTTCGACCCACTATGTGTTTCATTTGTTATGTAAAACACTGTAGAATTATATAGCAAATTATAATGTGTAAAGGAGCATATATATGGTCCTTTGAAAATATAAGTTAATGATATACCTTTCAACTGGAAATATCTCATAAAATATAAATAATGCATTTAAAATAATCACTGGTTAATAACTTGCCGTTATGAAAGGAGAGAACTTGTTCATAAGCCATTTTATATCTATATGCATTAAACGCTGTAAGAAATTATAAATAGATTCAATAAAGAAGTATGAAGTATTAATCGTTAAGGTAGAATTAAGTATAATAATTGAAAATTTTAAAATACACTTAAATATACCAAAATTATATAAGTTCTTATTTTCTCTTCATATCTCGTATGCGAAAATTATTACTGTATTTTTCAAACATCCAATTTATTAAACAGTAAAAATAATAACAATATCCTCGTAATCATACATGTGTAATAAATAAATATTTGGAGAAAAACGAACGTTAAGAATAAAATTTATTAAAATTTTTTAAAACGATACGCGTATTGTTACATTAGAGACAAGTTATATATATATATATATATAATATATATATATATATATATATATACATATATATTTAACTATAGAGAAAGTTCGCCGTGCCCCGTTCAAAATCACCTTCCGAGCTGCGGACTCGGGAATATAAATTTGAGAGATACCTTTTATAACCCAATTGCCGACACGTTCCGCATTTGCATATAGTATTATGCAAATTGCGGGTCAATAACGTAATTTGATTGCCCGACGGCGTCCGTTTCTACGCCGCAACCTTACGTCCGACCGACGCGCTTCCTGATTTTCAGGTATACGTGTATATATATATATATATATATATATATATATATATATATATATATATATATATATGGTTAAAGATCGGATTCGATTTAACGGCTCGGTCATTGGCGATGCCTTTTAAGTATAATCAAAAATTTTATTCCCAAAACGAACTGACCATAAAATTATATAACCACTAAAATAATATTTTACGCCCAGATACGAGCGAAATTAGATTCCGAATTAATCCTACTTCAAACCAATCACATCGTCCTCTTCAGTTCGATGCGAACTCCCATTTAGCGCGAACCTGACCCCTTCCCCCCGCCCTTCCCACCTCACGCTCACCAGCGCAATTAGGCATTCAGCGATCGATGACGAGTCGCCGAGCGTCGGGCTACGGACCCGGCGAAAGTCCGGCGCGTTAAAAATAGTCCGGCCGTGTGTACTTTTTAAAAATTTGCCCAACGTGCGCGCGCGCGCGCGCGCGCCCGGACACGTCGGGCGAGAACTTTCGGACATGAATGCAGATACGTCCGAATTTTCGCGCGCCCGCGCGCCTCTCTCACTCTCTCTCTCTCTCTCTCTCTCTCTCTCTGCCCCTGGGCTCTCCTGCTTCTTTCCGCTTCCTTTCTCTCTCCCTCTCTTTCTTCTCTTTTCCTCGCGCGCGAGCACGCGCGCGAAATTACGCATGCAGGATGCGCGGGTGCGAGGAAGGGGAGTGTAGGGGGCGAGGGGGCAGCGATCAACGATCATCCTCATAATGTGCGCGCGCACTCGCGATCGATCATCGCACGCCCGGGCATGTCTCGGTTTTCGCACATTTCGTTTGTGGGTGTATATATATATATATATATACATACGCGCACGCCCGCCGCGTTGCCAATATTCCGACCGATGATCCTTTTAGCGCATATAACGATTGCCCTTCAGTTTTGACAAATTGGCCCCGTTAATTTACGACGCCCGGCAGTTTGTGCGGGGCCTGATTGAAAAGCATAGCGCTCGTTGCGGGAAATGATGATGTTGGCCCGCGGTGGCATCACGTCTATATAAATGCGCGTGCATGTGTGCGCGCGTGCGTGTACGCAGGCAAGCGATGAAAAATGGCTCGACGCCACGCACCGAATGGCTTAAGACGTTCAGTGTTCAGCGCGCGGCATTAAGTCGACGAATAACGTTTAATGATTTCCTATACACTTGATATACTCGTCAATTTAGCTTCCATTTTTCTTTTCACTCCCTCCTTTAATGTTGCCGCACAGTAAAATATGGTATGCGCGACCGCGAATTGCTTCTTCTAATTTCGTGAAATGGTAGTGCTGTACAAAAGTTAGCTTCGATCAATTCAATTATTATTGAGAAGTAGATTAGAAAAATTGCTAGACATACGGATTGCAAAAAGTGTTAATGCTCAGCCTAGAATCATCGAAATTGAAAAGATATATGTAAATAAATAAATTAATTAATAAATAAATCTATATATAATTCTAGTTTAGACATTTACGAAACATATTTTATCAATTTCGCAATGATTTATCCAATATTGTAAGGTTACTGGGATAGGTTATACGGGCAATAGGAAATTTTTTTTTTTTGACGATATTATAATTAATGAAAATAATCCATTTTTCTTCATATTCAGTTTTTATTTTATTCAATTTTTCGTTCAAAATCGAGGTACTGACGAGTTCACTTGTAAGTAGTGGGAAAATCTAACGGTGAAACGAGGCACCTTGTACAAAATATGTTGATCTTTAGTTCTGCTAATCTCTCTTGATCAATGGCCCACCGATTTGCGTTCGACAGATGCAAATATCCGCCACGACGTAGAAAAATGGCAGAGCGAACGATTACGATCCTTTCAAATACGTTCGTCCCAACGGCTCGGACGTGAAAGAAACGTTTCAGACTTCGCAGTTTCCGCTGCGAAAGCGACACGCGTTTGTTGCAGAAACTTATGAGAGCGTTGTTATAGTATATACCGACCATTGTCCCAGACCTGTCGCCATGCCTATACTTTTCCAATTTTTTTTTTTCATATTCCCCGTACGAATGGTGATTTTTCCTTCAGCTGGGAAAACGCTCGCAGTGATCGCATTCAAAAATCTTCAACGCGTGCGACATTCTGTAACTCTAATAAATGTAATCATTATTTTAAAAAGTAGTAAAGTTTATTGCATTATCTGATAAATATGTTAATAGGTGTTATTTAAATAATAACAGTCGGAATGGCCTTGTTTATAGTCACCTCCATAGAATCTGAAATAAAAATAAAAATTACTTAAGTACAATTTTAAATTTTAAATAATGGCCTGTAGAAGGTATTAATTAATACAAAAAAACTTATACTTTAGGTAGGGTTCATAGAGCTAATTGTTCGGAATTGGAGGGCTCGAAGATTTTCTAGAAAATATCGACAATTAATTTCAGTAGAAATATTTTTGTCGTGTGCGTAATATAAAGAAAGGGGTGGGGATAGGATATATATATATATAATTTTGTTATAAGAATTTTATTTCGGTCTCAAAACCGAAACGGTTCGAAACGTTAGACAGCAGCAGATACATCGTCTTATTTTTATTCTTCCAGATTCCTACGGGGGTGACTACAAACATACTTATTTACATACATTTATATAAAGTTTTTATTGTATACGACTGCACGACCGATAAACATATTCGTTACTTTAGATTACAACAGTCCACGTAAGTGCAATGTTCAATATTATTGCATTATTCTAAAAAACATTTTTATCGATTGCACAATCTTTATAAATCGGTAATTATAAATCTGCTTTTATAATTGTGACTGTAAGATCGATGAAAATATTTGTTAGTTTAATTTACAACATTCGACATAAGTATGCAATTGTCGTTAATAATTATTACATTGTTGTAATAATTTAGATAAAAAGTTCCGAAAAACCAAATAGAATGGCTAAAAAAACAGATTTACTCTTACCTATTAATGAAAAAATCTGCGGTATTCAAGAACAGTGCGGGTTACTTGAAATTATTGAAATTTTTCATTCCAATTGACAGAAAAGAGAAATTAGAAAACAAAATTATTAATACGTGAATCATAAATATTCCACGCGATAAAGCTATGCAAAAATTAAGATGTACATAGCTACCAGTTGGTAAGCGTTTATAATTTACGTATAAATTATCAGCTGAAATCGGCCAACAATTTCCCCGAATCGCGCTGTAATCGGAATCCGACCCAGTTGACGTCGCTCTTACAAACTCTGCGGCTTCGCGCAACATCGTTATTTTCATTTCAAACTCGCGCCGCTGTTATTGCAAATCGTCGGGCAAACAATTAAATATGCACGGACGGCACCCGCCCCGAATATCGGAAGCATGCTTTATCTTGCGCGCTTATTTAAAACGATCGTTTAAGAACGGCCGGCACAATTGTGTTTCTTATTTAGATTGTACAAGGCGCATAAACATACACACACACACGCGCGCACACACACACATATATATAAAAATAACGTCGGGCTGCTGCTCTTCTTCGCCTGCGACGCGCATTCCGTAGAACGGATTTGTGACAGTCCAATTGAACTGTGCTATTATTGTGTACAAATTTACAAAACGTGTCTGCGCTTCGCGTTCGAGCGAACACGTCTTCTTGAGTCCCGGCGCGTCGTCGATTTACGGGGAACGTTCGCGCCACGGGGGGAATTCCCGCTTTCGTCGGTGCCGCGGCGCGGCTCGCGGGTCGAAGTGGCAGCGAGTAACGATACGTGCAAGCTCTGTATGTATATATATATACCCCGCGTCGGCGACGTCAGTCGATTGCAGCGCGCGAGAGTCGCACAGCAATAAATGCAAATATACGCAGCGTGTCAAAAGTCATCTGTATAATATATCCGGGCTCTAAGTAAAAGTAAAATGAATTTCAATTCGGCCTTTCGGCACCTGACTCGGTAGACAATTGGATTGGGAATAAGTCTGATGAGATGGCCGTACGGAAAATTGAAAACTACAGTTCAGATCTGATATCCGTGCGCGTGTGTCGTGCGATCGGTGTATGCAGGGGGGGAAAAAAATTCAATTTCGCCCCTAAGAAGTATATACCGATAAAAGAGCAAATCGAGCCATTACCGCGCGAATATAAAAATGATCTTTAATGAATACCAATGTCTCGTATTGTGCAAGCGGAGGTCCTCGAATATGATTTTCGTTTATGCGATGCAAACTGATGAGCGTAATGATTCCGATTAGCTCGTAAACGAGACCTGTAAAATCGTAGCCCATAAAGCCGACCCTAGTTTTCTGTCTTGTCCTAAATGCTATTCTCACATTGAATCCGGCGTCAAATGTAGGGATTTTGAAACACTTTCTCTGACTATGTCGTTCATTAAATCTGATCAGCACGAAATAGCGTGAAATGTAAGTAATGAATTATCGTGTTTTATGAATGGAACCGCATGAGATACAAAAAATTTTCTGGGCTTATTTTAAAAAATAATCAAAAATACCTCGATTAAATATTGGCCGGAATTTCTCGCCCATATCTAATGATTTCTTTTTAATTTTTATTCGAAATATTAGATTTTCACACAGTTTTGGAAGTGCGATTAGTCTGACGAAGTAAAAATCAACTTGGCAACAAGTAATGAATATTTGACCATATTTTTCATCACCAAAGTCGAAAATCATGTTAAGTCGTGATTGTAAGGTTAGAGTTTGAAAAAATAACGATCAATCTAGCAAACGTCTATCTTAATATCAAGGAGTAACCTTGATGATAAATATAAAAGAACGCTTTTTTAACAGAGGTATATGGAATATAATGCACAATCTAATATATTTACTACATTTTATTTATTTTTTAACTTGAACTCTAAACTTCTATTATACATAAATACGCTTTAATTTTACCTACGAGAAAGAAACATTCAATAATTGTAAAAGTCGATTGCACACTGCAATATCCATATAAAATTAATAACTGTATTTATCAGTCTTACAGTTTTTACACAATAACATACTGTGATAATATAATTACAGTCAGGCTGTCTTTTTTTATAATCACTCCCGCAGAATCCATATTCTACGTTAGCAAAGGACAACCTGATGCCCCCGCAACCTAAAAATTTAAATTTACCTTAACTATCCGACGTTTTGAACCGTTTCGATTGATCTTCGAGGACTAAACGTGAACAGTTCAAATGTGAACTTTAGTTACGACTAGTATCTGAAATTATAGATTAAATTAATATCTTGCACGATAGAACATTGCACATGTTCATAGATAATGTCAATAATTATTCGTAATTTATCCGCATTGATTGAATACGAGAATAAATAATTTAAAGATATAAGAATACGGATTGATGTAGATGTATGCGCTTAAAAGTGTATACAGTTGACACACACAACATTTTACTATTGATCTCAGAAAATTTTGCGCATTCAGACTAGTATGTGTGATCTATTCATATCACAAGGATGAAGGTTAATTTTTTTATTATAAACTGTCACCCGCAATTGGTGGTGCATGTAAGTACAGTGTATCTGTAAGTACACTGTGTTAAGGAATAAATATCTGCTCAAAGTGTACTCTTTTCATTCCAAAGAATCCTGTATATTACTACATCTATTACTATAACAGCGATGTTACGTACCAAAAAAAAAGTTGTTCTGCGTTTGAAATCCATTGTTTATGATAAACATAGCATTATCGGATCTATATAGTGGTATGAAAAGCCAGCCCAATACGCTTGCGTCGTTGATTTTTACCTCAAAAGATAAGATATCAACCTCAATATGAAGCGAATCATCAATTTCCACACAAGCACTGCAATGTATTATTTAAAGCAATCAATAATTTTATGCAAATTCTATATAATAAATATCCCCATATACGTCGTTCGTATCAAAACACACATTTGAATATAACTCGTCTCGTCGATTTCCGAACTGAAAAGAAAAAGACTTCGGCCTCGCATATATGTTATATATATATATATATATATATATATATATATATATATATATATATATATATACGCGCGGCAAGAAGCAACGACCAACGCCCGCCGCTCTTGTTATATCCGTCAAGCCGTGAAGTTATTTGTTTTTAACCTAGTTCGATAAAACTAAAACTGAAAAATGATTAGCAGCCGGCAATTACTACGGTTTGGCGAACAATCATTGCCGCCACATTTCTTCGCGGGAGATGATGAATATTAATGGGGAGCGCGCAATGAGCGCCGCGTTGCCGGGCGGCAACGCGAGCACGCGCCTTTCCGCGGAGGCGGCGTCAATTATATATATATATATATATATATATATATATATATATATATACATCACGTATGCCCGTTGCTCCAAGAAAGCCGAAATAGAAACTATATCATTAATGCCGCACGTGTCGATAAGAATCAAAAGCGAGGCAGCGGCGGGGCGACTCGCGGCAAAAAGGAACGCAACGAATTCGCATGAATAACACAAGCGCGCGGACGAGCTAATTTTTTTTTTTTTTTTTTCTGTTTTATTATTATTTATCATTCCTCGCCCCGCGCCTCGGCGTAGCCGGGAGGGCGCGACGTGTGTAATTATACGGGCAGAGAAGTGTGAAACGCGAACGCGGCGGGCTAAAGAATCGCCGACTATGGGGCAATTTATGGCCCGCGCTCGCGTCGAACAATTGTCCGGTTCCGGTGGCTGGACAATGCATATATATATATATATATATATATATATATATATATATATATATGGGGAGAGAGGAGAGAGAGAGATGCGTAAATAAGGAATCGACGTTATAAACAGAGTCGGATCTAACGCGCGGGAGGCTCAAAGCACGCGCGCCAGCTCGCTATTCCGCGAATGTGCGTGGATGGTATAGGTTTTGCCGCCCGTCGAACGGACGCACTCAGCCACGGCTCTTATTTATATATATATATATATATATATATATATATATATATATATATATATGCGTCGCGCGGAACCTAGGCGCGCACTCTCGTTTTTCCGCGGCTTTCACCGCGAAAGTTACGTGTGTGTGTGTGTGTGTGTGTGTGTGTCTGTGTGAGTGTGCACACGCTCGTGTGTATTTGTGGGTGGAATCCCACTACCGTCGCTCTTTCCACGTTTCGGCTCATTATTGGACATTTTAATACATTTTCGAGGCGTGTACAGTGGGAACGCAATGCGAGCGCGCTGGCTGGATGCTAAATTAATTGATTTATTATTAATAATACGCACCTTAATAAGTTTGGTGGCGCTGGAAAAGCATAAACGTTATATGGATTATTCATGCAGACGAAGGCTCGTTAAATCCATGGGAATATATATATATATGAGACTTCAATTAATAAGGCGCCTCGAGCGGATTTTCTCCATACCAGTTATATATACATGCATTTCTAATTCAATCCGTGAGAATATAAATAATACATTTAACTTCGAAATTACGGTCGATAAAAGGAAAGTTGACAAACAACTTTTGGAGTTATCAATGTGCGACAGAAATTCACACGTATTCTTAAACAAGTAAAGCGATGAATAGCAATTTCGATTGACGTTCGATAATGATTATAAAACTGAACAAATTAGAAGATTTCATTGGTGGCTTTACATGAAATGAAATAAAATTTGTATTAGTCTATCAAAACATTTAAGTAAATGGAGTTTTCAAAAATTCTGTAAATAATTAAGACACAGAAAAAATGTATAAGTATGAAGATTTACGCTTATTTTATAATAATCTTTTAAATATTCAGTAAATTATACCTCATAAATGCCATTATCAGAATAGAAATAAATCCTTTTTCCTCCCTATCGACGTTCAGCTTCAACTGGGTTACCTTATGTAATTACTCTAAATAATTAAGCACGACATAAACTATTAGATTTTTTAATATTCACGCAGCCGTAACTATAATTCTTCTATAAATTGCAGATTTTGAATAGTATTTTATTTACTGAATTTCTGATCGAAAGTAAATAGTAATAAACTACAAATCACTGATAAGCGACCATCGTCGTAAAAAATGCTAGTATTAATAATGACGTTGGAGTTTAGCTTTGTCATCAGTTGGTTAATATCTTATACGTAAATAACTAGATCGTTTGTTCTTCTTCCCGAGCACATTGTGAAATAATGCTAGACTCTTCCAATTTTCTTATGTTCAATCTCTAGTAGATTTTTCAATAGTTTGACATATGTTCATAATTCCTAGCGAGCCCACTCATTGAATTCCTTATATATTTATTGATTGTTTCCTAATATTAATTGTATTGGTTTGTGCATCTTTGTCCCAGCCAGTGGAATCGTCACTAGTCTGTGTACTAAATTAATTATCTGTGTACAATTAATCACTAGTCTGTGTACTTTCTACCCAAGTCCATCCCCGTTGCCCATGAGTTTGTTCAAAGCTTTTCTCGTCTCGTAAAATCTTTTTCATCATGGTTCGTATAATGCTAACAAGTTCAGATTGGTATCTAAAATCAATTCTGGATATTTAGCTTGATTTTTAATTCCGAGTCTATTTACTCATATCGCTATTGGAACTTTTGTATCTCTTCATGTATAAGTTAACGGTAAGAATTAGATTTTATGTAGTGGCAGTTTCACTCGATATTCAACTATCTAATCGGACCTGCATCTAACAGTCTAAGTGAATATTCATTGAACCAACTAATAGTTACCTACAACTATGACGAGACTTCATATATATGCCCAATGTAAGTAAATTGTCAGTAAATTGTCACGCCGTACGCTCGAGAACACAGGACTCAAGAACTTTCTTTACCCTGTTACTTCCTGTCTTTCTCAACCCTTTTCACATGCACCTGTTATCGGTAAATAATACATTGTCACTAGATGAAAAATATGTTATTCCTTACGGTCTCCTATCAAACTATTAATTTGAATTAATTAGTTTAAATTTGATTATTACAAGTAATAATAGAGCGATTAATTTATACAGCGATACAACTAAGGAATTGTCGCGTACAATAATAATGTTTTGTTCTGAATAGTGCTTCGTTGTTAAAGTTCGGTTTCGTAAACAGTTTGTTGCCGAAGCGATCAGATGAGAGTTAATACTGAATGATAGCTCAGTACTTCCAGTATTTACCTTCATTTCGCGGAATTGAAAGCGCTGCGAGCATCAAAATCCGCCAGTAGACTACTGGCCTACATATAATAATTCATTTTAATTTTGTATAAAAGACTAACTGCTCTCCTTCTCGTCCCTATGAGTGATCGTCACGTCATAAATCCATACGGTTGATCAGAAATATGATATCAATATCTGAAAATAATATAAACCCCATTCTTAATTTTTAAGTGTATCTTTCAAACTCTATAAGTAAGGACGTTATAAATATGATCGAATAAGTTTTATGAATTGTTCTGATTGTTCCTTCAAAATGAGAGCTAGTATCTTATTCTTTATAAATTGGAGATATTTCTTGAAAGTTGGAACCACATTAGAAGACTCTTGACTTTCCAATTATACTTATAGGCTTTTACGTTGATTTTTAGTTTATCGTTTGGTTTCTAAGTAATGCATTAAAATAAGAAATGTAAAATTCCTAAATTCTTATTGGCAAGCAAACGTCGACCGCGTGTATAAGGGCAACATAAATGGATAACAAATATGGATGACAAAATCTACTGACAGCATAAATATTAAATGTAGTAAGGTTGTAATTCTATGTAAGATTGTAATATAAAAAATGTTTTATATTTTAAAATATGATACGGATACTTTAATTAGATGCTTTGTGCCACTATAGCAAAGAAAGAATTTCATGTAAGTAAATTTATTTATCGAATGGTTTAGAATTCGTTTTGAAATGGTGTTATCGACAGACAATCATTGTGTCTGGACATAGTTTAAGACTACAGTTACTCAAGTTCAGCCTAAAAGACGAATTTTACGTATTCATTTTTGAAAACTCTAAAGACAGTCGATTCTGAAATGCATGCAAGTCTTCTCACGGTATCATAAAAAATAATTCGCACGGTCACAACGCTAATTCCAGCAAAAAATAGTATTAAGGCATCAAAATTTATATCCAACTTCAGTTTAGCAGTGGTTAATCAGGCACAATTCCGAGTGTTTATAAGAGATTTTTTCTTCTTATGGTAATACATGTCAATTAACTGAGTCAGTTTATTGAAAATTGCAAGTAAGCTTTGGATGACTTTTACTAATTGAAGAAAACATCGATTGCAATCTGCACACTTCTTTCATCCTTTACACTGTCGACTAGTTTGATTTGTATTCAAATCTTCACCTGATGCATGCTCTTCTCCATAAATGATATTTCCAATCTACGATCTTCTCTAGCCGTCTCTAGCACTTGTTGCGTAGTCAATATTATGATCGTCCGGTTCTTCATTCTGATAATTACTATTGTCCTTATGAAAGTCTTGATTTATCATAAATGAACAACTGCCTTTTCTTTTGCTACATTTCATTAATTGTTTCTTTCTTAATTAAGCGACACTAATTCTATATATAAATATCATTAGTAATACAGGATATATGGAAAGATTTTCATCTTTTTTTTTTGAACATTCTGGCCATTGGATGTACATCTGCAGAAAATATTTTATAAATATTTTAATAATCCACTTACTTAATATTATGGAAATAGTTGACAAGCGTGATAATTGCACAATGTTATTAAACACTAAATGCAAAAGGAAATGTAAGTATTTGTTTGCTCATTGCATTTTGATAAAGATTATTATTATTCTCTAAGTGATTGGAGTGACATTCATTGAGTTAACATAAGTAAATAAAAAATAATAAGTACGTACATGTTTATACTTAGAATTTTCGCAGCCCCACTTACAGGGATACGATGGCCACTTAAATTTCTATTAATACAAGTTTTAGAAGAGCAGTTCTCTACACAGCAGTATCCACTAACAATGCTTTTTCCTGGATGCGAAGAGAATTCCGCGAACTCTTGCTCTTTCATCTTTATTTTAACGCTTTTTATGATTTATTTTTAATCGCTTCAGCAATTTCGGTTTTATTTTCAACGAGCTTCGAAACTCTACTACTGTGCATTATATACTATTAGTACGCATTCCCTTCTACCGTAATTGATAGTTCTGCCTCTCATTGTTAGGGGCACATTGCATTTTTATTTTTCCAATAGAGCTCGAAGATTTTCACAACTAAGTTTTACATGAATTATAAATTCCTTGGAAATTCATCAGTATCGATTGCGCACACGAATTACAAATATATTTGCAAATTCGAATTCCAAATTTTTTTTTTTTAAAATGAATTTCAAAATGTATCGTTTCGAAAAACTTTGGTAATAAATCAGATTTAAATTAGGTATCGAAGTGATTATTTATTTTTAATCAGCCGTTACACATTCTACGCTCAACGAGGTCGTACGTCTCTTTCTATATCATTTATCAAACCCCAACATATATATTCATCGCATGATGATCGTCGCCGACAACTTACTCACACATAAACACACGCCTATAATACACTTTGTAAATAAACTTGGATACCACTGCATAAATCGTTCGGAGTTGCGCTGCGGTCGGTCGTCCCGTAAATCGTGCCCCCTCCCCCCGACCCCTCATACACAAGCGCCGCAAACTATATTTATTTATATACATACATATATACGCGCGCCCTCTCCGAATATGCTCCCGCGCGCGGATGCATGGTCGCCTATATACATATATATATATATATATATATATATATATATATATATATATATATATATATAACGGGTAGCCGTTCGCGTGACGCCCGTCTCGCTCATTTGCTTGGTAATGAAGGTGTCGCGGTCACGGCGCGGTGCGGCTCGCGCGCTGGAATAATTAAGAACAAATTGCGGACTCCCCGCTGCATGTGCGCGCGCGCGCGCCATACCGCCTCGTCTTTGCATGCGAGCTGCCGCGCATACGTATACGTATGTAATATCGAGGCGCAAGTGTATGTGCACGCGCGCGGGCGCATTCGCGTTCCAGGAAACGTTTCTCTCTCTCTCTCTCTCTCTCTCTCTCTCTCTCTCTGTCTCTCTGTCCGTCTTTCTCTTTTTATCTCATAGTGTAACGTTTCAATATATATATATATATATATATATATATATATATATATATATATATATATATATATATACACACACAATGAGAGATAAAGAGAGACGCCGGGCGTGCACCTGCAACTCGCCGGACCTTGCTGTATAAACGTGTTTACCTCAATTTTCGATATATTATATCGGGCGGACGTATTAAAGGGCGTAATACGCGCACGGTAGGCGACTGTCGCGCT
>JACCIC010000012.1:1012500-1062500 GCA_018907035.1 Sycobia sp. Sy_11 | reverse complement strand
AAGGATAATATAAGTAGCATAAGAAAATTGAACGAGTGCATTATTTTTTTATTAATACTATATATAGTTAAAAAAATTGACCGAATGAGTAGGATTATTTTAAATTCATAATTTTTTACTTTATGAACAGTCAAAAATATTTTATAGTGCGCAAAATTTACGCTCCAGATTGCGAAATCGCATCGATTATTCCTTTAATTAGCAACAATACAATTGTAATTAACTACATTCTCATAAAAATCATGTGTTAAAATTATATCAGGATTTTAAATAAAATTGCATATATGACTTATTATGATTTAAGAAAACTCGAAATGATTTTACATGATTTCATCTGATTTTAAGCTATTTCCTAAATATGCAGTGAGTCCAATCAATTCTCAATGTCAAAAATCCTATACCTAAATCTTTAGTTAGACGCTCATCAAATTCGTTACGAGTAGCTTTTAAAAAAACTGAAAGATCATAATGCTCTTATTTCCCTATAATTACGAACACGAAAAATTATTAAACGAATTTTTTTTTTTTTTAATACACGCTGTACTGCAAATTTTAAGCAGGTCCCACCGAAGAGACAGATATCTATTACTGAAAGCTTTTTTCGGTCACGTCACGTTACGTTGAGAAATTTTCACGATGTAATTCGCTGGCTTCATAACGCCAGAAAAAAAAATCGAAGCAAATTCGAAAATACGTTTTAAGCGTCGTATAATCGAAGGGGCGAATACAAATGGACTTGGCAAAGGCTCGGGAGAACGTTTTCATTCCTCGCATGTTGCACACTCGTTCCGCGGCCTCGCAATATCAGTCTCGCGATACAATTTCCCATAATACAAACGCGCGAATATCTCGCGAATCGACGTTTTCGAAAATTAACCGATCTCGTTTAACGAACGAAAAAAAAAAAAAAAAAAAAAAAGGAAGAAAAAAAAAGCAGCAAGAAGCAATCTCTCCCCACACCCCGTGCAATTGCTCTCCAACAGTGATTTACAGTTAGACGTGTACAAAGCGGCCGCGAAAGCGGCAGCGCCGAGCACGCTCCTGCGACTATATAAATTTGTTTCTCATATAATTAGCCGGCGGTTTGGCTTTATCGTATGTACATTCACGAAGCGCCCATAAACACGCACGCGCTAGAATGGCAGAATGGTAATCTATACGAAGAGCGCGCTCGTAGGGCACGCCGACATTCGAGCCCGAGCCCCCCCCCCCCCCGACCACTCTGGGTTAGGCTCGGGAAAAAAAAAGAAGAGAGAAATTAAAAAAAAAAAAGTGAGAGAAAAAGTAAAGGAATGTCTTCCGCGACGACAAATCGACCGACGACTGTCATTGCCCACGGTATGTGTAGATATATATATATATATATATATATATATATATATATATATATACATATATACCATCATCCAGCCGTCAGTGTATTATACTGACTGCGAGAGAGTGGGGCGAGAGCGAGAGAGAGAGAGCGAGAGAGAGAGAGAGAGAAATGCATCCCGGAAACAATAATGCGCGCACGCGTGCGCTTTATCAAAAATCATATCGTTATACATATAGGCTTACAATATCTGTGTGTGGGAAGGGGGGTATGGATGTGTACACGAAAGCGTCTCAGCACCGACGCACAATTGCATTAAGAGAAATACAAAGATAGGGCGTGCGCTCTCTCGTAGGCCCCACCGACAATCCTTCCTGTCATATCTCATTACCATAATACGACTAATATATATATATATATATATATATATATATATATATATATATATATATATATAAATTGCTGCAATTAGGACGGTGATTAAGAAAATTGCTGCTCGTCGGGCTCACACCCCTCTCAGACCGACTGCTGTTCCACCGCGGTTGCCTTCCATCTGCAGCTCATCTTTTTTGAGAAAAGGACGTTATATATATATATATATATATATATATATATATATATATATATATATATATACATATAACAGAAAGGGAGGGGATAAAAGAGCATACGTGAGAAAGGGAGAAAGAGAAAGAGATATCCGCAGAGAGACGCGAGCGGTGGACTTCAGTCGCGTTTGCATTCAATTAGCTTTAATTAGGCTCCTCTCGCCCCCCCCCTTGTCGCACTTGTCGCGCGAATCTTCCTCTGTATGTAATATACGTGTATACGTGCTGGTGCGACGAGACCACGATACTATATCTCGCGGAAGCATTCGTTATACCACATGCCACGTATGTGTGTGTGTGTGTGTGTGTGTGTGTGTGTGTGTGTGTGTGTGTGGGTGGGTGGGTGTAGGTGCGTGTGCGTGTGTTCGAACGTGTCCGAGCCACCAGCGACTGGCAAGGGAGAATGCATAAAGGGGCATCATTTTCCTGTGTTAAATTTTAGATTTAAATGTGGGGGACACGCGTGTCGCCGCGGATGGGAAGAAATTGATCGTATATAACGCGCGAATATTATAGGGTTTGGAGAGGGGGGGGAGGGCGGGAGTGAATTCGTGATGATTTTTATCATGGCCTATCAATAATTTTTATCAATCATTCTTATCGTTTTTTTTTTTTTTGCTTTTTAATAGGATTTCAGATCGCCATTGTATCATATAGACTTTCGGAACACGGTGCCAATCGAGCACGGAGGTCTACGACGTGCTTAAATAGTATTAGATGTAAATTTTTACAAAGGTGCGTCTTCAATTAGAAGAGGCCGGGAGTCGTATTCTAACCACCGAGCTATATCCACGTGCTCATGGTATTATAGGCTCCGGATGATCATGAGGTTTCCAGTACCAATCAGTTTGATCGATCTTTTCAAGAACTTATTTCAGGAATTTGAATTACAATTAGGAAAAAACAAACGTATCAAATTTTATTTATCCGCAATGCCGATTATTCCATTATGCAATAGCTTGGTGATACATCAACTACATATCAGTAATAAATGGACGAAATCACAATTGCTTTTTTCAGATAGGTTTTCATACATATTATAATATACATTAAAGATTATCATATAAAATATGTTCATAAAAAAAACAACAAAAAATTACTGTAGCCAAAATAAAATATCTAAATTCAAAATGTATAATAATAACAACAATAATAATAATAATAATTTATTCACTACATAAACTGTTAAAATCTAATATAACGTTGTATAATGCATATATAATAAAAAGTATAATTAAAACTATTGAGCTAATCTTATTACTTTCTTAAATTGGATATTATATATAATTAATAGGTATATATATATATATATATATATATATATATATATATATATATATAATAATTCAAAATAGCCACTGTTCAGTTTAAAATAAAATAAATTAGACCGAATTCAACGGAGAAATAATCTTACATAAAAGTTCATAAAGAATTTCTCACCGACACGTAACTTTTTCTCTCCAAAATAAACTTTATTTCAACATTCGAAAATTAATAAAATTTTATATTAATTCGTATATATGTATATGTATATATATATATATATATATATATATATATATATATATATATATAAACAATATTTGAAATTCAAATTGGGTACAGATATATATCTAATTTTCTATTCATAACACTCTCTATGTGTAATATGCAATCTTTAAATCTTAATCAAAATGAAAGTACTATATCCGCCGCACTGTTACGACTTATTGTTCGCTTCGTAAATTAATGCATCGGGCTTTGCGAGATTACAATTTGATTATTATAAAAGAAGAAAAATCCACTTTATAAATTATGCGGAACTCGTATGAGGTATTATAATTTATATATAACAGTTTCTGCGATTCGTGTCTGTGAATCTAATGAATTTCGGAATATTGCATCCCCATAAATTAATTGGGCATAGGTCGATATGAAATTTTCGATTAACGTTTTCGATTAATGGACGTGTGCAGGACGGGATCATCATTCCCATTGACATTGTCCAGAAATACTTTCATCGATAATGTATTGGATCGATATCGCTTCTCTAATGAGATTTGCCTTGGGGCGCGGGCTGATCATTCGGGGTCATTCGAAGATGGCGGTTATAATGAACAAAATAAAAACCTCGCATGTCGTTTTTGTTTTTTTTAAGCCGGCGATCGGTAAAGTGCCAATGAAAATTTCCGTACGTGCGCACTTACGCGAAAATAGAAGTTCCCGTTCGAATGAAAAAAGAAGTAAGAAAAACTTTACAGCTGCCCCAAGACTAACTATAATAGCACAATCAGATAATCGCCATTGTTCTGGAAAATTTCTGTGTTGTCATAGATTCTATTAATTTAATAAGGACTCTTTTCATCGCTCTTTAAGCAATTAATTTACATTATTTGTAAATCGTATAGAAAATAAACATGTTTCCTGTACCTGTGCGCAGAAACATTTAAATTATATAAAAACAATTTACAAGAGTACAAAACGTTTATAAAATGTATAAATAAAATAGTATTTTTAATTAAATCTACAAGTTTTAACGGTTCAAAACATTTGAATTTTATTTATTATGAAAAAATACTGATCTATCTAACAATAATCAAAATCATTAATTTGTTTTCCATTATTACCGTTTAAACTTCATAATTATTGAATTGATCCAATATAATACTATTTTTATCGCTCATTATAATTCTCATTTTTGATAGTATAAAGGAAAACATAAAACGATTCTCGTGCAAAGCAATAATAAACTTTTTCATGAAACAAAGACACGAATTATTACTTTAAACATAATTTACAGATTAGAATATACATATATCATAAATATATATATATGAAAGTCCATAATGCGCAGTACTGAGCTCCCAATGGCATCTTATAGCTCAAATATACGTCGCTCGCAATCGCACATAAGCAGCAACGAAATTTCTTTTCCCAGAATCGCGTCATCATTGTCAAATCATTAAAAGGGCCATTAAAAGAATGAAAATATCGAGATTATATATATATATATATATATATATGCTGCCTCGGCTAGGGTATAAAAAGCGGGTTTCGCGGCGCGATAAATGCGCGTGCGAAAATGAATTGGGGCCCGGGCGCGATTTCACGCCGAAATGTCCAAGACAAAAAAAAACAAGAGGGTGGGAGAGAAGGAGAGACAGAGAAAGAGAGCGAGAACATGACGCGCGGGTCGCCGAGGAGAGCGCGGCGGGAAAAAGAGGGTCAGCAGAGCAGTGGGCTGCGCCCGGCAGAATATATATATATATATATATATATATATATATATATATATATATATAATAAATATTTCGAGGTGGCGAGTCGCGGGAAAGCGTATAATGGAGAATCGAACGTCGCGCGAGCACGGCGCGGGGTTTCAGGGGCGGAGGGACGGACAGGGGGCGATGAGGGGGGGGGGGTCTCGCGGAATATAACGAAGTCTTTCGCTACGCCCACGTAAACGTATTACGCGCTTTCGCCCGCGCCCGTGCATGTACAAAGTCACACAGAGGGAGATTGAGCGAGAGTGCGGGGGGTGGGGAGGAGAAAGAGAGAAGGGAACAGAAAGGAAGAACAGTGCCGCGGCAGAAGACCGGCGAAGGCTGAAGAGGGACAGGGCGCGGGCGGGAGAGAGAGAGAGAGATAGAGAGAGTGAGTGAGAGAGAAAGGGGGGAAAGAAGGCAATGCCGTTTAATTTCCAAGGAGAGAAGATTGACTGACCGGCGCGCTTGGTTCGTCTCTGTCTCTTTCCTCGCCCTCTCCCCCCCCCTCCCGCCCTGCCCGGCGTGCCCCTTTCTTTCTCATTGGGGGCTCGTTGCCCGTAAGCGCGCCGCGCCGGCTTTACGATTCATTAAAATACCACTTCTTATGCAGCGCGGCTAATTACCCCGGGCTTCTTCGAGAAGTAAAAAAAAAAATATTTCGGCTACTATTCAGCCACGAGGCTCTCGCTCGCTCTTCTCCAACCCCCCCCCCCACCCCCGCCCCGCGCGCCGCTCCTTCTCTGCCTTTGTCCTTCCCCGGCTCCCACCCCCTACGACCACCCCCTCCGCCCCGCGCTCCCTCTCCTTTCGATCCGCCGCGCCGCGGCCGCTCGTCGGCCGGGGCCCGCCGGCCGGCCGGCCGTCCGACCGACCGACCGACCGCCCGCCCGCGCTCTCTTGCGCCGCGCGGCGCGGAATCGATATTGGAATTTCATGCTTCTACCCTTGAAATTCCATTTGGCGCGGCGCGCGGGGCCTTGGCATCGGGCGCGCAGCGCCTCGCGTTATAATCGAGAGCCCCGCCGAGGAGAGATAATATTATTGCTTTCATAATATTACGCAATTAGGATTTTTCAATGCGCGCCGGGCAATATGCGGGCTTTTGGCTACGGTGCCCACCTATATATATATATATATATATATATATATATATATATATATATATACATATATATACACATATACATACATACATATATATGTATTTAATGGAAGTGTGACGCTCTTCTGCTGGAAACCGATATAGGATGCCACAACATCCCCCTGATTGAAGTTCGTCCAAGATAATTATCTAACCGATAAATTGTTAAAATAGTTTCCTGAAAAAATAGGCTTTGGTCATGTTATGAATAATTCATAGATCTGCGGATATATAAGAGTTTTCGTGTCATTTTTATTTTTTGATAGTAAAATTAAGTTATTTTTTACATTTTATCAGCCTTGCCATGTATCCCAAGTAGAATTTCGACTGCGGGAAACGTAATTTTGTTTAAGCAACGAGCACAGTTGATTAGAGCTGTATATGTAAATCTAGAGGTCACTACGTACCCTACCTATAGCAAATTAATTACTAAACATGATTCACAAACGCGACACGATAATTCTAATAAACAAGGGATTTTCATGTATTATACCACAGAAAACTAGGGGTAAATTTGTTTCTATACCCAATTCTAAAAAATTGAATTTCCAAATCAATAAATTATCAAGCAAAAAATAAAGAAATATACTCATCTTGAAAAGACGATGGAGTAAAAATAATTTTTACTCGAATCTGATTTGTTTAGCCGCCTGGTGGTCGATGAGAGCAACTTCACTAATTTTAGTAGTATACAACAGTCGCTTGCAGCCTGTCCCTTACGCTTCCGCATAAATTATTACATTATACGCCTATCCGAGGGCTACCACAAATCAGTGTAAATTTAATTCTTTTTGAATTCTATAAATATATGTACATATATAAACGTGAGTTGATGAAACAACGGCCGACTAAAATGTGAAAAAATTGCCGAACTAAAAAAGCTATTTAAAACACACATATTGAATGTCTGGCGCATATTACCAATCACCGTGAATCCACGCGTAGGGCATCGGAATGAGCTCCAAAAGGACATGCGTTATAACTCTGGTAAACGTATATGTATATGTATATGTATATATATATATATATATATATATATATATATATATATGTATGTATAAAAGAACAAAGCCAAAGAGCGCGCAAGCGACAATAAAAATTTTGCATAATAGCCCCGGAGAAGAAAGGACCGGCGCGCGATACCTTCCTCCCCAACCCCTACACTCACTCTGTGTCTGCCTCTCCCACTCTCTCTCTCTCTCTCTCTCCCTCTCTCACTCTCTTCTTCTTGTACCATCTCTCAATCCCAACCGGGCGAAGGTCCCGAAGAGCCAATTTGAAACAATTTTCAATTTGCGTCAGGTCGTTCGGTCACGCGCCCCGGCATAACTTGCAAATTCGCGTGGGAGAGGCGACGAGGAGGTTGATGACGACGACGCGGGCGCGCGCGCGAGATCGCTTTTGCCGCGGCTCCGAAAGGATCGACGTCATCGGAGCGGGGACGCGACGCGGCAAACGATCCTCCTAATGTATAGCGACACGTGCACACGCACAGATATATATATATATATATATATATATATATATATATATATATATATATATATTCATATTTACATATTTTATGAAAGTTTGATACCTTCTCCGCAAATTCGGTTAGTTCGATCTACTTTAGGCTGATAATACAAAGATATCCCACTCTTCTACTACTCCCGTTGCCCTTCTTTTTTCCTCACCTCTTCCCTTCCCTCCTATTCCTCCGTCTCGTGGACCAAGTGACAGATAGTCTAAACATGTCTACCTATAGTAAACGACTCTATACGAAATCGAAAGCTCGAATTGCGACAATATTCCCTTGCAAACTTCAATGATACATATAGCCGTTAATTATTGTAGAATAGTATCTCCCCTTCCATCCCGGTACAATATCATATAAATTGTTCGCCCCTTCGTCTGTGTATATATATATATATATATATATATATATATATATATATATGCGTGCACCACTGCAACAATCAGCAACGTGCGTACATGCGCGCCCTTTCATTCTCCATTTAAAAAATGCTCGCCTCGCTCCAGTCGCGAGGATCAGCTGCGCGGGTTTCTCTCTCTCTCTCTCTCCCTACCTCCCTCCCTCTAACTCTCGCCCATTTTCTCTCTCTTTTACTTCTTTTTTGTACCAGTATTTTTAACGGAAATGCTCGAGAAAAAAATACGAGACTCGTATTATCTTGATTCGGCGATGCCGCGCGCGCGCGCGCCGCGGGAATAATTATGGGGTTTATACGGAAGCGGGAGCTATGCGCTCGTTCGCACCGCGCGTTGCGCCCGTCAGAATTGCTCGTGTATATATACATATAAAGCGCGGAAATTGGAAGAACGAGGACACATATTTTCGGCGTATATATATATACACAGGCGCGTATTGAAGTTTCATATCTATAGAATTCGTGCGATATAAGCAGGCGCGAAAGGTGCATGACTCGCGAATATATGACTTTTGGCTCGAACGAAGAAAACGAGCGGGACTAACAAAAAACAAAAAAAAAAAAAAAAAAAAAAAACGGTCGATGGTTTCGGCTGGATTTTCTTCCGGCGTCGCGGGGGTATATGAGGCCTGCTCGGCCTTTGTCTACGGCGAAACGTGCGAAATACGAGAGCGAATTAAACGCTTCGCACAGTGTCCCGTATAAATAAAAATCCGGGAGACGGGATTGTCGGCCGGTGAAATTGTGCGAGGAGAATGGCGTATACTTACTGCCGAAATGCTTTAGTAAGTGTATTGCTACTTGTGTCGTCGGAACCTGACACGGTGACGATGAAGTTGGCAAGTGTGAGGCGTGGCCTGTTAAAGGGGGATGGCCGTTCGTATGTCAATAATATGTAATTGTAAATTAGATGTGTGAAGAAATTTACTTTGTTTTTCATATTAAACTACTGTATATAACGTGTTAAATAAATGTATATATATATATATATATATATATATATATATCATTATGTATTTTATTACATCATGGTCGAGTGACTTCGTTCGTGTTCGCAAGCTACATATATATTAATAGTATATATGAAATCTGTAATTCATACGTTATTATCATCAGCACCCTCTCCATTATGTACGACCCTGCGCTTTAGTACGGACTCCGGTATGTAGGTGGCGAGCTCCAAATTTTCGACCAACGACGCGAAGTAATCATTCTTGAGAATTTAATACAGGACGTGCTGTGCGACACTACTGAACGTATAACAAAATATTATACGTATTGGCCGCCAAATAGACTTTGGTGATCGTACCTTGTTCCTCTTAAAGTTTTTTCAAGTGTTCTTGTTCAACGAATTCGGATTTTCCACAATCATAATACATTATAATATAATAATACAGAAAAACATAATACATAAGGACACGCATGATGGTTCATTCATCATCTCCTTGAGTAAGTATAATATTTGTCTATTTTACCTTTTGATAAGTTCATCATTTCTTGTTCAACATTCATCATTTGAAAAATACTTTTCATCGCTCTAACCTGAAAATTGCAGCTTACACATTATTTTTCGATATCTGTAATAAAAAAGATTCTCCAAAACTATAATTTATAACCAACTTTCATATCCATGTTTAAAAACACTATTCCCTGCGAAGCACCTGAAGAAAAATATTTAACCCCCTTCGACAATTACAGGGTGATTACATTAAGTTATACGCTTGAATATAACAGTAACACTTTTTATTATATTTTAATATGAATTTTTTTCGTAAACTAGAGAAGAGAATCGACTACGAATTTTGGTTCTAAATTGGTATATTAATGTTTTTGGGTTTCTTATTACGAATGTCGTACTGGTTTTGGTGGAAAATTCAATTATCATAGCATAATCCATAAAAATATTCGTTTTAGCGATCTTGGAATTTGAATTATGTTAAAAAAAAATACGAAAATTTTCAAAATAATTATAGTACAAACATTGCAGATCTCACCGAAATACATATTTCTGATTTCAACATTTCGGTCCCGGGATCCGTGGAAGCATCGGCAATATGTGGACTAATCCTGGAAAATTATAAACAGCAAATAGTGATGAAAAATTAAACAGCTGTTGTGTTAAAAACAAAAGATGCGGAAACGAAAATTGTATTCGTAGCCTATGTAATTATTCGAAGAGCTACATCCCTAGGTTACTTTATTTTTTCATAACTTGATACTACTCGTATATTCCTTCAAAATTCTATATAAAAAATTGAATTTTGTCATTAGTATATGTGAATATTTTTGAGAAAAATTAATTTCTAATTCTTACTGTATCAGTATTTATAGTCTCCGAAAAAATCAACCATTGTTAACCATTGAGGAAGGATATTATAATTATGAATATATATATATATATATATATATATATATATATATATATATATATCGAATTGATTAAAATTTCTACATTCTTTTCGTAATAACCTAATATATTCATTATGTTTTATCAATTTATATTTATTTTCTTGAATGTATTAAACAGCCAGCCTTTAACGCTAGCCTTTAACAAAAGGACTCAAAGTGGAAACGCGCAGCCAACCAATCCGAATTCTCGATATATTAATTCACTTTAAAACTCGTTTACGCGCGTATTTTACGAAAGATTCCTATATATTTATGAGGCGCTTGTCCGGCTTTTCGGGCTTGCGACGGAGTTACACACACACACACACACACACACACACACACACACAATATACCGTGGATACGCCAAAAAGACGTATATGGACGGAGCTTCCTTCTCGCTTTGGCGCCTCCCGATGATTTATGGCAATATTTTGACACGGAATTTGTGCACTATATATATATATATATATATATATATATATATAACGCCTCCTTACACCCGGAAACATGAATCGATCGGGAGAATACTTCCTATATATATATATATTGAAGATTCTGCTCAACGTGCAGCCAATTCGTTTCGACGCTTCTTTTGCTTCAGTTGTTCTGCTTATTTCCCAGCTTTACATAAAAGATGAAATATGAAAGCTGATATACATGCCGATTTTCAACACTTTTCGTTCGAAAATATATTATTTTTGCATAAATGCTTTTGTCGGTATGTGCCTGTACATTTTATATCTATATTTTATCATAAAAATGCGAATAAGCCAAAATTAAAAAAAAAAGAACTCATCATGGCGTTATTCAAAATCATGGTTTAAAGTGATTGTAATCATGATATTCAATAGAAGTGAATAAAAAATTTGAAGGTCATAAGAAGATACGAGTATATATGGATACATTGAACTTTCTAGTTTTCTTAGTATATAAAAGCTTTCAGATAAAAGTTATAGCAGAAAATTATGCTTTCTCTATAAGGCTTTGTCATTTGGGACGAAAAGGATTAAGAAGCAGCGTAAATATATGCTTGTTAATATTACACTCAATTCGATAAAATATGCCATGATGTCCTAGACTATAAACTGATGATATATTTTTTGTCGATATATTAATCAATTATATTATTGATTATGAAATCTGAATTTTAATTAAATGATAGCCTTAATTTAAGCGTTTTATACATGAATTATTTCAATTTTTTTTAATTTTTATATTTCTTTCATTATATTTCTTATAATGCTATAATAAATTGAACACTATTGATGAGCATATCTTTAAAAATCGAAAGTCCTTGGCATCTTATATATAGACTAAGCTATTTGTATTAAACCAAAATTAATTCAAAACATGTGATAGAACAAGAAAATGGCATGCATATATATATATATATATATATATATATATATATATATATTTGTATATATACACATATATTCGCACAATTTCCAACATAAGACAAAATAAGAATGATTAAAGTAAAGCTGATCTACCTATAAGTACAGAGCTCATTGCTTGCTGATATAACCATCTCCATAAGTACAAGATACTAAGTTCATTTGAATAACAAAATGGAAAGGCGGAAATACACCATTGTATATATATATATATATATATATATATATATATATATATATATATATATATATATATGACACAGGACTCAAAGCCTCTACTACTGCGTGCCTTGCCTATATGTATATGTAACGACAATGAGCTCCAGCCGCCCGTTTCAAAGACTCGAGTCGCGCCGCACTTATATGCAAAGCAACATACCCGCTAAAAAAATAATAATAATAAAACGAAACAAAACAAAACGAAAAACAGAAAATCAAAAGTTCGCGATGGAAACGCATCCAGAGCAATGCAAAACAGCCAGCGCTTGCTATTTTGCATCGCGCATACGCCCGAAGCGTAAAAACGCGTACACACGCGCACACGCACACAAACAATGATCTATCTATTTATCTATCTATATATATATATATATATATATATATATATATATATATATATATATATATATACATATATACAGACCGGGGCAACGTTGCAATATAATACGGGAGACGGAAAAAAACTTGCAGCTTCAGTTGATGCTCTATGCATCCTCCTCTCTACCCCCTCCCTGCATGAAATCTCATCGGCATTATATACGTTATGTTCTCGGGCGTTCGTGTGCGATGCTCATTGTATTCAGATATATATATATATATATATATATATATATATATATATATATATATATATGTACATAAACGCGCCGCAAAGCGGAGGCGCAACCGAGTCGCGTGTATAAATAGAGCGCTGGCGATACGAGCATCACGCGCGCGCGCGCGCACATATATGCATACGGGAGATCGTATAATACACCCACGGGAGTCGGGCCAAAAGGCGGCGCATCGGCAATGTATGCACACCCGGGAAGGAGACGAGCCCGGCTCCTCGCGTGCCGCAGGGGCGGGGGAAGTATATAAACTGTATTATATGGCCGCTGCCGCGTGTCGGGGCGAGCGTGGGTGGGACGGGGGAGCAAGGGAGGGAGGCTCATTTGCAAACTCATTTACCACTTCATTATTACGAGCGTGTCTCTCTCGCTTTTCGCCTCCACCCTCCTTCTCCTCCACCTCCTCCTTCAGCGGCTACTTCACTACCGTGTATGTATGTATATATATATATATATATATATATATATATATATATATATATATACATGTATTATAATAATTATATGGAACTGCTGTTTGGAAGACGTGAAAAGTGTGCGTGTTGTGAAAATAGCAAGAGTCGAGCAAGAGGCTGGCACGGACAGACGAGATGTCACGCCTGCATTTCCCTGCCTACATATATATATATATATATATATATATATATATATATATATATATATATATATATTATTAAGATTTATGAGATGGAATTTATAATACGCGGTTTAAGGTGGTGGTATTCATCTGTATAGGGAAACGGAGGCTGAAAGCGTAGGGGGTAGTTTGAATTCGAGGATGACAAATATTTTTTTTCATCTTTCTTTTTTTATATATTTGTTGCTCTTGACGAGAGGTCGTGGGCTGTACCGTTTCGACCGCGTACCTTCCAAGTAACCTACCTGCGAGATAAATTTGACTTTGCTTCAAACAGTGCGTGTTTTTTTGTTTCTATTCGTGTCCCAGAATTTCGTTTATTTATTAGCACGCCATAACGATCGTACTTCCACATTCGTCCGGCCGAAGGAACGGAAATTTTACAACGACTCGTTACAAAATTCTCTGCACACGCGCTTGGGCTTCTCAAAGGAATTGAAAAATATATATGGCCGTTGGAACGAAGGGTAAGAGTATCGGATTCGTCTTTTATAACTTGTATCGTTAAACGACGAATTTTCCTCGCCATTGAGGGGGTTGCCTCGAGGGCCAGAATTCGATTGTCGTTGAGTACATTATTTTTTGTTATTGAGTACATTACATAGATAAAAGGATGCTGTACAATTATACTGAAATACTTAACCAATGCCTGTTATGCATACGATAGTTTCGTAAAAAATTAAGAAACCTTTTAAAAATAAAAGAAAATTCTCTGAACTTTTTCTTCTCTTCCAGTTACATGCAGTATACTGTCTTAATAGTAGTACGATAAACATTATATTAAGATAAAACAAATTCTTCGTACATAGCTCGATCAATTTAACTGAGTGCCAGAGAATTTTTTTTCAACATATATTACGAGATCTATAATATGAGAAAAATGTAAAATAGTATTGCGCACCTTATGTGACAGTTTACTTGCAAGGAAAGCTGTGGGTTAAAATTATTCGTTAGTATGAAGCATAAATTTATATTACTATTGCTACCAAAATAACGTGTTAATATTCCAATTTTCAAATAACAGTGATATTTTTAACTTGCGAGAACTTTTTTCCTCAATTTTTCATCTGGTAAATAGATATTTTCGACTGACTGGCATCGGTACGTAATTGCTGTGTAATATTCCGAAACAGGCCGACATCAATTGGCCGGACGATGGGACTAAGACAATTCATTACGTTATTTATCCCTCTATTTGCCAAATTCATTTATATAAACGCATAATTTTGATCATCGACGTTTAGATGCCTCTAATATAACAAAAACAAAAGATACTTTTCATTTAAAAAAGTACAGTTAACGAGATACATAACTAATAAATATCGTGCGCATATTTCACGCTTATATATATCTTGAACATATGAAAAGCAAAAAAAAACTCCGTCATTATAGAGACTATATATATATATAGTCTATACATATATATATATATATATATATATATATATATATATGTATATATATATATGTATATATATACATATACTATAGAATAGAATAAAATACCGAACAATGCGTTCGAGCACGAATTATATGTATCGACCAAAGAAGTCGGCAGAATTCCTATCGCCGAGAGCATCGGCTCCCCCATCCAATAGTCTATATATCGACGCTCGCACATATGAATATACACATGCATCACCCATAAATTCATCAAAAAAATGAGGCTATATATATATATATATATATACATATAAGCGTGTACGGATGTGCGCAATAATGCCGTGTACTTATAGTTTCTCGCCAAATTATTCCCGAAAAGCTTGACGCCCTCGTGAACGGCCGGCTGACTGGCTTACCTCTGCCCCCCCTCCATCTATATCTATCTCCAGCGTGCCAACTGTCGTCTCGCTTCCCCTCCCGTATATATAAATATATATATATATATATATATATATATATATATATATATATATCGCGAGCGTGCGTCGCAGCTATGTAAAAATAAAAAAAAAAACAATACCAAAAAAATCAGAGCCGCAGTGTGCGACCAGTATATATACATAAATTATCAAAGAGGAAAACGCGGGAGAAACCGTGGAGGAGCTCCCCCCCCCCCATCCCACCTTTCGTCGTATAAGACACTCGGCCCAGCGCGAGCCCGAGCATTGTGTAGTGCTCAATTGTGTCCGCGCGAGCGCGCGTACACAATATGCAGATTGAGCGCGGACGCCGCGGGATGAAAGAGAAGTCTGGTCGACTTTTTTTTGGGCGCTATATATATATATATATATATATATATATATATATATATATAAGCGCCGTCACAGTCGTCCCCATCCAGGATCAATATTTGCATACGAAGCGCCCGTGCCGCGCGATCGAGGAGCCGTGACGAAACGGCGCGGCGGGATCGAGCGAGATATTACTCTGTACATATATATATATATATATATATATATATATATATATATATATATATATATATATATATATATATATTATATTGCGGGCATGCGCACTCGGCCCGCCTGCGCGTATTATTCGCCTCCCCCTGATTATTTCGCGTGTACGTAAACGGAGGCGCGTAAAAACGCCCAAAGGGATGGGGGGTAAGGGACGATCTTTACACAGACGACTCGCACGCACGCGCGCACGTTATCGTTTTTTTTTATGCCTCCCTTTCGGGGCTGACCTTGTTTTTTTCTATCGTTGTTTTTTTTTTTTTTTTTTTTTTGGACGATTTGCATCGCTGCGAGCATCTCTGATTTATTCCATGAGCGGTGTACACGTATGTAGATGCAGGGGACAAAGGCGTCCTCCTCTCTTACGCCCTCCTGGATTCGGAACGCCCCATATCATTGTAGATAAATCATTGCCTGTGCATAATCATCATTGGCCGTATATAACGACATTCTCGTTTGTCCAATAATGCGGAATCGAGAAATTGTTCTCTCGAAATCTAGCTGTTGTTTGGCTAAGAATATATATATGTATATATATATATATATATATATATATATATATATATATATATATATTGATATTTAAGATTTTAAATATAATTTATATTTGTAAATATAAAAAATAAAATATAAATTGTATTTTAAATCTTAAATATTAACAATATTTCACCGAGTATTTAGTGAGCAATCAATCAATTTAATAATATATATTGATATTGCGTTTTCAATTTTCGGCTAAAATTGATCGGCCAGTTTTGTTATTAAATTTTCGGGAAAAATCCTTTTCTCCAACGATCGCAGAAATAACTTATGTTTGTGTAATTTTCTTTTTATTCGTATATGTCCTATCTTGTGTTATCTCCTTCGTTTTATAATTATATTTATATAAATATATATATATATATATATATATATATATATATATATATATATAAATCTTATCAAACGAAAGACGTTTTATTATTAATCATCTTAAAAATATACATTCTTTACGATATAAATATAATTAGTATTTAATCCTTTGTTATGTGTGACAATATACTAACGTTATTATATAAAATATCACGAAAAGAAAACAATATCTTTGTACACATGTGTGTGTGTGTGTGTGTGTGTGTGTGTGTAAATGCAATTTACATTTTTTATTATTCGCTTCCAAGGCCAATGAAATTTGCCTTGTTTTATTTACAAATTATTAAAGTATAGCTTTTGTTAAAGTATTTTAACATTACGTGTGCCATTTGACATATTAGAGATTTTGAGAAACAGATATTTACGTACAAAGACCAATCTGAACAGCAACGATCCCTGTATAGGATATGTGGAATACTGATAAAAATTAAGTTCTTTTGAAAGATTTTTTTTTTTATATAATATTTACGCTAAACGTCTTTTACGTAACTCGTATAAGTGCTTTATACCACTGATCGTTGTAGAGTTTTTCATTGATTTCTTTTTTATATTCAACACAATAAAACGTGTAAGTCTGAAAAATCATAATACATTTTTGGTAGTATAACATTTTTTTACCAAATTCTACCTGAAAGGAAAAATCAAAAGATGAATATGTTTTATCGAATCGATAAAAGGATTTCGAAATTCTAAAAAATATATAATTCATGAGGCAAAAATATTTTTAATCGTCAATAATGTATATTATTATAAATAAGGTATATATCATTGGGAACTGATGAATACAGCAATAATTACAGGAAAATTATAGAAATATTAAATACAAGGTTCAATTAATATTTCTTACGTATAACGACTAGCAATGTCACGATCCACCTATGCTTCATACTTGTACTCTTTTTCGGAATTTCAATGCTTTGTAAAAATTCTATATTTTCGAAAAATCCGAAACGCGTCGATAATAAAGAGCTTTTTAGCAACTCAGAATCATCGACAGGTAATTGAACTATGATTTCTTGAGATCTTTACGTTAAAAAACGTATGAAAATTCTACACTTTCGCGTTTTTGCGAAAATGTAATACTGTTTCGAGTTCGATGCGTGCAAGACAATTCCAAGCCTCATGGAAATAAAAGATTTCTTAAAAATCGTTATTTTCCTCGTAAAAAAAACGCGATTAACCGTAATCTCCCACGTAATACCATCGCCGTATCGCCAACGAGTATGCATGCATATATATATTTATGCTGTCGGACACGCAGAGACACACACACACACACACACACAGCCACGAACAAAAACCCTCGAATATACGGCTCCTCCGCAAATGCATAATCCGCCGGCTCATTCCAAACGCGCCTATCGTAGGACGAGGAGGTGGTGGCGGTGCAGGCGAAGAAGGAAGAGCTCGCGCCGCACCCCGCGCGCTCTTCTGCCGCGCTAATGCGAAAACTCGCGACGTTAAGTGGCTGAACTAGCACGAATGCCCGTGGGGGCTTTGATGTCGACCGCCCCGCAGCCGCCGTCGCGAGCGAGCGACCGAGCGAGCCATAATACGATACATGCATACATACATAGATATATATATATATATATATATATATACATATGTATATATGTATATATATGTATATATATACATATGATGCATTATGAAATGGAACGCGCGCGAGAAGTCGCGTGGCCGGGAGGAGGAGGAGGATGAGGCGTCGCGGAGACGAGCCACGCCGCGGCGGTCGCGTTTTTCAGCGCCATTATACAATACAAGCGGGTATTATGCATGCGCGTGGCCCGTGCGTGGATTCAAGCTCGCCGGCATGCGAAACACGGCGTTTTTCCGTCAAACCGTCGCGTCGTTATGAGCGGGCCGCGCGAGCAAGAAGATACACGGGCGAATGATCCAGATGAGCGGCTGTCTCTCTCTCTCTCTCTCTCTCACACACACACACACACACACACACACACTTCTCTTCATCCGTCCATCGCTCGTCCGCTCCCGCGCTGAAGTTAACCGCGAAGTCTTGCCCCGGGCGAACGCGTCGCATCGCAGAATTGCGCGCGCTCGCGGCCGATAATGAGCTCGTCCTTGCTCTTTCTTATATACGCCGTGCGTCTAATGCAAAGGGCGCCGCTCGTCGCTGCGTTCTCGCGCGCTGCTATCTCCCGCGGGTACGTATATATATATATATATATATATATATATATATATATATATATATATAAACGTCGCGCGACCGCGGGAGCGCGATGTACGCAGGGGGAGGGGTGAGGTGGACACGCCGGCAGATCGGCCGCGCCCGGCCCCCATCGATCTCGGGCGCTGTCCAAGTGACGCGTCGTGTTATTGCGCGGCCCTCGCTGAAACGTCGCCTGGATAGGGAGAATCGGGCAAAAAAGCGAGCGACATATATATATATATATATATATATATATATATATATATATATATCATAGAAAGACGATACCGTGCGTGCGCACTCGTCGACAATTAGAAATTCAATCTTTGCAGCATTTTTCCCCTGTTATATATATATATATATATATATATATATATATATATATATATATTTCTTCTCGATGAACTAGCGGTGGTATACTTGCTGTGCGCGTTGTCCTTGTAGAGGGAGATATATATGTTTGTATGGTTGCTAAAACTGAGATGTTGAGAGACGCACGGAATAAGGGAGGATGCGATGGGAGAAAATTAACAGACTGCAGATTGAAAAATGTTTGTCCACACATCTATATTTATATATATATATATATATATATATATATATATATATATATATAAGGAAATCAAGGAAATTGCGATTGAATTTTGTGCAATTAACGAAATGAAAGAATCTTTAAGGTGTGATAAGTTTTTCTTCTTAATTTTAATAGTAACAGTAGCATATCAAAGATGACACGACATTTCTTTTAGAATTAAATTGCAGTTATATTGAACACCCTTTTCAAATAGTATATCCATATTTGAGAAGTTAATAAATATTTTTATCGGTGTTACAGTCTCTATACTATAATATATTATACTAAAACAACGGCAGTCAAACTATCCGAATTTATACTCGCCCTCGAAGAATCTGAAATAGAACTTATTACTAAAAATAAATTTGATTAAAAATAAAAAATCATAAAAATAATCTTCTTAATAAAATAAAATAAAAATAACAATAAATAATAAAAACAATATTCTTTGTTAGTAATGGACAGCCCGACTGTCCCCATTACCTTAAATTTACCTTTGGTGCCAGACGTTTCGAACCGCTACGGTTCATTTTCATGAATTAAACTGAAAAATATTTATCAATCAAATTCAAAACGGTCGACGTAGGTACAATTATGAATTTTTAACGTATTTGTCAAATTTGCCGAAAAAGAACTAAAAACTACCAAATTTTTTATTCGTTCAAAGCAAATAAACGATATAAGTTGCTTTAAGCATATCTAAAATTTGTGCCGATATTTACAAACTTCTACAAAATGAAATTCAGCGATTTTAAGGGTACGACCAATTTATGAAAATAAGTGTATTGCAATAACAACTGCTGGGACATTTGGGTCAATGATCCGGTCCAGACTGCGAGGCGCAAGAGTAGGTATAACCCCGATTAGATACTTCCGAAACGGGCCTTGCCTCAGTTTTGCAGCCTAGCATTTTATCCCATTCTCGTAGCTACAACGCTACCCTTCTCGAGATGCAAACTGTCTAAATACGCTTGAGAAAATAAGTGCCGACGTCAACGGTCGAGGAATATTTCACGAAAGTAATTTCTCTCACCGCGTGGTGCATTCAATTTACAAAAATGCAAAATACATTAATTCGCATAAGTAATAAATTTTATTATACGAAAATGGAAGTCTATTGGGTCCTGAAACTTCGCACATCTAATTTTGGAGGTGGAAACGCGTAGTTAAACGGAAATTCGCTATTTAAATAAAATCATTCATCTTGTGAGCTGGAACAAATAAAAATTCCGAAAATACGAAGTTTCCGGAATCTGATCCTATATATACAGACCACGGACGTCCAGCTCTGTAAAGGTATATCACCGATGGCCTATTTTCACTATTTTCTTTTGTTTCTTCGATTGAGAAAGCATAAATGAAATTCACCTGAACAGTTTGCGTTTTTGAAGACTAAGCTATAGTAAATGCAGTTGGTTTCAATTGTATTTTACAATTTTGATTTTATCGAAGATCTTACTACACATATATAATATTTATTCCGTGATTTTCGCAGATACATATATATATATATATGTATGTAGATGTATATGTATATGTATATACGTAAATTCCTCAAGAGCGAAAATGAATTCTTCCGGTCGCGCGTTTATATCATTCACAGCCCCGGTATATAACTGATGCAGCATCGCTATATATACATATATACATATATATATAAAAGATCCAAGTGAGGACGCAGCTGATGCGTCGTTCTCCGACGATGTCCGGCACTATGCGACATACGACCTTTGCTGTAATCGACCCTTATCTAATGTGCGTGTGTGTGCGCGCGCGCGCATGCGTGGCTGCGTGCGTGAGTGCGTGTATGAGTGTGAGTGAGTAATAGAGGAGGGGTGTCGCGTGAGAAAGTGCAAGCACATTATAAAATAATTGTCATTTTGAAAGACGCCACCAGATGTTGCCCCAATAATAGTTGGATCTGACTCGAGTATTCTGATATAAAGGTGAGCGAGGAATCGGTGACTCGCGTAATTGGAAGAACTCGTATAAGTTAGTGTAGTTTATTTAAATAATTATCTAACGTTCGCTCAAGAAATGTATTCAGGTATTTTAAAAACGATCAATGCGAACTCTTGCACGTAGAACAAGAATATGTTTTATAACATTTGCAAGGTATATTTCCTTCTTCGGACTGACAAGGTGTGCATCAGGATCTACCACATATTTCGTTTAGCTTTAATTTCTTATGCTGAAAAAAAGTGTTCTGCAATCAAGTAAATATTTACTTGTTTTTCTTAAATTGAGAGATTTTCGCTAGATTTGAGACGACGCGATTTGATTTAAGTGGACTTATATGTTGCATCAACTAAATACTTCCTTCGTTTAAGAAGATATTTTCTCAATTTAAGAAAATTATTTACTTTTGTACAAAACAAGAAAATGATTACTTGATAACAAACTTTGTTTTTCAGTGTATAAAAAATTTGGAAAATTGAAGGCTTTTTACAATTGGTTATTAAAAACTTGTGTACTAATAAGGGCTTTATTCATCGGAAGTTAAAACGTTGATCAAATAAAAAAAAGTATATTATTACCGTACTATGCAATAGTCTGCATTGAACATTTGAAGATACCTGAATGTATAACATATTTACTCATCCCTTGATCAAATATTATCAAGATGATGATGTGCATTACAGTGAAATTTCTCCCCTATCACCAGCCATGGTCCATTGTTTTCTGCGTTATTGCGACAGCAGTATAAGAATGACACGGATGCTTGGTCCCTTACGCGCGTAGGATTATCCGACGTGGGAAGTATGAAGTTCACCCTATAAAGAACATTTTAACCATCAGATTTTATCGCAATTACATTTATATACGAACGTCTTGATGGAAATTCAAATAGCATAAGGGTTTCCGGCCTTATTAAGAGGAATCGGGCCGATTAGAACCCACCTTGCGTTGAGTCCGCCGAAGTGTCGAAAAATATATTTGCTGGGTTATTATCTGCTGGGTACGGGAGGGCGCACGAGCGCGGCATGCGGCCGTTTGATTATTTCCGAGGCTTATATATATATATATATATATATATATATATATATATATATATATATATACGCGCGTATATCGAGAAAGAGCTCGAGACGGTGGTTGTTCGAGAGTACAGCGTCAAGGAGTTGCTTTCGCACGCGCGCGGTTAAATACTGGTGCGGGGGGGGAGTTGTGGGAGGCGGGTTGGGGGGGGGGGAAGAAGACCGACTCTCACGTTGCGCGCTCGTTAAGAAAGGAAAGAAAAACTGACGGGAATTGTAATATTTGATTGCGCGTGGATTTGAATTCCGCGCCGTCGCTGCGCGGAGTGTCGGAATTATACGTAAATGTACTCGCTATCGTGCGAATACCAGCGCTTTTTCGTACATATTCACCAGCTGACAATCTGTAAAATCGAGATATTGTGTGAATATATATATATATATATATATATATATATATATATATATATATATATAAGAGTAACAGTATATGTCTAAATTGTTGAAATCTATTTTAAACAGTATAATCATCTCGTGATAAGAGTCAAAATATGCTTTCCTTAAACCATTTAGTTTAAATTTCGCCTTTATTCAAGATCTGAGTGGAGCTCTTTTTCATTAAAAACATAAAATAGATTTGGGATAATTTGTTATTTCAGCATTTGAATATATAGTTATTATTATTCTCCAAGATTTCCTCATAACCGTAACTTTTTTAATTATGTATTTTATCTGAAAACTTTGTTGTATAGGGTGAAATTAGACTGACTTGAATTTACAAAACTTTTGATCTTTCGTACCGCTAGATTAGTATTGGTTCAGTTAAGCGGTATACATAATATAAATATTGACGTTTTAAAAATAAGCTTTTAACGTGAAACGTTAAAAAACGCGAGCTTCGAATGAAACGTAATATTTTTTTTCATTTATATCTGCGTTTTAAGAATTTGTTATTTATATAGTAGCAAAGAATGAAATGTCATAAATTCCGAGAATTGTTCTTGAGCTTAGATATAAACTTGCAAATTAATGCTCAGATGAACTATTAATAATCAAGTACACATCATCGATTCTGTCTGTCGACTAAGGAAAAATACCTAAATACGTGTTGCGTTTTATAATATAATATATTGAAGATATATATATATAGGATAAACTATTTCTATCAATACACTCTCCATTGGTATATTGATTAGAGTTTGGTATAGATATCTGCAAAGAGGACAGAATTATAATTATTAATTCCATTATAATTATATATATATATACACAAATTGATAAATTTATCGTAAACTCAACAATAAAAATAAATCCAACTTCTCGTTCCTTTCCATTTTTTCCAGGAAAACCTGTAAATTCATATCTATTTCATTTTTCTCATCATTTATCCTTTATATATGTATAGCCGTGAAGATGTTATATATATAGCATAAGCGAGGGCACGCGATACCATTCGCGGAGCTTCGCGTGACACACACGGAACGCGCAACCGAGGAGGGCTGATGAATTCCGCGCGCGCCGCAGTCGCGGCCAATTGTCTTAATCCGGCTGAATATATTCCGGGGAGCAGGAAGACGAGAAGTGTATATATATATATATATATATATATATATATATATATATATATATATGTACATATACTATAATTACCAACGCCATTATATACCTAGAACTATTCCATTTTCAAGTGTGAAATTTTTTCCTGGACTTTACTATATATATACATATATATTGGACTGCAGTATATTGTATGCTTTAGCTTAAAATTTTTAAGATCGCAGATGTAAGGATTTGCTTATACTGATTGCTGTGGGGGATGTATTATATATCAAGCAATTAATTTACGTTAATTGTAAATTTCCTCGAAGTGTCGTGATGAGAGATTTGTTAAAAAGTTTTATTTAAAAATCTTCTGTTAAAGATCGTGTCACGGTTTCGTTGATCACTTTAACCCGCTGAATAGAGAATAAAGATAAATATACAGATGCGATTAATATTTTCGCGTTTACATATATTATAAGGCAGAGCACTTTTAATTAAATCATGAATAGTAGTCGACAGCTTGTTCAGGGGCTGTGGAAGTAATTTTTCAACAGTGGACCAGAAAATACTGTTTCAATTACTATCGCATGCCAAAACTCAAATATCGCAAATCTACGTTAATTATGAGCCCGGTGTAGATCGATTTTTATTAATAAAAGATTCTAGCAAATTCGCTAAAATTTTCTGACCAAAAAGGATTAATAGACATTTTTACACGTTAAGAAGTTTGTTTGAAACTTTGCCACCATGTAATGTAGAAGTAAAGAAAATGTTCAATTAACATTGGTAATAATTCGTCGTATACAATGTCATTTCAGCATCGGCCTAATTTTGAGTCGATCCTTAAAAATTAACTTCTACGGCTCCTTAAATCAATAGTATTATATTTTTCGCTTTTAAATAATCTTAAGTATGCCATAGTATAACTTCATCGTACAAAAATTATTATTATCTCCCTTCGTCTTTGAACTCTTTAACTATTTAATTAGCTAACGAACTATTTAATTATCTTACATGTCGCATTATCATTTATATTATTATCATTATTATTATTATTATCATTGCTGTTCTTTTTTTTCGCGGAACGAAGCCCGCAACGATTTCGCAAAATATTCGACGATTTGACACAATTAAACGAGGCTCGGTCGAAATGGGTCCCGTTTTTTTCGCCAAAGTTTTTTTTTTCCAAATCCTTGCGAATGAAAAGCAGACAGAGAGAGAGAGAGAGAGAGAGAGAGAGAGAGAGAGAGAGAAAGAGAGGCTCGCCGAGATACTAAAGTCCTAAGCTCGCACGAGGCGCGCGCTTTAAATTTACGGCTCTTCTTTGAAGAGCGCGACAAAAAGAGAAGAGAGAGAATGCCTTCCTCAATGATAATATAACATTTCCAAGTACGGCGCGCATTATAACGACGGATTAATTTATGGATCTGGTCGCACGAGTTTAAAAAGAATGGGCCGGCGTTACGGCATCGCGCGAGCATCGGCGCGCGAGGCCTCCGCTCGTATTATATGCGCGCGCGGACGAGTGCGCAACCGTGAGGCGCACGCGCGCACACACACACACATGCATATACATACATACATACATACATATAATTAATGCGATTGTGCGACGCGAGCGTTTTTCTCGATTGGGACTATTGCGCAACTCGTCGGCTGATTATGCGGATGCAACGCGCGCGATCGCTGGCGTCGCGCCCGGGTATGGATCCGAATGGCGCCACTGCGACTCTCTGATGTCGCTCCGATGCGTCCGCGCGAGGCGATTGAGAAGAGCCAATGAGCCGATGTAGATGTGTGTGTGTGTGTGTGTGTGTCCGTGCGTGCGTGTGTGTAAGAACGCGCGCGCGTATATGAGAACGCCCGGCGCGCAGAATTAGGGGGAGAAGCTGTAAAGGATAAGATAAGAAGAAGGGCGAATATAGTGCAGGCGCGGCGCTCGTTTAACGAGCGCAAAGGTTATATTTGAATGAGTAACTAAGTGTCTGGATCGATAAATTGCAATATTCGCGTCTTATCTTTTAACTTCTTGTTCCCCGTCCTCCTTTGCCTTTGCTTGATAATTCAATTGCGAGAGATAAACCATCCTCCTTGCAATAAATTCCTAACTATCGGGCTTCGTTACTTCGTTTACAAATGTTCTAAATATGTTAAATTTGAAGAGCAATCGAATTTAAAAAATATTATATCATAAAGTTTCTATTCGCAATTACATAATTCCAAGATCGTTATTATCAAAAAGCCGTGTTTGAAATGAATGGTTCTTTCTGAATAGAGCATTATTAATAAAAAAAAAAAAAAAAAATGTTTCGATATCAGATACCTCTATAAGTACAGCAAGGTACAACCTAATTTCCAGGGGAAAGGCGATCAATGATGAGATTCACAAGAAAAACCGGAGAAATATTGCCTCCGTATCGGAAAAGTACTATTTGGAAAAATCAATATTTTGTTTGGATAAAATGTTTGGATTATAAAAATCAATATAAGAGGTACACTCTTAAAAGTATTTATATTCAACGAATAAAAATAATGCACATTTAATGACAACTTAGAAACTATTTTAAATTCGATCTTTATTACTTTATAAACAGAGAGATAAAAAGGGCCACAACAAATGGGTAAAGGTGCGTGTATAATATCGGATTCAACGAGGGTGATTAGAAATAAGAACATAGTTATATTACATTTTATATTCTAAAGTTTTTTGAAAACACCAAAAAAAGATTTATTATTTCACGTCGAAATGCGTATAAATAAATTTATGTACGCTAACTTCGCCTATCCTACATAAGGAGAATCCAGTCTCCGTTCTCGATGCATACTGTCAATCCACATATCATCGCGCACACGCAATTAAAAAATAATTACCATAAAAGTGGGATATATATATATATATATATATATATATATATATATATATATATAACATTCGTACGATTGTCTACGCAAATGCGAGCAGAGAGGCGTATTAGCGCGGATGAATCGTGAGACGCTGCCGTATGCCTTATATATATATATATATATATATATATATATATATATATATATGCATGCATCAGCCGAGCTTCTTTCGAGCTTCGACTTAACGAATCGCCGCCCCGAATCCCCGTGTAGAAATATATAAAGGAATGGGTGTGCGTGCGCGTGTGTGTGTGTGTGTGTGTGTGTGTACGTGCGTGCGCGCGCACATCATCCACATATACATACAATACGTGTCCGTCACGGAGTTTGTCCTTGATCCGCGGTAATTACCACAAAAGAAACCGCTCATTTTACAATCACACGCCGAGGCGCGGAGCGCGCATACTGCATTATGTGTATATATATATATATATATATATATATATATATATATATATATGTGTGTGTGTGTGTGTGCATATATGGCATTGCAGCGGATTATAATGACGAGCGCCCCGGGAAAATTATACCAGCCAACTGGTCGCCACGCGCTCGCGGGACGCGACTCACGCGCTTTTATGCACGCAGCCGGATAAATAACGTTCGGGCCGTTTGACGCATGGATTTACGCGTGCAGGATCGATATTCGTATTTTTGCAAATGGCGTTTCCCAAGTGTCATTTGTCCAGATACCGATCTTCGCCGAATGCCCGTGACTTTCTTCGACGACAAGAAACGAGTGAAATCCCATTTCTTCCGAACCGTATGGGAATTCGCAGCTTTTCAATGATTTAATACGCAGGCGATGCATGGTTATCGGAAACATAATTATAACTACACATGAGCGTCGATCCATCTGTTTTTATAATAATATTTAATTTTCAATAATTACGTGTGAGCATCAATAATAGTACTGTAATTTATTAAATACGTATTTCACGATATTTCGAATTATTTCATCTTTTACATTATTCTCGAATCAAAAGATTCATGGCAGTTTCAAACAATAATAGAATTCTACAAATCGCATCATTATCAATTTCGAATTTTATACACGCATGTCAAGTTGAATACGTGTATTCAAAGTGGATCTTGGGAAAAATGCGCGTTGATAAAGTAAAAAAAAAAAAACAAAAAAAAAAAACTGAGCATCCACCCTACATAAAGAAGAGCAATTAAAATAGATAACTATCTTGCAAGCGCTTGCACGTCGCGCTTGCTGGAACTTGGTTCTATATTATACGTTATAGAGATTATTTCAGCGAATAACATTGACACGTTTAAATAGAGTTTTCGAATTGCGCAGCCACGTTACGTCCTCTGGCGAAAAGCGCGAATGGCGGCATGGGTCGAAGTTAAAGTAATTTAATTAATCTATATATTTAATGATTAAGAAGTGTGCCCTATATAGCTTCATAAAAATCCATATTATTATAATAATCCATTTAATATTCCACTTTCCAATACTATCGATAATATAATATAGAATATATTGTAATTAACTTTTTTCTCACATTTTTTCTTGCTTTTTTTTATATATCAATCTAATAAATTGTATTATTAGTTCTGTTTTTTATTTTAGATATTCGTTTAAAAATACAATTTACTTGAATTTTTGAATTTACAATGAATAAATATTAATTTCAAAGATACTTCTATGTAGGTCTGATAATTGTGATTCCAGCGATATTATAAAATAGTAATTCTTCTATTTACTTATTGCACGTAATTATCGTTAACAATGTTCGTGCTATATTTACTTTCACTGTTATTTAAATTACAAAATAAGCTGAATTATAATCGTCAATCTGTAGCTTAATAAACATTTCTCTAACTAAGAATGTAAAAATTCTTTTCAACATATAAATGGATTTATAGTTTATTATTTAGTAGCGATACGAAAGTATTATTTATTTGAAAAATTGGCAAAATGCTTAGAACGTGATTACGATGAAAAGCCAGACCATTGTAATTTCATTCGGTCTGTTGAACATCTCGCATTGCTATTTATCCTGAAACCATTATTTCTGCTTAAAATTTTGAAATAAATTGGATGCCGCCGGGATCTTAAGTTCAAAAGCAAATAAAAAGCAATAATTAAATAAAAACTTAAAAGTTCCCACTAAATATTTATAGTAGTAAAGTAAAAAAAAAAAAAAAGAGAAAAAATTCTCAACGCCTTATAATAATAAACGTTCAATAGAAACGAATAATTACATTACAATTTCATTATATATATATATATATATATATATATATATATATATATATATATATATATATATATAAATATATAATTAGAGAAACTGATTTCATCGCACCGCCTCGTGCCTCCCAACTAAAACATCCATAAAGCGACGGTTATTAAAGGAAGAAATTCACTTTCCGCGCCTCGCCCCCGTCCTCCTCTTTCTCTCTAAAATCGTAAAAAAGGTAATACGAAAAAATGAATTTTTACACAGCGCCCTACTGAAGTATTCATACAAATCCGAAAAATGTCCGGTCGTGCGGCTACGTTTCCTTCCTTCCTCGTTAAATTTTTCTAAACTGCCAAGAGTCACCGCGGCGAACGAGGGGCCGGGCGATGGGGCGGGGGGGCAACGGCGGCGGCTGGTAACACCGCTGTATTACAGACACGCTCGTATATCCGGCGGAGGGGCGGGGGGTGTGTGGCGGGCGGGGCGCTCGTAAACGGCAATAAAAACCGAACGCTCGCGGGGGACGGCGGCGGCGTTGTTACCCCCCGGGATTTTCGTGGGCGGGCGCGCGGGGGGGGGCGGGAGGTTATTACAGTTATACCGGGTTATAAGCGCACGGCCGGACAAGAGGGACGACTGTCATACGGTCCATAAAGTAATGAGCGAGCGGGAGTGCGAGACGGGGCGCGCGACTGTATACCAAAGCCGCCGAGGGTTCCGTCCATCTCTCCGCGACGGCCGCGACCCTGTGTGGCTCACCTTTCGGCTCCGACTCCTGACGATCTGGCCTCCTAAAACGTGGAAAAAAGTCGCACTGGCTGATGCTGCCCCTCCTACCGCCTACTACCGAGTCGAGAAAAATCGTTTCGCCGGCCACTTCATTTCACGAGCGTCCACTCTCTGACGGCCATTCGAATATTAGAATATATTTATGTTCTATATACATACAGATATATATATATATATATATATATATATATATATATATATATACATATATAATAATTTTATATACAATAAAAAAAAAATTTTCAATTGAACTAAATGGGGAAAAACTTTGTTTACAAATACTCAAATACTATATATATATATATATATATATATATATATATATATATATATATATATATATATATCGAAATTTGCCAGTTTTTACTCGTGCACCGCGAGGCGCGCAAAATCCATACGCTTTAAGGAATATATAATAATATAATCAGAAGAATCTCAATGCCGAATATAATAGCGGTAATGGTACGAACAGCTGTCGAGGATACGCACGTACACACACACACACACACACATGCAGACACACACACACACTATATATATATATATATATATATAAAGCGAGACAGCTTTGTGCATATTATATACACCGACACAAAGGACACAAAATTCCGTTTTGTTCGATGTCCTGTAATTTCGCGCGTACGTGTATAATAGCTGGCGCCGTGATGTGGCCGAGCTCTTTTGACTCTAAATTGTAAGGGACGAGTGAGAGAGATAGAGAGAGAGAGAGAAAGAGAGAGAGAGAGAGAGGGAGGTTGACAGTGCGACCGAAAGAAAAAAGAAATGTGAGAGAAAGAGAACGAGAAGGACGCGTTGAAAGAGTACGCGGGGGGGCTCTCGCGATTGTTGCGAATCGGGATAAAAAGTTGTAATATTAGAAAAAAGTATAGGTGCTCGAGTCGAGATCTCCCTGCCCCCTCTCCCCAATCCCGCCTTCGGCTTCATCGGCGAAATATCATCGGCACCGATGGGCGGAGGACGCGGGTCGACGCGGTCGTGCCTCTGTATTACGCATAGTCGATGTTTCCGTTTTGCCATCATTGTTCGTGCCTGTCAACTCGAGGTCCAAATAAAAGAGGCTCCCTCGGTTTCGTTTCTTTCTCTCGCGCCTAACCCCCCCCCCCCCCAGTCCCGACTCCCTCGCTCACCCTCCTCCATTCGTCGAGGCTCTGTATAAACCTCCGCGTCACTCCCTCGCGGGGAATTTCACGTTTCGTGGGTTATATATATATATATATATATATATATATATATATATATATATATATATTTAGGTAGGTAGTCGGGCCGACGAGCGTAACGGGCGGAGAGCGGCGGAGAGGCGAAGGAAGGCACCTATCTGAATTTTGGGGATCGCTCCTCCAATCCCCCCCTCCCTGTCTCGCTCGCTCGGCAATAAAGCCAATACTTAGGAGTTTCCTTTATTGAGGTCACGATTGGATTTGAGTTTTAATTGTCGGGGCAAATTACGGTGTACAATGCGGAGGTCCTAAATACCATTTAACTTCCTTCTGGCTCGCATGGCTTTCACGCGGTTGTATATTTTATATATTGCTGGTACGTATGAAAGTCGAGGAATAAGTGTAGGACATAAGATAGTAATATGGATTTTAGGGGGAATTTTATAAATTTCCTGTAGATTATTGTCGATTTAATTGCTAGCATCATGGATTCCAGCTGCAGCCGAGGAATTTCTTCGTTTTTTATTGTTTTAAAATAAGAGCCGCGCCAAAAACGACCGACATTCGCTAAATATATTTTTTATACGTCTAGAGAAGAATATTTTCCTGTAATAAAAATCCACATGCTCTGCAGGTGAGAATACTCGTTTCAAATCATTATTACCATAAAAGAAAATTTTACGTTTGCCTTAGAAAACATTTTTTAAATACGTACGTTAAAATATCGTAAAAAAGTTCTTTTTAAACATGTTTACCAAATAAATTTATACGTGAAAAAACCTTAATTTCTTTTTTTACTTTCAATATATTAAATATATTATTATAAATATATTTGTATATATTAATATCTATTTAATTATTTAAAATACTATTGAAATGATCGGTAACAAAGATTATGAACGATTGCGCATTACTTGAATTTTGATTTTAAAATGGCGTTTATAATTGATATCTAAAATTTCATACACTTTCATCGTGAAAAAAGAAACGAAATTATCTCTGTCGTTCGCACGCGCACGCGCGAACACGCACATACACACACAATACGTAAGTAATCAATTAACAGGATGTAGAAAAAATGAAGAGAACGCTCGAAATTATACAGCTCGACAAGTGTTACGTTATATATTATGGCTTACGAAGAGTAGAAAAAAGAAGAAGCGAACAAAACGAAATTACCGCTCGATCTAGTATAAGAGGGAAGAAAGGGGGAACGCGCATCAACCGGCCGCACCGCCGTAATTCACGAACACAGTTATATATATATATATATATATATATATATATATATATATACATACCGAAATTGTCCCTAGATCGTCCCCTTTCCCTGCATTATCGGCGGGCTCCGCCGATGCAGGTAGACGTGTATACACATGTATAACTTTAAAATCATATATGTTGATACAATTATGCACGAGAACATCCCGGGGTACCGCAAGGGCGTCAGGTATATATATATTATATACATATAAAGAGGGAGAGGGAGAGAGAGAGAGAGAGAGAGAGAGAGTGCCGCGTGCCCTTTCTTGCCGCGAGACCGCATCGCCGCCGGCCGGGGGGACTGCGACCGAATTAAGAGGGAGAAGGGCTGTCGGCGGCGTGCTTATACGTAATATATATGTATATATAGCACCTGCAGCGCCAACCCCATGCAAATGCCGCCTCGGCAGACCCTCTCACGGGCGGGCACGCGAGCGCGCTCTCTCTCTGGAGCCCATTTGTGCGTGTGCGTGTGTGCGCGCGCGCGTGTAACCCTTTCGGCGAGCAGGAGCGTCGGATCCGAAACCCTTCTCTCTCTCTCTCGTTACATTCTCACACTCAGACCCCGTTCTTTTCTCTCTCTCTCTCTTTCTATCCTATATATATTTATATATAGTATTATATAATACCCGGGCGTGGCTTTTGTATATATTCAGATTAGGGTCTCCGGAGCATTTTAGTCCCCGGCGCGCGTCAAATGCCTGCAGCAACAAGTGCGCCCGTGAGTCAAGTGATTAATTGTTGTACATTATAATACATACGCAGCTATTTAAAGTATTATATATGGGGAGGAAAATACGGGAGCCGATTCTTAAACTTCAAGCCGTATATATACATACACACACACACACACACACACACACACACACACACACACACACACATATATATATATAGTGTGTGTGTGTGTGTGTGTGTGTGTGTGTGTGTGTGTGTGTGTGTGTGTGTGAGTGGTGTGTGTGTGTGTGTGTGTGTGTGTGTGAGTGTGTGTGTGTGTGTGTGTGAGTGTATATATATAGATGTTATGTATATAATTCGGTGAGCGCATACGTTTTTTTTCTTTTAACTTGCTCACTTCAAGAACCGATATAATGGATCGCCCAGATAGACTGCAATTCTCGCGCGATTTATACTTCCGTTGCTGTACATAGTGAAGTACATATATTAAAACACTTGGCCTAATGTTTGTTATGTTATATATATAAATATATACATACGAAAAGTCATAAATCGTTAACGCTGAAGACGATTATAATTATACTGTACTGTATAATTATACTGTATTTGGAGAAGTCGATTCGTTGGATGGATGGTTTCGATTTTTTTTTTTTTTACTACGAAACAACGCTTTTCCACAATTGCGCGATCGCTGAATCGATTAGACTTGTATTAACGCCTACAAGCTGAATTATCCGATTAGTCTCTAGTGACTCGGATACCTAAGGGTATTATAATATATTCGTAGACCTCGATATATATCCTTTCATTGCAATTGAATTTGTAAGGATCGCCTGCCGCCGCCTAAAAAGCAGTATAATTATATCCACGTATAGTTCGAAATAGCAATGAGTAAAATGCAGCTAATGTAGACGTGTCTACGGAAATTTAATAAGAAAAATGTTTTAATGCGCGGTATTGGAAGTATTTGGGGGATGTATATCTACTTAACTTATATCCCTGGTAGAAATGCATTCTATTTTTAAGGTATAAACAAGGTATTGTCAAATGAAGATACCTAGTAACAGGGTATCTTTGCTCGGTAGTAAATAGGAAAACATGTAACGTTTTTTACGGTCATTCCGGCCGATTTATAGTTACATATTTGAAGCTACTTTTTCGGTATTTAAGGCCTATAATAGTTAGTTTCGTATCCACGTATTTTTGGTTATGACTAAAATTTATCTTAAAACAAGGTTAAGCGAGGTATAACATATAACATAGCAAAAAAATTGATATCGTTATTGTACTTTCTTAGATAAATTCATTAACTTTAATCATTATTTTAATCAATTATCAATGTTTATCAAGTTTATTTCGAAAATTTTGAAGTAACTTATAAGTAAGCTGGTTTTATATACCTTATACGTCTAAATACATATACAACGCATTGACAATAGCTTACACATTCCTATACAATATATGTTATACTTATGTGAAGTTATAATTGGGCTTATATACTAACCAAGATAATGTTTTATCACTTGCGGGAATGGCAAATCATCAGACATCCCGTATGAACAATTTCCATAAATTCAAGTTACGAATTTATGGAAATAGTTATGAATTCAGAATGATTTTTAATTTAAAAAATTTATTTTATTTATAAAATTTCAAAAATTTCAAATGATATTATTCATTTTATAAATAAATAGGATAGAATACTAACTAATAACCAATAATTGAAGCCAGTATAGAAGACATCAAAAAATAGAATTTTTTAATTAATTGCTTCATGCGAAATTTTAGATCTTAAATAGTAAAAGGAAAATATTTCCAAAACTAATTTATTACGTATAATAAAATCGAACAACAAGTAGACTTTATTATTAATTTGTAATTTTTTTAAATTATTAGTTTCCGTATCTTATGATTCTTTTATTAAATCAATATCATCACGTTATAATATTATATAAATATTAATTGTTAAATGAATTGCTCATTTACTAACCAGAAACAAGGTGCAAAACAACCTAGTTTCTACTTAGTTTTTAACTAATTTTTAAACCTAGCTTCTACCTTTTTCTTAATTTTATTGACAACGTTCACATTTTACATTCTAAGATTTACCTTGTTTCTAGCCACAATGATTGATTCTATTTTTACTACCTAGTAACTACTTTCCAGCCTATTAAAAATTGTTAGATTTCTACCAGGATATCTATCAAATTTATTAAAAAAAAAAAGGCAATCAAAAACAACTGTTTTAATTCAACAAGCTATGAATGCTAACGGGTCAGTTTAGTTTTGAGATGTGTGTTCAAATGCAAAAGTGGTCCCGCAAGTGGCAACAGTCAAAAGAAAGCCGATTTCATTAGTAGACTCCTTCGCTAACGAAACAATCAGATTTCAAAGCCACTAATGCAATCAGTAGTTATTCACTGATTCTCAGTAGTTGACATAACCGTTATAATACATGTATTCATTGATTTATTTTTAGGGGTAAAATAACTTATAATTCAAATTGTAATCTATTATAAGGTACAGAGATTAATCCTTTTAACCTATAAATCGTACAGAATAACTATATCTCGCTAAAACTATAGACCCGCGAATAATCTACTGAATTGCTTATAGTAAATTTGTCAATTTTCACTTTACAACCATTAAATTCAACTGGCATGCAAATCTTGAACACCACTGACGATCGGTAGAGACGTAATCCCAGTTCGCGATTGTCCGAATACGCCGCGAGATGGCAAAATTTTATATCGGTTCGCAATATGTGATAATCTATACGTAGTAGAATCGATTAAATTTGTAGGATAAGAACGGTATTATAGGGTTCGTTTGCAGTTGGTTTGTTGTATAACGTATGCGGATAATTACGTGTAAATAACGTATAGGTTGATTAAATCTTAAACGTGACGAATATTGTACAATTGAATGACTAGAATTAATTTTTTTTTTTGTTTTTTTGGAATACCGAATTGGGTTATAATTAAAAGAAAATCAGTGCTCGATACGCTAAGCGATAGAAGTCTTATTGCAACGACAATAACTTGATTCATTATCGGTGGTGGATTTAACTATGTATAATATTTCAAAATTTCATGAAAATTTGTCCTACTCTATGTTTATATCGTCTAATTAATTTTTATACAGTAATAGTTGTAAATCAGATGGGTGAATATACTATGCCAGTGTACTGTGTCGTAGCATACATTGTTAAATCAGTGAAAACGACTTGTATACCCATCAGTCTACATTGAATCTTAGATTGAATTCATCCGTGTTCATATTCACTGATAATGTATTATAATCGCTGACTGAACGATTTTACAAAGGATTCTAGGTATAAATGAGGTCGATTTTTCCCAATGAGAAATGTCTGAAAGGAATTTTGCTGGTTTTTAATTACAATCTGTAATTATCTATCATTATTTTTCGAACTCATGCGACGTTAATACTTCATGCAATTATTTTTGTAGTAAGTTATGCATAGTAATGTATACAACATATATATGTTTTATAAGTTTTGTCAAATTTGCAATGAATACTTAACAGGTTAAAGTATATGTCAAAATTTTTGTTATGAATTGTAAGATAATTGCGTAATAAACTTCCAAAAAAAAAAAAAAATAGTTGCAAGTAATGTTGCAGTTACACAACATCGGTAAATAAATAAAATCCATAGAAATCAAGAAAAAATTCTATTTTTCGGGAAATTTTCTTACGTCAATTATTTTTTGACGAAATTATCTTTCGACAAAAGTCCATTCAGTTAAATTTCTCCGATCATTATGTATGGATATATATGATCCCGTTCAGATAAGATGGTATGCACATTATAATTCTCTGTCTCTCTCTCTCTCTCTCTCTCTCTCTATATATATATATATATATATATATATATATATATATATATATATATATATATATATTACTCACGCCTCTGGTCCCCCGCGTCTGACTGCGCTCCCGCATGTACGCGTCCCAGCGAGGAGAACGCTGAGATATTTCTCGTATATATATATATATATATATATATATATATATATATATATAGAGGGAGAGAGAGAGGGAAAGAGAGAGAGAGAGACGCAAGGCACGCGGGCAGCCTCGGCAGCGGGCGGGCGTCATTAAAATCAATACGCGGGCCGTTTCCCTCCCTCTCCCGAATATAGTACGCTTCTGCCACTCGTTTCTCTCTTACGCTCTCACTCTCTCTCTCTCTCTCTCTCTCTCTCTCTCTCTCTCTCTCTCTCTGTGTGTGTGTGTGTGTATTGTGTGTGTGCATTGTGTGTGTATCTACACACACACACACACACACATATATATATATATATATATGTATGTATGTATGTATGTATGTGTATGCGCATGGCACGGAAGAAAAGGGAGCGCAGCGCGATTACAAGAGCGCAGGGAGAACAGAGCGGGCGGCGGGGCAAAGACCCCACCGGCCGCGCAAATCCCCTTCCCATCCTGGGACACTCCGTCGGCGGCGAGGATCCGCGAGCTGGTGGGGAGAGGGCTGCGCGCGCAGGGATGAATTCTGCGCGCGAACTCCCCCGCGCGCTACAGAAGAAGGACGGACGGACGGCCGGCCGGCGGGACGGGGGAAGTCGGGTGAGGCTGGAGGAGGCCGCGAGGAGAGTGCGGTGCTTTATATGTATATAACTGTATGTACAAATATAAGGATAGAGCGAGGCAGAGAGAGAGAGAGAGAGAGAGAGAGAGAGAGAGAGAGAGAGAGAGAGAGAGAGAGAGAGAGAGAGAGAGAGAGAGAGAGAGAGCTAGAGAGAGGCTGGGAGATGTCGAGTTATGCGAGCCGAATTGATGGTAGTGGGAGGGGTAAGACTGTAGGGAGGGAGCGAGAGGAGAGGGATCGCGACGGGGAAAAATATGAGGGGGCGGGGGTGTCTGTGTAAGGAACTATGCATGGTGCACTTAATTGCTCGATTCGAAAAATAAGCGAGATTATTTACGTGTATAATGCCTTTCATTTTTAGTTTCATCCCCCCGGGGATTATTGGCACACATTGAACATGTTCTAGGTATGCGCTCAACGTTCAATATTATAGCGAATGATTAAACGTAAACGAAATAATCGTAAACTTACTATTCACGTACAGATTTTTGAAAAGATTCTATTGGTGAACGAGGATTTCTAGATCGGCTATAGAATCTTTATAGATTTAATTCATCGGGCGTATGTACGATATAATGATATATAATTTTATCAACGACTATTTACAATACGTTATGTACAATGTCTAGAACAATATATACACTACGTATATAGACCGTGCGCGTATAAAAGTATAAATTTCAAAAGTATAAATTACATAAGTGTCAATCGATAATGCGAATGGGAAGCGGTCTGAAACGACGCTCAGATATGGAAGAACCCGAGCAGAGACACCCGCCGAGCCGAAGGACCCGAGACACGTATATATACCTGATGTACGTATATACGTAGTAGACAAAAGAGTGCGCGATCTAAGCGAACATGGACATTGGCACATATATATATATACATACATATATGTAACCCGGACAAGGTGGTGGGGCATAACGGGCTCGTGCATGCGCGCGAGGGAAAAATCAAGACAGCTCCCTCTACCACCCGGCGCTGCATGCGAGCTTCGGCGGCGCGCCGCGCGAAAAAGGGAAGGACGGCGAGAGAAGCGGGAGATGGTGCAGGTGGGGGAGGTGGAGGTGGAGGAATAGCTACGGCACATAGTCGCGAGAAAGGGGCGGCTGCCTTTCCCATGGCCAATAAGAGCCACTTTAAAACACCTTTCGTGCCGCCGCCGCCGCCGCCGCCGACTACCGGCATTCCTTCGCCACCCTCCCTGTCCACCCCCTCGCCCTCGGATTTAAATGCGCGAGCAGACGAGGGAGGCCGGGCTCTTATACCACCCCCTGTCGCTCTCTCTCTCTCTCTCTCTCTCTTTCTCTCTCTGACAACCCCCTTACGGTGAGCGCGCGCGCGCCGCGCATGGAAATATGATAGCGCCGCGCGCATATACGGGCGATAAGGAGGAAGGATGCACGAACGTAGGGGAGAGTCAGAGAGACAGAGAGAGAGAGAGAGAGAGAGACTGAGAGAGAGGGTGTGTGTGAGGAGAGCAGCGCACACGTATAGGGACAAGGGAGGGTTGTATACCTATATACATATATAATAAGGCGAAGGTGAAGAAGGGGCGCGCGGCCGCGATATGATTGTGTACATATATCGGTGGTAGGCGTCTCACGCGCCTCCCTCGTCCAATAACGCGCTCGGGAGGCTTTAAAGCGGCCCCCCACCCCCGCCCCTGCCCCTCCGCCAAGACGCGGGGGCGTTTCGCTAAACCCAAGCGGGTTATAGCATTCAAATGCCTGCCTCCCCCAGTCGTCGATGGGGTTGGATAGCAGCCCGTCTGTACATATACATATATATATGTAGAATGTATATATATATACATATATATATATATATACATATATATATATATATATATATATATATATATATATCTGTCCATACACATATTTACAGATGCTCAGGTCGAGTGGGAGTCGATATCTGCAAAAATTGACATAAACATAGAAACGCGCTGGCCCTTGTTTACGCTATTCTCATTTATTCTGGAGCTGTTCTTTGTCCTACGCGTGAATTATGTCGACTGGGAGGCTGGCAGCAGCTTGGATGCCGTTGCGCGACGTTTTATCAATGCGACGGATTCGATGAAAGGGGGCCGCGAGTCCGGTCGCTACTGTCGCCCCACGATCGGTAGATGGCCGTCGCGCGTCGACACCGTCCGGCGGCGTGAAATAATACAACGAAACTCGATTCCTGTATCAGACGTTACAATAAAGTACATCTGTAAGTCGAAAGTACATTCTGTACAACGACGTGCGAGTTTTGGATATCGAAAAATTGCCCCTCACTCTATTAATTTGAATGAGCCAAAAATGGCTAAAATGGACAGGTTGATTTTTTTGCTCGTATCGGAAAATGAGCGAATAATCCATCGTTTATTCGTTCAGTGCAAATCATCGTGAACTACACTGAGATGTTTCGCTGTTTTTTTTTTTTTTTTTTTTTTAAGTCGATCGATTTTCACGGATATAAAATGTAGAAATGAGAAAGTTCGGAAGTTGCCTTTGTCGCGATATCGTGGATGATTTGCATAAATCGGCGCACAAATTATTCCACGAATCTTCCAATATGACTTCTATTTGTAAAAACATCTGTTGAGTCTTGCAAATCATTTGGTAATTTGACGCATTTTACACTGCCGCATTGGGTAAACAGTGGATTAGTCATTGTCTTATTTGCGAAAATTTCTGCGTATCATGATTTTTACTCGATTTTATGCAGATTAATTATGTTTCATTATTTATACGGAATTTCGCTGAAGGATGCTATTATTTTCACATTGGTAAGAACAAGAGGTGCCAGCTCGTGCTGCGAGTTTATATAATGAATGCCAGCATTGAAATTTCAGGAATAAGAGATAATTGAAAAGATCAAATAATTATATATATATCATTTTTAAATATCGTGAACTTCAATCAGTGAGAAATAATCGACTGCTATAAAACAGCGAAATTTTTACCTATACGCCAATGAATATGATACGATTTTCTGAACGTGGCTTTGTAATGCACTGTGTATATAGTGAAAAATTGTTATTGTTTTATGAACATTCACTGGTATTATTAGCCAGTAGAGCCTCACCGATTTCAATAGAAAAGTCGATCTATATGCAAGATGCTTTTTTTCAACAAATAAAGTTTTTTCTTCTACATTTATCAAATCAACAAAATTATCTTAAGTGTTATAAAAATGTATTATATGTCATTTATACAATACAAGTTTGACTACATTATTATTAAACAAAATCCGTGTATTTGTCTATGACAACTCAAGTAATCGCGCATTTGACAGTACATACCTATACAATCTATACAATCATCCTAATGGTAGAAAAAGGGTAAATTAAGTGTTTGTATTTGTGGATGTGTGTACATTTGCGTGCAAATTCCGATCCCCGGGAATGCATGTTGCAGACTTTCCAGGACTGTGTCAAACGGCAATTCCCCCCGCCCCAACCCCATCGCTTTCTTCTCGCTCCTTCCAAGTCCGGCGCGCCGATCAGTTTTAGTCTCACGTCACTTGGATAGTATAGCGCGATAACCGGTGGACGGGGGGGGGGCTCCCCTTTTTCTACAACTAGTTCCTTTCCGGTCGCATATCAGCCCAAGTCATTGGAGATTCCGCCTGTCTCGATTCCGAAAAGCGCGCGCTATATATATATATATATATATATATATATATATATATATATATATATATATGCGGCGAATATCGTCTGAAGGATGAAAATGCATCCACTCACCATTTAAAATCTTATACATATATGTAGATGTATGAGGGAGAGAGAGGGAGAGTAAGGAGTTACTGTATATAGAGTCAATTTCGTTACACACATATACGCGGGTCGTGGATTCGGACTTTTTTCCCCCCCTCGGACGTACGGATCTTAGCACCCTCTCTCCGTCCCGTCTGCATCCCCGCAGTTGCTCCGTCACTGCTCACTCCTCCCCTCCCGCCCCGCCGCCGCCCTCCGTGCACCTAGTCCCTCTCGTCCGCGGCCATTTAACCCTTTTCGCCTGCATAAGCGACACCATCAATCATCGCCTGCATGGGCCGAGCGCGCGCGCGCGCGCGCCTCGAACAAAAGGACGTCTTTAATCATCCCAAAATGGGCGGGAAGGAGGGGGGGAGGGGCTGGTGAGGGTGGCAAAAAGACGCAATCCGTGAAAATGAGTATATACGTGCGCGTGCCCGTCTGCGTCGGGTGTGCTACGGGAGCACCGGCTGAAAAACATACATTAATTCTCGTATGCGATTTTGTTGGGAAATCTTTTTTTTTTCTTTTAAAGCGATATCTGAACCTGATTCGATTACGGGGTGAAGATTTGAGCACATAATCCAATTACATTTTTTATACAAAGTATCTAGATATAAATGAATCATTACACGAAGTGCTAATTAATAACAACATAGAAACAGTATAGATATTAATTGAAGATTAAATTTGTATATTTATGCAACTTTGTAATAACCATACTATAATAGGGGGGGGGGATTGATAATGTTGTTAAATATGAAGATTTGAAAATTATTGTAATATTAGGACAATTATATCTAAATTGTAAGATTAGTTTCGATGCATTTTTAGTTACGAACATGCTTAATATATTTATTAACAATCTTATCCTGTATATTTTCTATTATCGTACCATTATAGCTCTCTAATTCTGAAACAGTACAGAAATAGAAAAATTTTCACCGGTAGACGCAGTGCAGATTTCGTCGCTTTTTATCAGTACAGCATTCGAACGCAATGGACAATGCACCGTTAAATAAAACGCAGAAGCTACTTGATTATTGCGTCAACATATATCGATAGTACTCGCCTACTCGACAGACCGTAATTTTTTTCAACATGTCCCTTACCGGTCTAGGATCAAAACACACACACACACACACACACACACAGCTCCACGCATGCTAATACAAACGTACGCATAACCCTCACCCTCTCTCTTATCGTACTTGGCCCACAGCATCCGCATCGGAGATATCGTCTACATATATATATATACGTATATGCACACGGTCTCGAGCCGACGACCTCCCATCTCTTCCCTCGCCTCTCCTCTTCCACAACATGCACGTCCTGTATTACACACATACATGCGCACACACACGCACACGCAGCAACGCGCGCACCGCATGTATACACCTCCTCGCGCTCTCCGCCGCGCGGGCCGATGGAAAATCTGAAGGCGCGATTCGCGACTCGGCTCGCGCGCTCGCGGCCCGTGGGCGTGACCGGCGATCTCGCGGCCCGCGTCCATTGGCCCCGGGCTTCCCCACCGACCGACGAGCCCCGGCGCTCTCTCGCGCCCTCCCCGCCCGCCCCCTCCACCCGCGGAGGCCGCGAGGCAAGTGGCAAATGTAATGCCGAGCGCGGGTGCCGCCAAAGTCCACTCTCTCTCTCTCTCTCTCTCTCTCTCTCCCCTCCCACCCCTCTCGCGCTCGCTCGCTCTCTATCTCTCTCGCTCTATCATACGCTTCCCTTCTCCTTCGGTCTCGGTCGCTCGCTCTCTCTCTCTCTCTCTGCCGCGCTCGCCGCCAACAACTCCCCCACCTCGGGCTAACGCGCGCGCGCGCGCGCGCGTTCGCGGCAGCAAGAGCGAGCGAGCGAGCGAGAGAGAGAGAGAGAGAGAGAGAGACGGAGAATCGAGAGCGCGCAGAGCCGAGGCTGGCTGGCCTGGCTTGGCTCGCGAGGCGCGCGCGCCGCGTCCGTGTGCCTCGGCCGGCTTAGGGGCCTCTAGTGTAGCTGCACACATGCACGCGACAACATCTACCAACCGCTACCACTGGCCGCCGCAGCCGTCGCCGCCGCCGTCGCCGCCGCCGTCGTCGTCGTCGTCGTCGTTGCCGCCGCCACCGCCAGCGCAGCCGACGTCGTCGCTCTGTCCGCGTTATCGCCCGCCGCGCTGCTCGCGCTTCCGTTAACGATAGAGGGGCCAGCGTCGCAGCATCCCCGGCGCAGGGATCGGAGCAGCTCGGGCGCTAATATACGTCGACCGCGGGGGCCGCGCGCGGCCTGCGAGAGTTTCAGTCCGCGCCTCGTTTGTTTTTCTTCCGCGGTTCCGCCTCTTTGCCGTTTCTCGGTTTTTTCGACATTTTCTTCTCTTATCCGACGATCCCTCGTCGTCGGCCACGAACCGAAGTTGGTGGTGAGATGCCGGTGGTGGCTGGTGGTGCGCTCCTCGGATTACGACGATAAGAGCACAAGTAACGACGATAGCGCGTAAGGAGGGCCGGAGAGGATTCTCCCCCCCCCCTCTTCCCGCGCGACTGACAGCCGGCGTCGACTCGGTGCGCTTACCGCCAGAGACGCGATCGTCGCCAATCGTTCCAGTGACATTTTCCCCATGTGTTAAAGTGCGCGTGATTACGCGAAGGGGGCGAACCTCGTCGTCTTCACCTCGTCCCGCCCAGGCGGCGGATGTGTGTGCATGTGCGTGTCTATATATACATACATACGTATAGATATATATCTAATAAACATGGATGACAGGTGCGCGGCGGGATTATCGCCCTCCGACCGGTGAACGAGACGTGCGTGCGTGCGTCCGTGCGTGCGCGCTCCCCTCTTGAATACCTGCACCGACATACGCACTCGCACACACACACACACACACACACACGTATGCGTATATATAGATATATACGGAGTGTATCAACGAAAATATTGCAGAGGAGCCCCCGTGTGTGTGTCCCCTCCCTCTGCCATACGTGTGTGTTGCGTGCGCGGTAATGCAGAAGCCGAGAGGGATCTCGCGAGGAGCGGGTGCCGCGAATCATCTTCTGTGACACGTCAGTGGATGATCCTCTGTAGATATATGTGTGTATACATGCATGGACTGTTACCGCGTCGTTCGTCGTCAGTGAAGTGAAAAGCAGAGTATACATGTATACATAGGGCACCTGTCGCTCGCGCGCATCACGTTCGGCATCGCACGAACACCCACCCACAAACGCGCGCACACGCCCATACGCGGATGTACAGACACGCGACCTAACCAGAGAATAAGCCGCGAGAACCGAGGGTGTGCGACACACCCCTGCGACAACTCTCTGGTGCGCGACGCAAAGCCCCCGGCGACACCACGTTGGATCTCGGGGCTTTCGGTGGATTCGGCGGTGGCCCGGCGGCGCTGCGGGCCCGAATCGCCGCGGTGGCGGGCACCGGGGTACTGGCCTTGCCCGGCTCGCTGAACGAGAAGAGCCTGGCGCTGCTCAACCATCACTATCAGCAGCAGCACCACCGCCTTCAGAGCCACCACCATCGCCCGCACCACCAGCAGTCGCAGTCAGCAGCAGCAGCAGCAGCAGCAGCAGCAGCAGCAGCGCCAGCGCCAGCCCCATCACCATCCCTATCGCCAGGAGGTGGAGCACCGGGCCCCGGCGACGACGACCACCGGCACCGCCGCCAAAACGAAGACCGCAGGGTTGGCGGGCCTCGACAGCGAGGCGGTGCGCCGGTGGGTCGCGGAGGCCGCGCGTACGGTAGTGCGCCACCAGTGCCCGGCGCCCGCGCCCGCGGCCCCGCAGCACGAGCAGGTCAGCTCGTCGACGCAGTCCGCCGGCTTCGGCAATCATCGGGGCGGCCTCCACCACCAGCAGCAGCAGCAGCAGCAGCAGCAGCAGCACCGACGGCTCTCGGACTCGATCAGTCCGTCGCCGCCGCCGCCACCGACGCCGTACGCCCTGGCCGCGTCGATGACGCAGACGCCGAGCATGCATCTCATCGAGAGCAGCGGCAACAACAACAATCTCGCCGAGGCAATGGCCGCCCAGCAGCAGCAGCAGCAGCAGCAGCAACAGCAACAGAAGCAGAAACAGGCGAGCCCGACGAATAACAACACGATCGAGGCCTGGCGATCGATTCAGGGCGGCGGCCTCGGCCATCAGTGGTGGACCGCGCCGCCGGTCGGCAATAACGCCGTGGGCCTGCAGCAGCAGGAGCAGCAGCAGCAGCAGCAGCAACAGCAACAGCTGTCCCCCGTGGTGCTGACGAGCGTGGCCGGTCAGCCGCAGAGTCTGCCCGCGAGCGTGCTCTGCCAGGCTCAGAGGCAGCAGCAGGAGCAGTCGCAACAGCCGTCGCAGAGCTCCGGCCAGTCGGAGGTCGATCAGCCCCTCGACTTCTCCGTCGGCTCGCTGCAGCAGCAGAAGCACCAGCAGCAGCGCAAGTCGGCCCCGAGCAGGGCGAAAACGGTGCAGGAGAGGCTTCTGGCCAGGGCCCAGCAGCAGCAGCAGCAGCAGCAGCACGACAATAACAACGGCTCGGCAATTACGACGGCGGCGATAACGACGCCGACGGCGACGCCCGCGTCGATCAGGGCCGACCAGTGCGGCGCGGCCCTGGCGAAGATGGCGATGATGGCCGCGGGCGGGGGTATCAGGCGGTGCTACAGCCCGGCGAGCGAGGAGGCCTGCAGCGAGAGCGGCAGCGAGGACGAGGGGGTGTCGACGAGCGGCAGCCCCAACGGGGCCCTGCGCGGCCTCGACCACGGTGAGTAGTATATATATATATATATATATATATATATATATATATATGTATAATGGATGCGTTTGTGGATGGGCTTGGCACGGGTGCTTGTACGGATGTGGATGTACGCGCGGAGGTAATAGTTGACGAGGTTTTGTTTTGTTTTGTTTTGTTTTGTTTTTTTCGAATAGGACGACGGATATTTGTCGCGAGGAAGAATTTTCATTGTAGAACGAGGGAAAATTCCGACGGCCCTGATTAAAAATTACCTCTTATAGTTATCAACCCGACTAAGCGATGGAAATAATGCATCGTTACAAGTTCCTCACTAATACAATGATTTTATGATTTCCTCGGGCGATTTTCTTCTGATTTCCAATTGATAAAGTGAGAGTTCGAGAAATCATTGATGATTTGGGCAAATCCATTGACAGGATCGCGAAGTGTATGTCAACTCTGGTATAGGAAATACGCTGGGAACACGGATCGATGAGAATTGGCCAAAGTCAAGAGCTAAATGAAGCCCGCTTGTTTACTGTTGTTTAGTACTTTTTGCACCCGGTCAACGTTGGAAATATATCTATATATGTATGTGTGTGTGTGTGTGTGTGTCCCTTATTTACCGGAGTGTATTATAATCGTTAAAAGGATCGAGACCTGGATCAAAGGCAGCGCAGAAAACTTCGAAAACCCGCGAATCGAGCGACGAAATTATCCCAAAAGAAGTCTCTATTATTCGTAATCATGACGATAATATTCGTTTATCATTATTGGACGTGTTCGAATGTCGTCGATTAACGAGAAATTGAATGACTGACGACGACGACGACGACGACGACGACGATATAGCGCACGTGCCACTGTCGCGCGGCCTAAGCACAGACCAGCTGTCAAGTCTCCTTTTCCTTTTAAACAGGCAGTTCAGGGCGCGCGTCTAGTGCTGTACGCGTATATGGTTATGCGCCCCTCCCATTCATTCTTTTTCTCGCGTATACACGGGGCGCGTTATATATACTCACACATATATATATACATACATACATACATACATATGTGTATATATATATATATATATATATATATATATATCGCGCTTATCACTGACAATCGAACATATTGGGGTGCAGCCATATATATAAAAATAAAGTAAAATTAAAAACTGTACTTACGTCGACTCTTCTGAATTAAATCAATATATATTTTTATCGGTCTTACAGTCTTTATAATCTAATATATTAACTAAAATAATGACAGTCATACTCTCCTTATTTATAGTCATCCCTGAAGAATTTGAAATAGAACTTATGATTACAATAAATTATATTAGAAATGAAAAAGTAAAAATAATATATAAAATAAAAATAATAAATAATATAAAAATAGTAAATAAAATAAAAATAATAAATAAAATAAAAATAATAAAATAATATTCTATGTCAGTAAAGGACAACCTAATTGGCACCACCACTTTAAATTTTGATTCATTTTTGCTATTCGACGTTTCAAATCGCTACGGTTTATCCTCAGGAATGAAACTATTCTTCGGGGATGACTATAAACAAGAACAGTACGACTGTCATTATTTTAGTTAATATATTATATTATAAAGACTGTAAGACCGTTAAAAATATTTATTGATGAGATTTGAAGCGATTTGAAAATCTGCGCGGTAGACATAAAAGATACGGTGAAGGGTCTCTCTCTCTCTCTCTCTCTCTCTCTCTCTCTCTCTATGTAAGCGACCGTGAAATAGGGTGGGCATAATTAAAAGCCATATGAAGATTATCCTCTGCTAGTGTTTTAGGTTAGGATATACTAATATAAATCCGAATAAACCTCCCAATTCCTATAAGCGACAGACGAAAGTCTTCTTGCCTCTCTCTCTCTCTCTCTCTCTCTCTCTCTCTCTCTCTCTCTCTATCGTTCTCACCCCCTCTCTCTCTCTCTCTCTATCGCACAGTTAAGCAGTCGACTAACACTGTACGCTCGTGCTATCCCTCTTACCTTAATGCATCGGACGATAACGATCATCGTTTGGGATCATAATCAACCCGAGCTCCCGTTGACGTTTAGATAATTTCAAACGCGCTTCTCGCAAATCTGTGTTTTATTATTATTTCTTTTTTTTTTTGTTTTTTTGTTTATGCGCGCGCATACAATGGCTTTTCGTGTACGACGAAAGGTGGCTCGCTCGCTCGCTCGCTCATCGTCGTTTGGCAGTGGTACAGCGACGTCGAATCGCGAGGATTTTTCTTACCCGTGACACAAGAGACATATAACGTATAGTCGAAAAAAGCCGCGTCCCCCGCAACACCGATGGTTATAGATTCGAATTGGGCGTGGCGGGGGGTGGGGTGGGGGCGTAGAGGCCGTTTAATCTCGCCGATGATTATGACGCACACGATCGTTCTAATATAGCAATAACGTTCGATTTGTTTATCTCTCTATGTGTGACTTATAAAACCGACGACGAGAATAACAGAAATTCCCAGCGGTTACCAAACGATTTAGCTATCTAATCTAATCTTCGGAACGGCGCGCGTATACCTGTGTCCATATGTATATCGAGTGATATTTGCATAATTCTAAATGTATGAGGCCGATCGATGAGGGGGCAAAAATTCTTACGACGACGATCGACGACTTTGGTCGAGGAATTCCATTTTGCTTCGATCCGTCGGATAAAAGCGAACCTCTTCTAATTATTATTTTTATTATTACATTCGTTCGTCGATTTTACGAATTGTCACAAATCGTAGATTACCTGCCAAAATTTAAATTTTCTACGTGTATCTGTATATACGTAGGTATTCAGTTTCGTCACCGTCTACGCGGTCAATCATGAATTTCGACCTGATAGTCGATGGGTAATCTGTCATTGTGACAAAACGGCGTTCGTCGAACGACGGTTTTCAAATTTTCGACAGATATACATGTATAGATATAGCCATCTAGAGAGTCATCTAGAAAATTTCCGGATATAAATGAATTCGTTAATTTTTTTTTTTTTTTTTTTTTTGATAAGTTAATAAAATAGTTTCAAACGATCTATCGAGCGCGCGTGCATAGACACACAAGCACACACACTCCATCGCGTCTTTAACATAGATATCGCCAGGCTGTCCTCTCGCGCTTTGACTCTTATCGCGCGTCTCTCTATAACGCGCCGAAACCGATCATTATCTACATATAAAATACGTATATAAAATTATATATATATATATATATATATATATATATATTTCCATGTTTTACGAAGTTACCATTTATTCCCATTTTCCCCCTTTGTTTTTTTTTTATTTTTACAATTAATTAATATTATAGATTGTAATGGTAAAAATGCGAGGCGATTGTATATCTGTGAGCGCGCGGTGTGTATATTAAAAGTCGCGATAAAGTGCGGAAACTCGTGGAAATATCGGCGAATTAATGCGCTTTCAAGGTTATTATATCGCGTCGTCGCGCGCGGGTATTTTTTAGATGTCGCTAAATATATATATATATATATATATATATATATATATATATATATTTCTCGTTTTGGCCTTGGTCGCGTTTTCATTATTGTAATATCTATATATATATATATATATATATATATATATAGAGAGAGAGAGAGAGAGAGAGAGAGAGAGAGAGTGGGAGGGAGGGAAAAAAGCGATAATATCTGGAATTGGAAAGCTTTTTAACGCGTTGATAGTGGAGAGGGAGGGGAGTGGAGTGATTTCATTATTTCTGTGCATGCTTGAAAGCAATACGCTGGAGCACCTGGGTACTGTCCTCCCTTATATTTGTA
>JACCIC010000012.1:1007500-1010000 GCA_018907035.1 Sycobia sp. Sy_11 | reverse complement strand
AAAACAAATGCAACAAGCATGCACTACAGGTCACTGAATTCAATCAGGGATCGAAATAGCTTATGACCCCAGTCGTGCAGAATCAGTAGACGTAATTAGCGATTGAAGTACACGCGTTATTGATTAAGTCGGCCGCTTTTTCAGTATGATTTCAATTTTGCACATTTTTGCAGATTCTTAGCGCTTTGTATTATAATTACTTATATTACATATATACACGAGGATATAACTGTTTAATAGTGAAAAATCGAAGCCATTGAATCATCAGTCGCAGTAGGAATTCACCGATTTCCTTTTCATGCTTTGATGAACGTTGGCTAACAATTTTTACGTTTAATGGCGTATCTATAGCTCAATTTCCCATTCTTAAACTCCTCTACGTAAAAAATCCTAAATATGCATTCGCGCTCGATGAATAATTATGAAAATTCTAAACAAAGTAAAATGCTCATCGATTGGAAGAGCGCAAAATCAGAGCCAGCGGCTAATCGGCGAATCTAATTTATATCGATTGAGTTAGAGCTGCATTAAAATCTCGCCGAGATTTAATGGCGAAAGAGCCGATATTCTTCGCCGGCCCATTAAACGGATTCATTTTTAAGTATCAACAAAGCGGATCTAATTATTTTTAAGATACATTAAACAGCGAACATTTTTGCGAAATACCCGTACTTGAAAGGCCAGCTGACATTTATAATATTACACAAGCCGACATTAAACACTCCTCGGACAATTTGCCAGGCATTATCGTTAGGATTATGCAGATTTTATCGGTCTTTTATATATATATATATATATATATATATATATATATATATATATATATAAACACGAAACAACATCAATTTTCGCCACTTGCCGGAAACACGGACGTAACGATCAAACTTGCGTTACGAATCGATTCGCCAGTTATACCGATTTGCCAGTGGAAAAATAACAGTTTTATCGCCGCGAAAATCGCCGAGTCAGCGCGTGCAAATCGCTGAAAATTTCACTGATTTCGGTTTCAGAGAGTAACGGCGGGGGAAGGCTGGAGGGTGGGCAAAAACCGACAGCTCGCTATTTTGGATCTATACGGGTATCTACAAGCTCGCGGATCGTTCGCATTATATCGATCATTATATACGCATAGGCAAATTGGCGGCGAGCGAACGCTCGAGGTATTCCAATGAACGCCCAGGGCGTGGCGTGTTATTTGCGCATCGTTGTTTGCCAGACACAGACATACACACACACATACGCGCGCGCGCGAGCGCACAAACTTGCGCACAACACCTTTTGATCCGTTTCGGCGACAAAATGTGCAAAATCTATATTTACACATATATATATCTGTATAGCGTGATTTTACGATCTCGCGTTTCCCGGAGCTGCTGTAACTTGCGGGCGCTCTTATTGTCGGCGCGGAGGGGGGGGGGACGGGAGATTTTTGCCCTCGCCGTACGTAAATCGCGACGGAGTGCCAGCACAGTGCCAGCTATGCTATTCTTTGATCGGGCGAGAGGGAGGAATTTTCGACGTTTATTTTGTTCCGTGTCTACACCTGCCGCTTCGCGTGTATATATATATATATATAATATACATAGAGCGAGAGCACGGTAGCCGCTTGTGGCCCAAATAAAACGCCGTGCGCCGATTGCGCTTGTCGTTTATTTGTATATACGTATATAGCAGTCCTACAGGGGCGGCGCGCGGATTCACGCAATTTCATACAATTTCGACCGAATTCAATCATTGTGTATTACGCGCGCGCGCGCGCTACCGAACGCTGGGTGACGCCTATAATAAAATATAAAACTCCCCCCCCCCCCGCCGATAGCACTAATAAAAACGTACGGTCGGAATATTATATTGCGTTTCTCCGAAATCGATTATTATTCCATATTTCTCTTATGTATACATATATATCTAGACGAATTAGTCCCCCCCCCACCCCCACGAGACTTTAATGCCCGTGCAGAATTCGCTATATTTATATCTTTTCTTAATGAAAAAGAAAAATGCCTAGAATAACGACTGTATGTATGTCGTTCGCGTGTTATGTATTATGCTTTTTTCAATTCCGCTGAGTTCTATCTGTTACAAGGGTTATCAATGCGTAAAATGGAAAAAGAGAGAAAAAAAAACAATGGAAATTCAAGAAGGAAATAAAATAAGCGAGATTTTATTTTCAATTTACCAAGTCTATATAGGGAAATTTTAAAATGCACACAAGATTCATTATATTAATGAGACTAAATAAACATGTTTACGTAGAAGCTTATCGTTTATACGTGACATTACCTTTATATAATATTTAATGCATTGAATTTATATATATATATATATATATATATATATATATATATATATATATAATATATTAGAATTTTGTCGTCAATAAATTATTATCAGCTTTATATATATATATACGCACTTCGTTCTTAATATGATTCACCGTGATCAGTTTTAAAATAATTCAATTGACTTTATTATTACACATTGAACAATAATAAGAATT
>JACCIC010000012.1:940000-997500 GCA_018907035.1 Sycobia sp. Sy_11 | reverse complement strand
ACACATAATCATGATCACATAAAAACATGATCATGATTCACCAGATTTGCATGAAAATCTTCGTCTGTCATCTCGAGTTCTAAAGACCCGCGAACAGTTTAAACAAATTCTGCACCTCATGAATGATTGCTGAACAGGTGGACTGATCTATCCCAATTCGTTGAGTTCATAAGTAATTACGAACATACGGTGTACATATATGTGATTATGTATATAAATGGTGGGTACATATAAGGCTTATTACCAAGAAAGAAATTTCTATAATTACGTAATTACGAGAGAAAATCACTCCATATCCTTTATTAGCATTTATACGTAAGCCCGATATAACCATAGACGTAAATACAATGTTATTGATTAATTTTCCTAGAAGCGAATCTAGCCGAGTCTCCTGACCATTGAAACGTCCCTTCAATCGAAAACTATCCTTCTCTCCCTCCCCCCTCTCTCTCTCTCTTTATCTATCGTTGGCTCATTCTTCCCTTTGCCGCGACTCGCGCATTGTTTTCCCAATACAATGGGATCGCAATGCATAGGAGATTCAATGTATATCAATGGGGAAATACAATTGGATCTTCGCTTCAACGAAGTTGGATATATATATATATATATATATATATATATATATATATATATACATATACATATACATATACATATACATATATATATATATATATATATATATATATATATATATATAGGTAGAGTATATAATACTCGTGAAATGAGCAGCGCGCGCACGCTTCATGCACCTTTTCGATTGTGGGAAAGATCCAAGTGCAAGTGGCGTCCTTGGCGCATCTAGAAGACGCTATAAATGCAGCTCGTTCTGGGGCTCGAGGATATATATATATATATATATATGTGTGTGTGTGTGTGTGTGTGTGTGTGTGTGTGTGTGTGTGTGTGTGTGTGTGTGTGTGTGTGTGTCTATAGATGTTTCTTAAGTCGGATCTTCTCTTTCCTCTCTCTCTCTCTCTCTCTCTCTCTTTCTTTCGCCCCCGTTCCCCGCGCGATTTGATGCGCGTAACGCGCGCGCGCGTTCGCTCGCTCTTTCGATGACGCGCTTATATTCGAGGTGAATCCTTATATTGGCCTATATGGATCTCGGAAATTTCGAGGTCTTTTAGTTTTTTTTCCTCTTCTTCTTCTATTTCTTCTTAAACTGCCATATTTATATATACTATATGCATTATACAAAGATAAATGTGAAAAACGAAAAATTTTCTTACAAGAATGACGAGGATAATATATATATATATATATATATATATATATATATATATATATATATATATATGTGTTAACGCCGAGGTTGTTTCACACGGCGAGTTAAGATATTCCCAACTTTTATATATATGACTATACGGTTCGCTGAACGTTTGATCTGAGATAAAGTTAACATTGAATAAAAGGAAGAGAGCGAAAAAAACGAAGGCAGTATATGTGCGCGCGGCGCGGCGCGGCAAGGCGGTTCTGCGTTATATTATATAGATATATATGTATATACCTCTGATGATGTGTGAGTCAGTTAAAGTGACAAAGATTCGATCTTTATTGCTTTATAAAATATATGTACGTAGGAAAGGAGTCGTTCGACGCGTATATTGAAAAATGCACTGCAAACAAAAGAGAGAGAGAGAGAGAGAGAGAGAGAGAGAGAGAGAGAGAGAGAGAGAGAGAGAGAGAGAGGCAGGGGAGGAGGAAGGATATTTCGCTGAGCGTAAAGTACATAATATTAGTGGATAAAAGAATCGACAATTTTAGTGCACTCTTATCTTATGATAAATTGCTAAATGAATAAGTATATGTATAAGCTTAAAATCTGGCATTATATACGCTCGTCATTGTTTTTCTCTTCTTTATCTTTTTTAATAGATATTTTCAAGCCAACAAATTATTTACATTCATTATGCAAATACAAGCTTTAATATGTATATACATATATAAAATACATATATATGCTTGCATTTAAGGCTATAATATAACGATTATTAAAAGAAAATTGTAAGAAAAATACGTTTCATATTCAGGGATCTAAATGTATATATATTTCACCATACTATACTATCTAATTAACACATTAGCTAAGTAAAGCTTGCTGTAATCATATATATATACGTATGCGTGTGTTTCTAACTGTATAATTATATCCCATTGTACACATCGTATTTTCAAGATTGTTGAACTCTCCTATAATATATATATTACCGTGTAAGAGGCAGGATCAACGATCGTCAGGTCTAGTAATTATTAATCGATTTGATATACATAGTGACCCATCGCTACAGTTTTTTTTTTTTTAATGACAATAACAAAGACCGATCTGTATATGAAAAAGTATAAGAATATTCCATCAGACGCGCCCTCGTGCGCACATTCAGCTTTCGCGATTGTCCATCTATTATACAAAAACATAAATTTACTGCCTATATGTGTGTGTGTGTGTGTGTGTGTGTGCGTTCCAGAGTCCCAGCTTGATCCTTTATAAAAGAGAGTATCTATACTCATCGCCTAATGCCGTGAATTTACATATTCCCTCCCAGCCTCTCTCGTTCTCACGAAGACCGCATCAGACATCAGGAACCGCACGATCGATAATCCATCTCGCGAGAGTGAAGCTCGCGCGCACAACTGTGCAATACATATATATATATATATATACGGGTGGCCATGCACGCGCGCGTCTTTCCAAATAGGGTGATCGCCGCGTGTGTTCACCTGCAGCAAACTGCGCGAGCGTTCTTTCTCGACAATGCAATGAATATGGTAATTCCCATCATTTATCCGGTTCGCGCGCATACACGCACACATGCATTTACGTACGTGCGAGGACGCGAAAATGCGGTGTAGAGGGATAGCCAGGGAGAGAGAGAGAGAGAGAGAGAGAGAGAGAGCGAGGGAGAGAGAGAGAGAGAGGGAGACGGAGATGTGCGCCGAGCACACATTCGATTCACGTCTCTGCTGCCACGCGCACCAGGTGGCCGATGCATACAGGTCCTTGAAATGGGATTCGACACGCGGGAGAGCCGTATTCCTCTCTCCCCCTTCATCGTTGTCTCTCTCAATTCTCGACAGATCTTTCAATATCGGATAGATCTGCATAAATATACATACTGGCATCCATACAGATTGAAGGGCTGATGTGCATCGCTCGATAAGGGAGGGGGTCACAATTAATTAGAGCGTTAATGTGGAAGCATGTGTAGTAAAAAAAGAAAAAAACAATAAAGATATAAAATAGTCAGTCTAATATCGCATACAATTTAGATAAAATGAAACAATTATCCGTATAAAAACATTAGACACAACGATATAAATAAATATTCTAGTTTACATATAATACTATTTACATTTTTGTCAAGGACTCATTCGCACTTCGTAATATTCGAACGATTTACAGATATCGCATATTTATTAGGTCTATGTGAGAAAAAAAAGACAGCAGCCTCTATGCAAAAACAAAGTGTAAAAGAGAAAAATCAATAAGTTTTAGCCTTGTCATTTAAATTTTACCTTATGTACGAGGAAGAGAGGGAGAGAGAGAGAAAGAGATAAAGGTTAATATACGATTAACTAATTAGATGTATTTGCGACAACTTATGTTGATTTATCTAGTTAATGCACCTACTACCTTCGTACACAATTACCATAGGCGGTGTTTTTATAGTCTAATAAGTACTGGACTGAAAAAGAATGTCCGTCATCAAGCAAATATTTTCTTGTTCTGTACCAAGTAAATTATTTTTCATAAATTGAGAAAGTATATTTTTAATCGAAGGAAGTATTTACTTGATTCAAGGAGAGTCCACTTAAATCAAATCACCTCGTCTTAAATACGGTGAATATTTTTTAAATTTAAGAAAATGATTTACCAAATACAAAATAAGCAAATATTTATTTCATATCAGAAATTATTATTTTGGTGTGTAGTATTATACTAATCTATAGTTATAAATAAGTGTGCGCAAAAAAAAATGTGTCCAACGAACGAGCAGACGCGTTTACACATTACGGGAATCCCTAATCCGTTCTTGCGCGCCCGACAAGCTCGATCTCCAATTTTCGAATCTTATCATCCATTACGAAACTTTCAAATCCCCCGGCCCATCTCTATCATTATATACGTGCGCTTCTGTATTATGATTTTATTAGCGCCCGGCTGTAGCGAGTGCGCGCCAGAGCCAAGTAAGTGCCCATTCGAACGACGGCCTGCCGATCAAACGGGACAAGCGGGCCAGCGCCGTAATCGGTATATATCACCAAAGGGACGAATGAATAATTCCTACGCATACGCGCAACTTCACACGCGTACGCACACATGCACACGTTGCTTTATTACGCATTGTCCGCAGTGCAGTGCCGCGCTACCGGTGTGGCGCATTAACCATTAAACGTACGCGTGTCTCTACATATATATATGTGTATATATATATATATATATATATATATATATATATATCACGTTGACTAGTACGCATGCACACGTGCATATACTTATACATTATATATATACTGAGAAATCTGTCGTAAATTACGTTCGGGGAAAGCACGATACCTGTTTGTTTTACATAAGGCGATCGTTTCTTTTTTTTTCTTCATATATACGTATAGGTATACATATATATATATATATATATATATATATATATATATATATATATATGTAGTTTTTTTCCTCTGTTTTCCTTCATTTTGATTCTCTGCTCATATGTCGATGCAACGGGCGTCCGCAAGGATTGCGCGATTTTTCGCTGGCAAAACGAAAGCTTCCCTCGTCGACCAGTCTTTTCAATTCCATACGATTCCCCATTTTGCGAGGCGTTATAAATATCGTCGTTACGTGCGCCTTGTTGGACGAATCGGTTTAATAATTGACTTCGCTGTATCTATTTTCTCCCCTCTTTATCTTCGACGCTCTAGATTTTAGCCGAGGTAAGAAATCGACGGATTTCATAATATTATATATATATATATATATATATATATATATATATATATATATATTTAAGTATAGAATCATAGGTATATATGCGCGTTAAAATAATAAAGAGGAAGAAGAGAAAAATGAAGAAAGAAAAAGAAATAGCTCGTGTGATTCACTCGGGAAACATTGTGCGCTTCATATAAATACGCCTAGAAAGTCCACGATAAGAGCCAGTATATTTCTGATGTATAATTCGTGTTTCTTATGAATGTCAATATACCGTATTTTTCTCCTCTTTCAGCGCTCTCGTCTCTCTGTCTCTCTCTCTCTCTCTCTGTAATCAGCCTGCCTTATCTCGTTACCTGCGTGAATATCCTGGAATTGCGCGGCTTTACAATGTATCGAGACGAAATCCATTGCAATCCACGTCTTAACTCTATGAATCTTCCTTTATACATATACATATATACATGATCGAGCATCCTTGATTCCATGATGCACCAGGACTATGCGAGGAACGAGGAACGAAGGACGATGAGTGTCTATAACGTCCCTGGATTTTACAGAATGTTTCAGAACTGCGTCTGAATTTATAGAAAACAGCCGTCTCTCTCTCTCTCTCTCTTCTTTCTCTCTCTCTCTCTAAGTACTAATGACCATACGTATGTTCATACACATATATGTATGCATATTTAGCCGTGACTAGGAAGAGCACGTGACGCACAGAGAAGCGATCGCATTGATATACATATATATATATATTGCATGAAGAATGCTTGAGGACGTTTCGGATTTCGCCAAGTTCATTTGAATCTGTATTATCCGCGGGACGCATAACCCTGACGGAAAGGAGATAAATAAAAAAAAAAAATAAATATATGAACGATCTCGCGCGGAGATCGTGGAAAAAGAGGAATGCGATATCGAATTCGTGGAAAAGGCAAGACCGCAGCGCTGAATCGTAGTTGCATAGTCCTCGAGATGCCGAACGCGCGAGGATCGCGAAATTATTGCATATATATGTGTATATATATATATACATATGCGTAATACGGACGACGAGACGCGAGTGATTTATGCGGAAAATGAAAGAGAGAGAGACAGTGAGAGAGAGAGAGAGAGAGAGAGAGAGAGAGTTATTCCGATCCGTTTATTATACGCGGCTAGCGGCCATTACATTCGTATATCTACCTAAGGCCGGAAAAGTCCTGCAATCGTCTGTACACATTATGAGTTTACGATTCTTGAGGGGGCGGCCCGCGGTGCCCGCCACCCACCCCCATGGCCATTTACGCCTACGTTACATGCCAGCGTCAACGTTCGCTGGGCCTGGTGCGCTATTACTATTATTGCATCGCACACGGGCCGCGGAGATCGATGAGAACCTACGTGTGAATTTACGACAACGCGACGACCGAGAGCGGTTTTAAGCTCAAGCGCGCGCAAAAGCCTGCTGATTTGACAATACGAAACTCCAAAGTCCAGCAATACGTTATCGACACAACATATAAAGATATAAAGCAGCGGCGAAAGATCGCTTTATGCTTAAGGAAAGAGAGGGAAAAACAAAACAAAAACAAAAACAAAAACCAAAAAAAAAAAAAAAAAAAAAACAAGCCATCCCACGGAGGCAAAAAGCGAATGATACTTTCCGCGGAGGATGCCTTCGTTCGCGCATAATCAGCATCCGAAGCCGGCATTAGTGGAGGCGCAAGAAGTTAATCGTAATCGACCTTCTCCTCGCGCGAGACAAGATCTCCCCGCCTCACCTCCGCCGCCACCCGTGCCGCCGCCGAGTCCCTCTCTCGCTCCCGATCGCGCGGCCTGCTCTGACTCAGCCCGGTAAATGAGAAAGGAAGCCGGCAAGGTAGAGACAGCGAGAGCGAGTGTGCGTGCGCGCGCGCGCGCGTGTGTGTGTGTGTGTTAGAGAGACGGAGAGAGAGAGAGAGAGACAGAAAGAGATAGATAGAGAGTGAGAGAGCGGCTTCGGGTGAAAGAAGGAAGGAAGGACGCGGATCGCTCGTCGCGCTTCCCGCGGACTTTCTTTGTACACGTTTACACACACGTGCGGATACACGCGAATCCGTGAGAATGTCCTTAAGTAGGCACCGGTGGCGAAGCCAGGCGCGTATCGAGATCGAAAGTGTCGCGCTGCAAGCGCCCGACGGTTCGCGCCTCGTCGCGAGCAATATACATATATATATATATATATATATATATATATATATATATATTTGGGGCCTCGACGACGATTTCGCGCTTCTCGTCTGCTGCTGCCCCTCCCCCCTGCCCACTACCCATCCACCGCTTTCCCCCGATGCGCGATACAAGCCAGGTATATAATATTTTGCAACGAGTTCATTTTTCCCGGGTCCCCGCGCCGTATAAGCTCGGTGTTTCTCTAATTAGATCCTTTGCGCGACAGCGGATGAGAGGGCTGGCCGGGAGTGGGGGGTAGTGGGTCGCGCGTAGGAAAAACGCGCGTACCCGCGCGCGTAAACACACACGCACGTTCACGCGCAAGCGCTGAACTTATTCGGGACGATCAAAAGATCCCCCCCCCCCCCCCCCGCCTCTCACTTCGAGAGGTTTTCTTTGCCTTTTTTTTTTTGTTTCTGTTTTACTTTAACGGCGGAGAGCTGACGTTCCAGTGACAGTGCGAATCGTAGACTTGCGTACACGGCGTATAGCGACGAGACCGTTCCTGTTTCCTCGAATGCCTCGTCCTTTCGACCAGGCAGTACGGGCACTTGGAGCCGGGCCGTGCAGAGGGGCCGAAGAGCCTGTAAATAGCGCTGAGAACTGGACGATGATCTTGTAGTTTTTTTTTTTTTTTTTTTTTGTTAAAACCATTTCAGTCGATTCAAAAATACTTTTCTACGAACAATAAATGGAACACGTCGCGGTCGCAGTTTCGCGCGGGGAGCAGACGATCGATCAGCTACAGATTCCGCTTAGTGGTGTCTTTGAACCCGTTGATTACGGACGGTATGATAAAAATGAACGAAGCACGCGTAACATTTTCGTGACGAAATTTCACGCGAAAATCGCTAATAAAATACATCATTGGACTGGAAAATTTTTCTTTCTATATTAGTTGTTGATCTCATTAAAATATAAAATTTATGTTCTATAAATTTTTTTTTTTCAGAAAAAAGTACTTTTCGCGAAAATCGATAATTGAACTCATCATCGGACGACACCTACAACTTAATTTAATTGTACTTATGTCGACTGCTCATATACAAATTAATAAATATATATATTTTTCTTTATTGGTCTTACAGTCTAATCAATTCAATCTAATAATAAAAAAAAATAAAAATAAAAAAAATAAAAATAAAAATAAATAAAAATAAAATCAAAATTAAAAATAAAAATTGAATTAAAAATTAAATTAAAATTCTAATGACAGTCTGACTCTCATTATAATTTTAATTTAATTTTTAATTTGACACCTACAACTTGTCTTAAATGTAAAAAAGGCGTCATTTTCATTCGAACTAATAGGTTCGTTCGTGACAATTTTCTGACAATTCATTTTTATCATTATTCTCACAATTAACAATTGATAGTGCATTGAAATGTTTAGCATGTAAAAATTTTTAAGCAGAATAATCGCATTTCAGCTTTGTAGTAAAAGATCTACCGCTCGTCTAAGTTTGATTCTAAGAAAAAGTAAGAATACGATCTGATGAAAGTCGGCCAAAAATTGTAAGCTCGATCGTTTCGCAGTTCAAAAAAAAAAAAACAACGAAAAACTATTTTCCATTATTAAGTAAATATTATCTCGAATTAAACAAACGTTCGATAGATTTAAAGTGACGTCGTTTGCATTCAACGAAATGTTCTTGCAGCGAGTAAATTCTTTCTTCACTTTTAAGAAAATACTCGGTACAAATCAAGAAAAACTTTGTTTCAGTATGCTGCTATATATATATATATATATATATATATATATATATATATATATATAAACTACTTAATTATATATGCGCTCTTCCAAGGAAAGGCTTTGTGTATTATAAATTTTATTGATTAAGTCGCTTTTGCCACCGATTCTAGCCGCTTGTTTATATATATATATATATATATATATATATATATATATATATATATATATATAGACACCCATGCGTTATGTAAAGGATTTCCTCGTTTAACGGGCTTTGCGAGCGCGGCGAGGTTATGCGCGCTGTTCTTTTTTTTTTTTTTGTCTCCGGCCGCGCGGCGCGGCGCGGCGGTTATAAGAGGTGTTCTTGCGATTCCGGTGAAAACCGCTGAATGCAGATAAAGGTCGCGGATAAGCGCGTACGGCGAAGACGTCGCGGTTGGATGTATCGAGACGGCGATTCTCTCGCGCGTACAATTAAGACTCGGCGAACAACGAACGAGAAGCTACGATCGGCACCGCGAGTATTCTTCTAGAGACACACATGCACACACACACACACACACACACACACACACACACACACACACATATATATATATATATGTGTGTGTGTGTGTGTGTGGAAAATGTGCCGGGATCGAAATATTGGCCGTATATAGATTATGTATCCGTATAAATTTTCATTATTCAGGGTAAAACGGTGCACGAGTGTGGATTTAAAATAAATTTCCTCGCTCACGTTGGCCTAGAGATTTGAGTTAATTGAATCCACTGAATTAGAAGTGCATATATAGATGAAATACGATAGAAACAAAAAGTATAAAGAGCATTCTTAATGCGTATACTCAGACGCATACGCTGATTCAGTGTCATTCGGTTACATGAAACATTAAATTTTAATCAACGTGTCATTTTTACAATTTCGTATTTGCTAATTATTTTATTGCTTGGAAATTTTGTTTCTTATGAAACGTCTGACCGGACCTGTCTCGAATCACTGATTTGTTCTCGACACATTGATTTGTATGCAAACACGTAATTAACGATCTACGTGAAACATTGCATTGCCTCTTATGATAAATATCTAATATATATATATATATATATATATATATATATATTTATTTATTTATTTTTGTATTTATTTCATTCCATTTTAATTACGTAAATATTATACGAATAATTTAGGAGAGAAAAATAAGTCTTATAGGCACCGTTTTAAAATGTACGTGTATATAATAAAATAAATTAAAATAGAAATGTACCTTTGAATTAACGCACTAGTAGATTTTTTCATTTAATTATTATATTTTAGAAATTCTCAAATGTCAAATCTTTCGATATATTAATTGTTACTTCTTTACTTATATCTAATGTTTTTCATTCTTTCGGTAATTCATCATATGTATACTTTTAATACTTTTTAATATTGTTAATTTAACTACTTATAGGTTTGGACGATCCGGGCAGCGTTTATATTTTATTTCTCGTGGTACTATTTAAGATTGTATAAGAATATATTCCTTAATTGGCTATATTCATATTTTAAGCCTTCAAGTGCAAATGTTTGGTATTAAATTAAGTCGCTTTTCCTACACAAAAGTATCTTTACATACAATTTTTAGTATTGGATTTTGAATACTTTATAAAAGTAATAGGTTCAATATTTTCAATAGAAGAAAGTGTAATAATCATTATTTATGCTAATGAACATAAATTTACCTAATTTGCAAAATTCAACATTTTAATATCTCGTATTTTGACAAATTCATTTATATATATATATATATATATATATATATATATATATATATATATATACTGTGAATAACGGATAAAACTTTAAAAAAAAACCAGGACTCCAAGCTATACTTGCTTATATAATTCGTATTTAGAAAGCGTATTCGGGACCGAGAAAAAAAATCAAAAATAAAACATCCGATCGGCCACAGCTATATAGAAGTACAAAAGAACACTGATGCGCGCAAACAATCCGTCCGCTCTATACACATGTATATAAAGCGCCGCTTAAAATTTCTATATCCGTCGATCGAACGAAATTACAAATGATCTTTGAAACGCGCGCGCGAGCGATCGCCGACATCTCTCGCATCCCAGCCGCAATGAGTCTCTTTATACATACATACATACATACATCCATGCATATATACATGCATGTACACACACACACACACACACACACACACACACACACACACACACACACACACACACACACACACACACACACACTTACACGGAGCCGAACCGCGGTCGCTCTCCGAGCGCAATGCGAATTGCCGCGATCCGACCAAGCGATTGTCCCTTTAATCAAGGCGCGCGGGCAATCGCCGCCTCCCCTCGACCCCTCTCTCTTCCACTCTCTCGTTCGATCTCCTTACCGTTGATAAATGAGCCGCTGTGAGATCTTTACAAAGGAGATCGAGAAAGAAGGTGGGGGGAGGATAGGGGGAGATAGAGAGAAAAGAGCAGCGCAAAGATTTGCATAGAGGCATATGGCATGCGCGGCCTTGATGTAGGCTCAGTCACTATCTCTCTCTCTCTCCTCTCTCTCTTCTCTCTCTCTCTCTCTTCTCTCTCTCTCTCCTCTTCTCTTTATCCTACCCCACCCCCGCGCTCGGTTGCATGACGTGCGAAACGAGCTCTTCTCTCTCGCGGTCGGATGGAACCGCAATGACTGTCGGGAAAGGAGTCGCTGGCGGCTTCTACTTATGTGCGTATATGTAGATATATAATATATAATATATATATATATATATATATATATATATATATATATATGGAAGCATCCTGTACTCTCCACCTGACCGTTTTATATAATATCCCAGCTTGGGCCGCGGCATCGCTCGACCCCGCGCGCTTTCACTCACACACACACACACAACACAACATTCACAAACATATATATATATATATATACATTATACAACGATCACGCGAGCGCTCACGCGGCGAACTGACAACCCTCGCGGTCGCGCCAACCCTCCGCCTCCCCTCCAGCCCCCATCAGAACGCGCCCTTCCTCTCTGGCCCTTTTAGCAAAGTGCCGACGTCTTTTTCTTCATTCTCACTCTCCGTCTATCTCTTAGCCGTCCTTCTTTATATACATTATATATATATATATATATATATATATATATATATATATATATAACTTTCTTTAACAGGAGAATTTGTCCGACGCGATACCCATTTACATATAGTAGTGCTGGCCAACTGACACGCCCGCTGTTTTCTTTTCAATATTCTTGGCGAGCGGGAACGGGGAGCAGAGGGAGACAATTGGGGCGAGAGTGCTCGGGCGTGCGTTCACTTATTAATTTTTTTTATGGTTTGTTTTTTTGTTTTTTTTTTTTATTTCATTTTTAATATACCTTTGTTGCGGCTTGTGTGTGCTCCCCCGACCCGGAGAATGGTCGGCGGCTGTCGTGTTATTAAAGTTTACGGTTTCTGATGGGTGTGTATATATATATATATATATATATATATATATATATATATTTATTCACACACATACATATAATATACGTATACGGGACGTTGATTTTTAGACGTACATTGTATATAGAGAGTTCTTTGAGAATTGTATTTTAATTGCGTGCGCGCTCTTTCGGTTGTGTATTAACGACAGGTTGTCAGCGTTGAACTTTGTATATACGAATATATATATACATATATATATATATATATATATATATATATATATATGCAGTATAGATAGATATATACGGCAGATGAGGGTCTCGGAATGCAATGGAGTCGCTGGACTTAACGCGGGCCAATAATATCGAAGGGAGCTCCGCAATCGTCCTCCGCATAGTCGATGATCCGAAAGTATCGTTGTAAGACCGTGAAAATTGTGGGCAAATCGCGATTGGAAGGGGGGGGGGATAGAAAAAACACAGTCTAGGTCTTTCAGAGGCTTTTTTCCCCTTGCTATCTAATAATTTTCTTCAATTCAACGTATAAGTAGTATAAATAGTTTCTGCCGATGGGAATTAAGGTTTGAGACCATGGATTCTGGAAGAGGAGATAATTTTACGTGAAAAATATGAGATGCGCCGATGTGCGGAAATGCGTTGTGTTTTGCTTTTGTTTTTTAATGGAAATGTATAGTTCTCGTACCGTCAATTGAGATTACATGCAATCCTTCGTTTAATTCTGCCTCCGCAGCCTCTTTACACTAGCGAATGTAACTTCGATGAACAATAACTCAAAAACTATCTTATTTTTCCCATAAAATTTTCCCTTCTATGTAATTTCCATCCATGTAATTTCCTTCCATGTCCAAAAATCGAAGTTCCCAGGTATGAAAAAACTTTAGCTGAATTTGGAATAATTACGACAATGGTCATTTTGCAGGGCACGTTGATTGTCGGTCACCATTCGATAGGCGGAAGAGGGGGGGAGGGAGGAGGACTTAATAGTAAATCTCAAAAGTATACCTTTGTCGTTCTCCCTAAATTTAGATTTAGATATTAATTAAACAGTCGTACACTTTTTGATACTTTTTGATCATATCTTGTATTCTATAATATTCGGATGCTTTAGAACTGATAACGTAACGATGCATTGGATGTATTTCGCTGCTTGAATTGTATTATTAATTATTGCCAATAGAAGAATTATTATAAATATCTATTTATTGATCAATAAAATAATAATATGCATGGAGGAAGAAAGCAGATTTCAAATTGCACTTGTTCCAACAGAATTTATGCTATTTTCTGGAACTTAAACAATGGAGGAAATGCCAGTCTGTATAACGAGCATCATTATATAGACATATATATATATATATATATTGTGTGTGTGTGTGTGTGTGTGTGTGTGTGTGTGTGTGTGTGTGTGTGTGTGTGTGTGTGTGTGTGTGTGTGTGTGTGTGTGTGTGTGTGTGTGTGTGTGTGTGTGTAACGTATACAGATGTCATTGCCTTATCTAGATCGGTATTCAAATGAGCAATCTCGCCCGTCAAATTATATGAACAATGAAAGCGAATCACGCTTCCTTTTTTATTTATAAATACACCAGTGCTACAAATATATACTTCTATATATATATATATATATATATATATATATATATATATATATATATATAGATACATATATGATTTTATATCTGTTAGAGGAAATTCTGTAGATTACAAAGTAGATCGTCAAAATGGAATTTATATATATATATATATATATATATATATATATATATATATATATATATATATGACTGATGGAATTCCTTTCGAAATCACATATGTAAAAACTTCCACAACGATTACGCTTTTTTCCCCACTTTTGATACTGGAAAGCTTCCGAGAATACAATTATTATAACAGCTGAAGAATTCCTATCTATATATTCCGTCTTTCTCTCCTCCTTTATATTATTTCATGTGAATTTTTGAAAATAGTAAACAAAAAAAAAATAATACGTAAAGAAAAGACGAGGAAATATCCTGGTTTATTCAAATTTTCACGAAGTGACTGAGCACTACATATCTTCCGACGTGTGGTCTAATTTTAAGGAAGCTCGATCTGTACTTAGATAGTCACGAACTTTTTAACATCTATTCCGAGCGCTGAGTAAAATGATTTAGCATTGTTCTTACGCGGAGGGCGATTCGGTGGAATACGAATGAATTCGATGATACATGTCGATGGAGGCGCGTATGAAAATCACGATTCTGATGAATGAAAACTATACTTTTCAATTGTTTAAAAGGCGAATTCACGAGTATTTCCTTTTTTCGTTCATTTGCAATACAAGTCGCGGAGAATTGCTTCTTAATTCATAATAAATAATTTCACGGATATTTCTCGCAACTCTCTTTAATGAACGAGTAGAATGTAATTATTATGACAGTCAAACTGTCTTTGTTTACCGGCATTATTCGTTTCAGAAAAGTGTCAATTCAAAGCATAATTGAAGAAATTCAGATAAACATAAACAACGGAATTAACCTAAAAATTCTTCTTAGCTCTATAGATCACTATAGAAAATTATGTTATAGATCATTAAACGATAGATCATTACATTATAAATTGCATTATATATCATTATATAAGTACAGTAGATGATTGTATAAAGACTCTTGAGACAGATAAAAATTTTCATTAATTCCGTTCGATTGTATCGAGAGTTCTAAAAAAAAAATAATAATAATAATAATAATAATTGCCCGCACATCGCTGGTGCGCTGTCAATTCGCGCCTCTGTCCCTCCGCCCCGCAAAATTCATCGAATATCCAGTCGTTAACGAGTCAAATAATTGAGCCGTGCGTGCCGTGCGTGAAATTTATACCGACCCGCATTATGCGCGCTCGGTAATGTTTATCATAATTCCCGCGCCGCGCCGCGGACTTTGGCCGAATAATTTCAATTTAAGTGCCAGGCTTATATATAGTTTTGCGCCAATTAAAGAACCATATATATACATGTATATATACATATCTATGTATATATATATACGTATGCTTCAATTACACGTAAGGGCGCCCATGGAGTGGGAGAGCGAGGCATGCAACAGTACGCCCTACGCGTCACATTTCCAATATGTATAAATTCCTAATAAAGCGAGCCGCCCGTTAAACCCATATATACATAAATACCTCTTATTTTACGAAATCGTCCCCCTCTCGACTGTCTTACTCACACCGCCGCAGCGGCTCGTATCGTCTACACGGACACATGTGAACGTAGAAATATATATATATAAATAATACATCGTACGAACCGCGGGGAACGTCGCAATGCCGATCTTTTTCCTTTCCCGCTCGCGCGCGCGCGGCGTTAAATTAATCGTGAAACAGCCCGTGGCCGCGGCTTACTTTGCATGCGTAATTGCGCGCACCCGTTCGCCCCGCGCTACCGCAACAAAACGTTCGCCCCGCGCGTCGAGAGGGTGGGAAGAGAGAGAGAGAGAGAGAGAGAGAGTGAGAGATGGGAGGAGGGTAACAGAGTAAGGGCACAAGGGTAACAGAGAATCGAGCGAGGGGCATTAGTGGGAGGGGGTAATTTTTCCGCACGGGGTCAAGGATGACGCGCGCCACAGCCACGTCGATGATCCTCGCTCGCGTATATATAATGGCGCGTCCTTATGTATGCGCGTGTGTACGGGTGGGTAGGATGCGCGCGGGTCCTCCCGCGTGTATGTTATATATATATATACAAGTTACGCTGCACATAATAATTAAGGACGCGCCTGTCTTAATGTAATTTTAATAACTGGATAAATAAACATAAGCGCGAGCACAAGCACGCAAGAGGCGTAATTTGAATCCGGATGCGCCCGCACGATGAGCGCGTTTGATAAAAGAGCCTCTCTACTCGCGCGCATGTACCTCACAAACGTTATATATAGATATATAGATATATGTATATACATATATATATATGTTTATATATATATATATATATATATATATATATATATATATATGTGCGCACGGAATGCCCGCGCGGCGCTCACGTCTCTCTCACCTCCATCCGTCTTTTCGTTTCGTGCGCGCGAGCGCGACGCGGTGCTCACCTTTAGGCTCGGCTCGTCCCTCTAACCCCTTCCCCCTCTCGCCGTCCTGATCCGCCCATAGCCCAGGTCTAGAAGACACACACACACACACACACACACACACACGTACGTGCGTGCGTGCGTGCAAGCCGCAACGAAAAAAATGCGTGCGCGGCCTTATACATATACGTATAAAATGCATATATATATATATATATATATATATATATATATATATATATATATATATTATGTCCTATACAGACTTGCGTGTAATCGGCGGTCTGCGTGAGAGACCGGCGTTATTTTTGCCTCGCCATGCAAAGTGCGTGCACCCCGCGCGATGGCGCTCCTCTTGCTTCGGGTTAGCGGACGATTATCATCGTTCACTAAAAGAATCAGGCTTGCGGAACTTTATATATGACGGGCGTCTGCACATATACTGGATCCTCGATAAGCCCGCCAAAGAAAATGGAAGGGGGGGGGGAGGAGGAGGATGACTTCGATGATGTGCATCCGCGATATATAGTAGACGTCATACGCAAATTTTAATGTTCTTATATAGTACATACAGAAATAAACGAGATGCAAAGTCATATATATGTGGTTTATCATACATAATAAATTCTTTAAAAATTAACATTACAGTTGAAATTATTCGTTGGTAAGCATTTATATTAAATATAATTATTATCAAATCTCACGAAATAACTTATCTCTGCATCTATGTAAATTTTTCTAGATAAAATTATAATTAATCAAGAGATCTCAAAAATTTCGAAAACAAATTTTTTTTTAATTGAAAATTACTTATGTACGTTTCGCTCAAAGTCACCTATTTCGCCTCATGGATCGGACGAAAGGTGTTCACTCATTTGAAAGCATTCGAAGATACAATGAAAATTCAATTGTTTATATAGTCTAGAAAGATCTAATTTATTTCTGGAGAACAATTGTTACATATCATGTAAATCGGTAAATGCGTTAGATAACTTATAAATCGATAAATGTGAATCACCGTTCATGATTATTTTCGAATTAATAAATTATGAAAGTTTCAAAATTGAGATTGAAACGAAAAATGCTTGTGTACTGTACTATAGTATATATAATATGCTAAAGTAACACGCACACAAGCACACGTTCGTGCACGCACAGAGAGAGAGAGAGAGAGAGAGAGAGAGAGAGAGAGAGAGAGAGAGAGAGAGAGAGAGAGAGAGACTTCATATAGAAAAATTCGCGATGCAAGAAAAAACGAAATATCTGCATATATATATATATATATATATATATATATATATATATATGTATATATATTTCTCGATCTGACCCGCGGCTGGGCCGTGCGAGCGGGTGGCAACACGATCCCCCCCCCTCGCCCGCGGCCGGATTTGTGCGTGCAGCGCGAACGTCGCGAAAGTGCGTGAAACTCGCGCACTCCGAATATTAACGTTAACAACGATTCGTTCTTTTTTTTCTTCAACTTCTTCTTCTTCTGCTTTTTTTTTAAACAGTTTTCTGCAGAGCTACGCATATTAAAAACATTCGCTACCTCACCCGACGACGACTCGGACGATGAGTCCGCGTCTACCGTCCGTCGCGGTTCGGTGTAATATATATAATATATATATATATATATTATATATATATATATATATATATATATATTTAATCATGCAAAATGTATTGCTGGTGGGTAAGTTATCTGGCACAGCCATAATGGTAATGAAAAAATAAGATTAGGGTAACTATTCCACACTCTTCTGAAGATTTCGTCCAATGTTTTCTACCTGCCCCATTCGTCTTTCACTTATTGGAAAAATATAAGATTGACCGTGTCTAATGTTTTTCCACTAGTATGTCCACACGGCTTGAATAGCGACGTTGCTTTAATTATTTATTTTGTTAATTAGTCACAACGCCGGCATACCGCATATAAATAGTACAAGAGCTCCGTAATGCTTCGATCGCCTTCGGGACGTTTCCCCCGCTCTATCTCTCTCTCGTTTCCGCCGCTGCCACTCATCGTATAGTCGTGCTATCAAATGGTAATATAATAGGTATACGCACATCGTAGGCAATCATCCTAAAATTTTTCAATGGAAAGAAGAGGAATAAAATATTAATTTGGACGACAATGTATTCTATGATATGTATACATATATATATATATATATATATATATATATATATATATATATATATATATATAATATAATACAATTTCGTCACGAAGACGCAAGCGTCGAGGCGCGAACGTCGCCCCTGTCCGGTTGTCCCCCCCCCATGCTTTCCAACTGCTTCCGCCCCGCCATGGAACTTTTGACGGATTTTGCCCCGACAATGGGAGCTCCAGCGATGAGCAGTGTCGGAGTTAAACAAATACCTATATTATAATAATACGCGTAGGCTTGGTCCGAACCGGGTACTATACATATTATTATTTCTCCGAACCATCGCTCTGATCTATATATATATATATATATATATATATATATATATATATATATATATATATATATCCACGGCTCGTTACGCGCACTTATTTGTGCGCCATTCAGCGCTGCGCTACTTCCCTTGACTTCCTCTCGAGTCCCGATATATATATACAAATTATCACTGGCCAGAGTGTGTATTGTATGCATGGGATGAGTACTCGATGCATAACACGCGTGTTTCTTGTTTATCGATGTAAATTCGCGCGATTCAGCTATGTAACTAATATATATATATATATATATATGACATTGTAATTCTCTCTAAATTCAAACAAGTGAGAATTGGGTCACCGCAACTAAACTGCTCGCTATACCGAATAAGTGAAATACGATTCGCTATTCTTTCCAGCTACGTATATTACCAGCCTTATTATTACATCGATTAAAAAAAATCCTACAAGATTCGGTGATTCACCGGAGCTATATATCCTCGAATTTCGAGCGTTACTTATCCTTTTTGGATAGACAGATAGATAACAAAGCTTTCTTGGGCGAAGCGACTTTTCCCCGATGTTCATATGTATACGAACCAATGGAAAGAATTGAATTGAATTTATATATATATATATATATATATATATATATATATATATATATATGTATAGATATATAGTGAATCGCTACTGTGGTCCACTCCGATTTATTTCACTTCATTTCCATCAGTATTCTTTCTTTTTTTTTTTAATTATTTTTATATCCTTCTGATGCGATGTCAGAGATTTTTCACATTAAACAATAATTCAGCCACATTAAACTTTGATAAACACGAAAAAACAAAAATTATCGACTCACTTATGCAATTTTTATTTGCATAACAGATAAAATTTCACATGAGAGAGATAGAGACTGAGAGAGAGAGAGGGAGGGAGAGAGTGCGTTAATTTCTCACCCGGCCAGGAGCACGTATTCGAGATATTACACCGATGCGCTTTTCGAAAAGAAACGCATTTGCTTAAACAATGGCGATATAAAGTATATATAACGCGCGAGAAGCATGAATTATTATAAAAAAAAGAGAAAAAAGGTCAATCCGAGGAGACAGTGAAGTCAACGAAAAATTATATAAAACTGCGCGCGCGCGAAACTCCTTTCGATGCAGAATAAGTTGCGCGGTTTTATATAAGTAAACATAAAACTTCCACGGGCCTTAGCTTTTAAAATACGATACTAAACGCAACGACGAGGGAAAAGAGAAAGAGAGACAGACAGAGATAGAGAGATAGAGACAGAGAGAGAGAGAGAGAGAGAGAGAGAGAGAGAGAGAGAGACAGAGTGCACGAAAAATTGCACATTCGCGTGTTTATAAAATGCTCCCTCTACCTCCCTGAACTGAGGGAGAGCGAGAAAGAGAGAGAGAGAGAGAGAGAGAGAGAGAGAGAGAGAGAGAGAGAGAGATGAATCCGCAGTCTCGTAAGCCACGACTTTTTTTTTCATCATTTTTTTTCAGTCTTTTTCATTTTTTCCCCCCTTTTTTCATAATGACGAGTAACATTATACCGCGTGTTTCCGGTGAATCTCGGGAATCATTTCCGCGCATGCAAATATGCGACGCACGCTTGCGAGCGCAGAAGCGCGCGCGCGAGACAGAGAGAGAGAGTGAGGGAGAGAGAGAGAGAGAGATGGAAAGAGGAACGGCGCGCGCGTATCGAGTTATGCTTCCGGCGCGATCTTTCCTGCGATAGTATTGAAGACTCTGTTGGTTTTTTCTCCCCAACATTTTTTTCTCTCTCTCTTTCTCTCTTTTTTTCAGCGTCTCGACACGAACGCTAATATATATATATATATATATATATATATATATATATATACATATACCACTTTTATACGGTATAGACGCACGCGTGCGCGCAAAGCTTACGCATGTACACGCGTATACATCGTGTCTAAATGCACCTGTGTGTGCATATAAAAACGAGCGATCTAATGGTAATTGCCATCGTAAATATGCCGGGAGCGGCGCCACCGTGCACCCGGGCGAACTCTCGTCGGTCGCGCCGATATCGCCCCCGATCGACGAATATGCGCGCCAGTGACGCGAGATGGCGGCGGGAGGATGGCTCTCTTCGCGCGCTCTCCTTCGCGGCTCACCTTAATTTTTCCAGCGCGTCTTTCGTTAATCGTCGACGCGGTCTCGCGGCAGCGAGCGATCGATTCGCGCTCGGGTGGCCGACCGAGTGAGCGAAAGAAAAAAAAACGACTGCGAGGCGCGCGGACGAGGCGACAGGGATTGAATGAATTAAAAAAAAAAGAAAAGGCGAGAGTAGAGGGTGAGACGAGCCTGCCTTGCACGGACAGACGGCGAGGGCGACGTCGCGACAGCGACGATCGATGCAATATCTATGTATACGGGGCGATGGGGATAAATGTACGTGTAGAAAAAAATGATTTCGTCATTATTGTATGGGTAAAGTGAGGATGCAACGAATATTTCCAAGTGCCTGTTGTATTACGATTTACCCTTATATACATATTTTTCTTGAATTACAATATCTTTATACCTCCTCTACGGGGATTTTTATCTCGCCTACGCTCGCGGGCAACCATTATATTTTTATACGGCATGCGCATATATATATATATATATATATATATATATATATATATATATTTTACATGCAATGGCCGGTCGTAAACACGATGTAAAATTTCTCATATATATGTCGAACTTATTAAGCAATTTTTATACCAAGAAACTGACCCGCGACACGCACGCCGCAGTTTAGTGTATTAATCACCGCTCGTTTAATCAACTATAATCTCCGTGTGTAACTTTTTAATATGTTAATAAATGCCCAATTAATTTTAATCCTTTCCTTCCTTAACCTATAAAATTATTGTAATGCCGCGTACGTATCGTTATGCTGCCTATGTATATGAATTTGCATGCAAATAGCATGTATATGGATGTAATCGACGCCAATCCAGCTTTTGTTCAGGTGTGTAATTCATGAGACATAGAGAGAAAAAAATTACCCTTGCTACTGCCTTAAGACTGCATATCATTCGAAATTTTAACGGAAAACAAAACTGTGAATTTCCATAGTTTCCCAGAAAAAAAACTCAGAAGCCGTTCTGTACTGTGTGTGTGTGTGTGTGTGTGTGTGCGTGTGTGTATGCGTGTGTGTGTGAATTTTTGAATACCATCCCTCGATGAAACTTGAACACGTACAAAAAACAGCTGGCGTCTACTAATTTTTTTCCAATGATTCATTAAATAATCAAGAGAAAAAAAAAAGAAGTTTTCACACCTTTTTCAGATGATAAAAAAAAGGAACTGCTCAAATGATACCCTTCACGTCTAATATTGGATTTAAAAACGGCGAGATATTACTTTGTGCTCGAAATTGCGGCGAAAAATCGACATCGCCGATACCCGAACGACAACGACCGCGCGTCCGCGATCCCTCATTCGCCCTTCAACTCGCGATACATCCGTTTATATTCATGCAACGAAGATCCGTAAATTAGCGCGACACTTTACTCGCCTTATATTGGCCAGGTATGAAAATCCTGTTACGTAAGTAAAGCCGGCGCGAAGGTGACAAATGCAATATTATTGCGACTCTTTGCCGAGAGCGCCCCGGCGATAATGAGTCGCGACGAGCGCGAGGCCGCGCTTCTATATATATATATATATATATACCCGGCGCAACGGCTTGCCATGCCGATTTAATAGAAGCATTAGTAACATTTTCCGGCTCGTTAATCTCGCCTCGAAAACTTCGCGCGCGCTATGTTTGCTTTAACGGCTCGAGAGCGCGCCATTAAACTTATTGAACTCTCCCGTGAGCTGCCTATGGAAAGTAGAGAAGAGAGATAGAGATGGAAGAGAGAGTGAGAGAGAGAGAGAGAGAGAGAGAGAGAGAGCGAGGCAGCTAAGTAAGCCGAGATCATAATCGAGCTATTATGCTAATTAAGAGCATGGAAAAACGCCGCTACCGATTATCCGAGGTTACGCGCGCATATAAATTTAACTCCTCTCTGTTTTCGCGAGCATCAGCTTCGCATTATGCGAACTACGTATCATATATATATATATATATATATATATATATATATATATATATATATATATATATATATTGAACTACAAATCTTCGCCGTTCGTTTATTTTACAGCCGATTGAAATGATCTAGCGACGATTTCTTCTTGTAGATCATGTTTAGGCATACGAACACATACACACACACACACACACACACACACCGCGCGCGCGCGCGCATGTGATGATTCAAATGTCATGCGCCGCTCTTAGATCGCCGACTTTGGTCTTCTGCGATAGCGCCGCGCGGCCTTCCATCACAAACGAACGAAGACGTTTCATTATAAATATATATATATATATATATATATATATATATATATATATATATATATAATAGTTGGGCTTTTATATTTATTGCGCACGGTGCATCAATATGGCGTTTCAACTTCATCATTGAGAGATTATATGCGCGACTTTGTTCGCTTCATTATCTTCGTATATGATACGGTCTCTCTTGTATATACATACATACATACATACATACATACATACATACATATATATATATATATATATATATATATATATATATATATATATATATGTATGTATAGATAAATTTACTCCCGGTTAATTATCGTCGATCAGTGCGTCTTGCTTAACATTATGTAGATTTATTGAAAGTAAATATGTACCTCGCGATTCTGGATTTTGCAAAGTCACAAGGAAGAGGATAATTGATGATATTTTTGTGCAACCTTTTCTTTTCTATTATTATTATACGCGGAGAGGCTGCCGAGTTAATATTAATTACGGTGGCACACGAGCATTGAATTGTAAAAAAAAAAAAAAGAGAATCCCAAAAAAAATTTAATTCCCTACGCTCTGGGGTAATAATAAACGCATTGGGCAAGAATTGAATCTCATGGGAATCCGATGTATATACTAAGTAAATTGGAAGTTTTGTAGAAGATGCGCTTCTTGATAAACATTAAACGGGCGTGGATATGAATAATTCTTAGATCCCTCAAACTATAAGGGCCGACGAAATATAAATTTAACGCGCGTTCTAAGTTTTCACGTAATTGCATCGTTCTGGCATGTTTTGTTTTTCTGCAAATGTCCGCTTAAATAATGACCGTTGCTACTGGAGCACTTGCTCGCATCTTCGTGGCGTTAATAATCAGCAAATCTTTCATCAGTTTATCAAGCCACGATGACGATTCCTAAGAGTTCGTTGACCTAACTGTTTAACTGTAAAATGTAAATCGCTCCGTAAGTGTTTTTGATCTTATAGTTCAAGAGTGTTGTTGTTTCAAACTATTCCGAGCGAAGATTTGCTTATATTTTCTTAAATTTCGAGTACATTCGCTTACGATGAAACGAGCTAATTTTATTTAAAACGAACAACTCTTGCGCCAATTAAATACTTTCTTCATTCAACAAAATCTTCAGTAGCAGCGGGAAATGGTAAATTTCAACACCGGCGTCAAGTTAACTTATTTGAAATATCTTCCTATTTTTCCTCTGCGCTTTACGAGCAATATACAATTTTCTACCGCTATCTCTTGCTGCTGAAAAATAAAATACGCAATCTTCCTCCCAACTAATGAGAAAGATTAAAAATAAACGAAATTTATACATTAATAGGACTATACATGTGTGTGCGCGTATTTATAGATATGTGGGTATTGAAAGTTACTAACTGAAAAAAAAAACAAACAAATGAATGTGTCGGAATGTAACGTACATTTCGATTTGCCTTGTGGAAGGGCCAATAACGCAAGGTTACGTTACTCGAACCAATGGCCCGTAAAATTGCATTAAAATTTCCATCCATTCGATGCATCATCGGCCGTTCGAATTATCCTTCGCGTTGAATTCCCGCCGGAGCTACGATTCCGACCGAATAATGGCCGACCGTACAATTCGTGAAACCGGGAATTGTACGGGCGGCCGTAGCTTTCGTCGGATTGACTCTCTTCACGAGGTCGCGTCTACGCGAGCCTCCCCGCGCGCCGACGGCGAACGAGGGTCGGATAACGGCAATGGAATTTTATTAGACGTCGTCGCTGCGGCGGGGCGGGTGGCGGGGCGAGGGATGGGACGGACTGTATTCAAAGCAGATGGAGAAGGGGTTCGGAAGAGCCAGCGGCGCGTGTCCGAGGTAGATAGAGAGAGAGAGAGAGAGAGAGAGAGAGAGAGAGAGAGAGAGAGAGCGGGCGACTAACAATGCTCGCGCGCGGTTCTTTTGTGGGCGGGCGAGGGACTAATTTTCTTCGTGGAAATGATTAAGCCCGGGGGCAGCCAGCGCGGTGACCGATCGGCGAAGAGAAGCCGCTCTCTCTCTCTCTCTCTCTCTCTCTCTCTCTCTCTGTCTCTGTCTCCCCCTCTCTTTTTTTCATTCTCGCGCTTATTGCGCGCATATATATACACACATTACCATTTTCTTCTTTGTCCAAAGGTAGAAAGCGAGAAAGAGACAGACAGAGACAGAGAGAGAGAGAGAGAGAGAGAGAGAGAGAGAGAGAGAGAGAGAGAGTGGAAAAGCGCCACCGTTCAATATGTCCCGACTCTTATACGCGACAGAAAAGAATCAGAGTTCACTGATCCAGTCGATCGCTCTCCAGATCCGAGGTAATTACAGATCAGTGTGTATGCTCTTGCTTCCCCCCCTTCTCTCCCTCTGTCTCTCTTGCCCTCTCTCCCTATCTCTTTCTGTGTCCCACTCCCTCGGGTGCTGTCGATTAATATTAGGCGGTTTGTTTGGCCGACTTTATTGTTGTTGAATTAGCTGCCTGTGTCCAACGGCAGGGGCCGATTTCAATTATACCAGTGCCTCGCGTTTTGTATATATTATATAACTATATACGTATAGATGTTGGTTTGGAGTGCCGTTTCGTATAAAATCATTCCCTCGGCTGTAAAAGCGGATCTTATGGCGAATAGTTCAGCGAACTTCATTATATTTGTATAAAAATGTTGTATATTTTTATTTATAAGAGATTGCATACGCTCGAAATTCTTACGAATTTTTATAATTTCTCTTTCTCGCTCTCTCTCTCTCGCTCTCTCTCCGTATACGTATATAAAAAAACGTAAGATTCGATTAAATGAAATATATATATATATATATATATATATATATATATATATATATATATATAGATCTATATTGTGAAATTTATACTTTTACGACTACTTCTGCATAAATATTGATCCGTTGAAAGTGTTGAAATTTCCGTATATGAATGCTGCAGACTATATCTTATACCTGTATAGATTATCAAGTCTCATTTACGGCTAATGCAAAACTGACCTTTTTTGCGTAAATAAAGAGGGGAAAAAAGCGCCAGGAAATTATGTAGATTTCGGAACCAGACTTGTTCATTGAGGCATATATATGTGTATATATATATATATATATATATATATATATATATATATATATATATATACAAAAAATGGAATTGGATATGAAAGTATAACGAAGGAGCCTTCTATCTTCTATTCTTCTACCTATCTCACTCTTCTATCCCAGTTTCGTTCCGTTACATAAAGTATATAAAAAGCCAATAGAATGGGATAGAGACAGGGGGGAGCAGAGAGAAAGAGAAAGAAAAGGACAGAGAAGACCGACGAACGGTCGAGAGCAAAAGCAGTAGCGCGCGCGAACTATTCGTTTCGGATATATACTCTTTTTTTTCTCTTCGTTTATCCAGCAGAAAAAGTTATTTCTGACCGCGAATATATATATATATATATATATATATATATATATATACTCAACTTTCCCTGAGGTGTGAAATAATTTATTCGGCTCCCGTATTGTCGGTGCGGCGCCCGCGCCGACGCGAACAGAGCGCACACTATATATATATATATATATATATATATATATATATATATATATATGTCGCAATATCCTCCGTGATCGGTTCTCGCCGCGGCTATGATACCAGCGCACGCCCCAGTCTGCTTTTAATAAATATATCTATATCTTGTGCACCGCGCCACCTTCGAACATTTGTCTAAAGCGCCCTGTTTAAATTATTCGCTTCTCGATTGTTCAGTTGCCTCGCTGTTTCGTTCTAGAAACTCGTCGACGGTACGTAGGACGAACGATGGGCGGCGGTAACGATGAATTTGAATTTCTACGAATGGCAAAATTTATCCAGGCTTCGCTCTTGTCGGCGACAAGCATGGCATGCGCGTATTACGAGAGTCTCCACTTATGGTGAAATCGATGGTAGAAATTCTCGATTGTAACGCCGCGACATACATATTGCGTATATTATATATATTATATCGTATGGATTATATTATTCGACACGACGAATCATCAACCGAGGCGATACAGCTCCCTCTCTATCGCGTTCTTTTTACTACCATACGGCTCTAATGATAATTAAACAAGCCAAGCAAGATCGTTATTCGCCAGATCCCTGTACGTAGAAGCAAACTCGGCCAATTTCAACGGTAGCGCCCCCCTCCTCTCTCCCTCAAAACAGCTGACGCACAAAATGCCGGACTATATATATATATAAAATCAATCGTCGCCTCGTTTCGAACTAGACGTGCACCTGATTATATATATATATATATATATATATATATATATATATATATATATATGTAATTGACCCGTGCGCGTTGCAAAAGGAATATTTTACCCAAGACGGAAGTCGGCGCTATTCGAATCGCCGCGGGCGAACGCGAACCGAGCGCTCGCTCCGAATTTCATTCGCTAAGTCCAGCGGTTCGACGACTGGCGCAAATTTCCTTATTTAAATCATTCAATATATTGAAATTAACAGTCGATTTTAATTTATTTTTCAATATACAAAATATAACGTAATATTAAATATTAATTTATTTTGATGTATAATGACAATAACTACGAAAAAAAACACATTTATCTTATGCATGTATCAGAAATTATAGCTTCTTGGTACTAAAATTATTTCTACTGTCCTTTCTAATGTCAGTTAAGCCTCTTTTTGTCAAAAAGTTAACTGCAATGTCAAATTTAGTTCTTTATAGTAATAGTTTTAAACTAGTAATAATTTCCAAATTCATTATTTCTTTCAAGATTTTTATCGAAAGTATTGCCTTTGGCCTAGAACGTAATCAAACATTCAATATATTTAAATTGTAAGTCGGAAATTTTTGCGCTTGATATCTATGTTTTTATTTTAACAGTCGTTGAAAACATTGAACTTCTATACGTCGAGCGATTAATTTATAATATAAAGTTTCATATATATATTGAGTCAATTAATTGTAATAATGCTTATTGTTTATTTTTCATTTTGAACCTCTTTGAAAAAAATATCCCTTGAAACTGTATAAAAATTTGTGTAACCTCGACAACTTTTTTCAAAACTGCAGTATTAAATGAAATAAATAAATATTTAAATATAACCTATTCCAATTCTAATTACGAAGCATGATCTCGGCCTTTAAAAAAGGAACTTTATCCGTTCTAATATAATCCATGCCTTTTAATCGCAATTTTTGCTCGACCTCGCCAAATCTGTTTCGGACGCATTATACCTTTGGAGAAAAAACCTCACGATGTTTTTACATGTGCCACGTAAATGATGGCAATTACGCACAGCTATTATATATATATATATATATATATATATATATATATATATATATATATATATAATACATTGCCCGTGATGCATCGAGCGGGCGCTATTGCGAAGCGTCGGCCGAGCGACGACCGAATCGCGCGGCAACCCGGAAGGTCCGCCGCACCTGTCGCGAGCCATCTCCACCACCCATCCAGCGTCTACAGCGTTCCGACCCATGCCCGCATCTACATCCGGTCGAGGTGCGAAACTGCTTTACCTATATATTTATATATTGATATAATGATACACGCGGTTCTCATTTCGGCGAACGCGGCGGGAACCCCTTTTTTTTCCTCCTGTCGCCGCGCGTGGGGAGGGGGGCGGGCGGCAACCGCTGACTTTACTACCGCCATCAAGAGTAGGCTACGCTCTCACTCTCTCTCTCGCTCTCTCTCTCTCTCTTGGCTCGTCTCCCTTCCCTCCCCCTATCATTCAGTCGCGCCGAAAAGCTTCCTTTCGCTCCTGTCGTCGTCCTTCATTATAATACTTATATATAGACTCCGACACGAAGTATTTTCTCCTCCACCAGCCCCCCCCCGCCCCGCCTATCGCTTTCGACTCTTGTCTTGTAGCTCGAAAACAGCCTTCGTCCATGAACTCGACGCCGCGGAGAGTGGCGCGTTGAGGGGGGGGGGCGAGGTTAGGGGTCGCTCAATTTGCTTAACACCGATCTCAAACTATACTATATATATATATATATATATATATATATATATATATATATATATATATATAGTCCGCTAAAACATCTATACTATATCTACGATATTTTTGAAATTTACCGCTCGATGCGTTCGTTCGCGCGATAAATACGAGCCTTAATCGAATACATTCATCTCCAGCGACTCTAACGTTTACACGGCCTCCTGCGAGCGATATATACTAAACGCGCCGCTTGGCTTTTTTTTTTTATTAAAAATTTTCCATTCCCTCTGTCCGTTTGGTTTTTGCCCCCGTTTCAGACGAAGGGAAGCAGAAAAACGCGGTACGCGCGCCACGGCAGCCGTGGCGCTGAATTAATATAATTTTTGAGCCGAAACCGTTGAACGGATGAGCGGGAGAGCAGGCGGCGGCGGCGGCGACGACGACGGCGGCAGAATCGCGTAATGGATTCGCCCATTCGCTATGGCCGCTGGTTAAAAGGCCAAATAACAGGTGGCCGATGCAGAAGGTAGCAATTCCAATAGAAAGTTCGAATCCCATTAGTCATTATACCGTAATCAAACTTTATTTATAAAGCCTCTCGGGATTATGCAACGAGTATTAAGTAGGGGGGAGAGCGGGATTGAGAGAGAGAGAGAGAGAGACACAGAGAGAGGGAGAGAGAAAGGAGCGCGAAGTAGAAAAGAAATAAAGACAGAGACGATTGTTTCTAGGATTAAAAGTTCCTTGTTCCGTTAAACGCTCGCCGCGCCGGCGTTCGAGATTTATCAACCGTCAATGAATTAATATCGAGAGGTAAATTGAAATGTCGCTTCTCTGCCCCCCCCCGCTCTCTCAAGTGGGGATAGAAAGGTGATAAAATTATATTTTCAAATTAAATTGGCCTTTATATTCGTTTATTGCTTTGTTAATGCAAACAGATTTTATATTATTATTTATATATATCAACAAGCACTGAAACTTCCATCCAAGATTTTATAGGAAAGTCTTTTAACATAATATAATGTGAAGGATTAACCAAATCTCTGCCGCGTACATTTATTAGAAAACTCGATTGCAAAAACTTTTGTTCGAAAATGGGTATGTCGTATTGCAGACAATTTAAAATACCTAAAAACAATCGAAAAATGCAGTTTGACATCTACTGTTCAATGACAAAACTGATTTAAGAACACTTTTTTTCAATTTTTAATAACACTTATACTTATACGTCTTATATCTTTTTTACATTTTTTTTTTCTATTTTTTTAAATTCTTATTTTTATAATTCACTTTTTAATTTATATGATACAATTTTATGTAGTTTATTGCGGGCATTTTTTCTTACTTCATGAATTCTTTTTTGAAATTAAATGCATTTGCATCGGGACGCTATCCGCCATCGAAATAGCAATAGATTCGATTCAGTATAGCGGTACTATATATATATATATATATATATATATATATATATATATATATATATATATATATATATACACAAATATAGCAAAAAAGTAATCAAAAGAGTATCTCACAAAATAATGTCTTAAGGAAACCAAAGCTTACGAATGACTAAGGAATGTCATTGCAAATCTCTTGTCGAAAGGATTTTTTTTTTCAATGTTCCACGTGTCAGACCTCGTGTAAGACGAAAACAAGAGATGGAGTATTTTTGACTAACAATGCATATTTTACATATGTGCGTGCAATTGAATACTTGGTGCATAATTCACTGCATTATATTCGTAATAAAATAATGTAGGAAAAAAGAAACAAGAAAAAATATCTTTAATCTCTTAGATATGTATATATATATATACATACATATATATATATATATATATATATATATATATACATACATACGTATGTATATCCGGATATCCTTAGAAAGTAGTTCGAGAATGTATTAGAAGACCGAGAGCCAGAGGAGGGCCAGAAGGAAAAAAACTTACCGAGCTCTAATGTACTCCGATAACGGACAAAAAGCTCGAATTAAGTTACGGATACGTTTGCATGACTTTAAGGATGGCTCGAGAACGAGTTCCGGTGCGCAACGCTCGCTTGGCGATTCCGCGATCCACCGTGTGAGCGCGCGCGCCGAGTCATTGCGGCGGGAAAGAGGGATAGAGAGAGAGAGAGAGAGAGAGAGAGAGAGAGAGAGAGAGAGAGATAGACCGCACCCGATGAAAATCAAACTCTGTAATGAAGACCGGGGTGATCGCTCGCACGCGCGCGTCCTCGTTTAGAACTATATGTTGTAGACGAAGCTTAGGTACGCGCGCCCGTAATATGGGAGTGTATGCGTACGTGTATGTGTATCCATTCGTGTATATATATATATATATATATATATATATATATATATATATATATATATTGACAAATGGATCACGGCGCAGGACGCGCGGGTGGTTCGAATTAAACGAAAGTCACTCGCGAGCCGAAGAAGAAGAGGGGCATTATTAATGAACGCTAAACGCCCGTGTTGTAAATTCCCGGTGTCGAGATATTGGTTTCGTTCTTTCAAGAGTCGCCGCCCGCGTTCTTTTCGATATATATATATAGGTATATCTAGTGTATATAGGATATCTATGGATATGTACGAGTCTCTGGGTTTTGACCCGTGTTATCTATGTCAAGGGTTCGAACCAAATTAAATACGACCACTTGTAAAGATTCCTCACCCCTCCTGCGCGCGTTCGTCTAATTGATTTTTAGGTCCTTTTCTAAACATGTATATGTCTTACTCGAAAATTTAATCAAACGCGCAAAAATATTTCCGTCGGTAAAAAGGGAAAACTGAAAAATGATTCAGCCCGCAGTTCTTCGAGACAACGAGGATCACTGACTGTCCACTGATAGCTTTCACCTTTGTATCGACTATAATCGTCGCTTAAAACGTCACAGTTATTTCTTAAAATGGATAAAAACCTTATTTTTTCGCACCGGATTCTGAAAAAGAGGAAATATTTTATTGGCTAAAAATCTGCAATACGTATATGTTAGTGTAGCATCCATATTGTTATTTGGTTTGTGTTAATTGAGATTTAACCGAGATACTATGATGTTCGTGTTTAGACAGACCGAGGAGGCAGAATACGAATTAATGGTCAGTCAGTCAGCTGAACTGTTGTCTAATTGACTATGTACGTGTCAAAAAAGAAATCTGCCCCTTTCTGGATTTCGATGCATTGCGCTATTTTCCTTTAAAAAATAAGAAAAAAAAAACAACAACGGCTCCCCTCACCGAGATTAATGTTATTGAAGTAAGTACAGTCGCATGCTCTCTCGCGCAACTTTTACCATGTTAATCATTTCACTATACTTAGCTTCATGCCAACGGAGATATTGCTATGCATTCATTAAAATGGCCCATCCTGCACAATCGCAGATGATATATATATATATATATATATATATATATATATATATATAATTTTTTTCTGTTATACTCTATTTGAATATGTGCATATACATGTTTACGCAGACGTGTTTGTAATAAATATGCGTTTTTCGATGCGCCTTAATACGGGGCGGCCCGCACGTATATTCATGTGAAATTTCTTAATGAGCGAGTTTACGGTCGGAAACGCTGAGACTTTAGAAAATCATAATAAGTAACGCAACGATATAACTGCACCCGTGTCAGCGAGTAAATCATTTTAATGAACTTTGAAATGATTAGACACATTTCTGAAAGGAATTCCTTTTAACGCATTGTATTTATTATTAATTGAGAGGCGCGCCGCGGTGGGGGCTAATTAACGTAAAATTCGAAAGATAAATGCGGTACAGAGTTAATATATATATATATATATATATATATATATATATATATATATATATATATATAGATCTCGAGCGTCATGTAGATCAATTAATGCATTGGAATATGATAATCACGAAGAAAGCAATTCTTCCTGTTATAAAATTGTAAATTTTTGTATAGGATTATTTTTTTCGAATGCATGTAATATGGCTTATCTGCATCGAAATTTTACATTGCAATTATAATGACATGCTATGATATTCATTGCCTGAATTAGGGTAATATAACGTTTAATTAAAATTATTATCGTACGCGATAATTGGTATATAATATATTGTCATTGCTTTAAAACAGAGAATCATAATAGTAGTGATAACGACGATAATAATAAGAATATAATTCTCTCGAAAAAAAAATTAAAACGAATGATCGAAATTCTCGAAGAAAATTAAAATTTGAAAACTATTGAATACGCTACTAATTTTCAAAAGCCAGTGCGTGATCGAAAGCAAAAAAAAAGATAAATAAATAAATAAATAAAAATTGAATCGGACCGAGCCATCCGCTGGATGAATAAATCGAAAAAATAAATCTCCTTCCGAACCTCGTAAATTTCGCCCACCACTCGTGCGCGCGCGCGCGCGTACGAACCGCGAATTTTCGGTCTGGTTTACGAATGATTAACGGAGATGCCGCCCGTCTGTCGTTAATTGCGGCCGCGCTCCGATTCGGCGGACCGCCCGTCGGCGCCTCGGCCTCGCGATCCCGCGGAGCGCGGCCGTGGTGGGTGAGGGTAGGGGGGGGGGGAATGAAGGAGTTGGGAGGGAGAGAAGCTCGCGCACGAGCGATAGATCTCTTCGGCCGAGGCTCGTCGCGGGCTACTACTACTCGGGCGGAAAGTGCATCAGGGAGATCAATGGCACTTGGGGGACTGAAATTTCGTTCTGTTTTTTTTTTTTTTTGTTTTTCGAATTTTTTCGCCACGTTCTCGTACGGCTACAGAAAGAGGTTATTCATTCCCGTCGTGTGGATTGACACTGTCCTTTTTTTTTTTTAAACGATTCAATTCTTCTTTTCAATCGCTCCCTAAGTACTGAACGTTAATATTTGTACTTTGCTCGAGAGCGAAAAAGATATTTGCCGTTGTTCGCGGACGTACTTCATCAATGTTATATCTTGTTTTGTACTCTCGTCCACTGTAAATATTTTGATGGAATATTAAAAAAAATAAAAAATTTTAAATGTGTAAATACTTTATCAACGCTCAAATAATCCAAGAAATGTAAAAATTAGTAGCAGATGTATCTGGTAGGACATTAGAGCTCGATAATTGATACGACCGGCGAAGAGGAGCTCCACATGCTCGGGTCCTGGATTCAGCCGCAACTCACGGAATCTTTCCTAATTTAACCCGAACTCGACGTGCTAGCATTGAGTCTGGAGAACCTCCCCCACCCCTTCGTCACTGGTACGAAGATCTTTGAAACTGAAATATCGAGCGAATATTAGAATCGGTAAATAATGAAAATTTCGCGAAATATATTTTGCCCCATGTGAACGATTGTAGATTTTTATTATAAGGTATATATATAAAAAAAACAATATATAATAATCCGAGAATTTGTAATTTTTAATTTTTCAACCTAAAAATTCAAGAAGAAACGAAAATCCTCACGATTCCGGATCTAAATTTGTAAAAAAATAATCGATGCATGGAAATACATATCAATTAAACGAGATACTGGTACTGTATATTAATTATTCGATTTTTCTTGCAGCCGAAAAAAAAGCAGTGTTATTTTCGTATTCGTATTGATGGTTAGTGATCTCGGCCTCGATCCTCGTGATTGTTAATTCGGTTTTCAAAAAAAATTACAAACATAACGCAGCCGCATGGCTAATTAATTCTATAAGTTTCATGGCTTTTTCGGGCACTTTAATAAAGACAATAGAATGTTCTTAGTCGTACGGCGTATACCGCACACGAGGTTGAAGATTACGCCTGCGAAAACCTTTGCGTATGCCACTTAACCTATCCCCCCCACCCTTGTTCGTGTACTATACACCCTGTACTACTACATATATCGTACTAGCTAAAGTACACTTAAGCATTATACCGGAATTAGCGGTCGAGACGGCTATTGGATCAACCATACGTCTAGCCTAGTAATTAGGTCTGAAGTGTTGTTGTTGTTTTTTTCATTTTTTTTTATTGATACTAAATTAATTTTTAGTTACAAGATGCGCTTGACAACTTTACGGACTTTTCCAGCGCTATTTATCACTGGTTGTCCCGCATAATCGCACTTGTCAATCGCGCGGTCTCGCGCGTATCCGATCGTATTTATAAACGCGCGCACGCGCATACACACACACACACACACACACACACACACACACACACACACATCCGTATCCACGAAAGCACATGGGAAATACACCTCGCGACGTTTTTCTGACATTTAAAGCGAGCAGCTTCCCATATGCAAACGACCATAAATCGGACGGATCCCGCGAATCCGACGCGCGCCCGTTCGCTCGCTCACGTCTTTGTTTCTTTTTTTTTTTTTTTTTTTTTTTTTGTCTCGCTCCCGAGCAAGAAACAAAAGTTATATCCACGCGCGCGTATACGGATACGCGACCAATTACCAGTCCCTGCCAATTAGAATTCAAGCGAGACGTATTCAATATGGTAATCCCCCCCCCCCGCCATCCCCACGACCGCCCCGATCGCCCCGCGCCGCTACCGGCGGCAGTGATTGTTTTTCAGGAACGCCAGCGGAGTCGCATGAATAATCAGAGCTCACGCGGGACTGGCGCTGGGGAAGGAGGGATGCTGCCTAGAATCGCATTATATATACATACATATATATATATATATATATATATATATATATATATATATGATGAGGATTTTTAATTTAACGTGATTATGTGTTGATTGTTGAAAGGTGTTGTATGCATAGGCAAATGATTTATACGTTTATTATACTCGGTGAGTGTCATTCCTCGCTAATAATGATTGATGTTTGTATAATCATCGGGTAAGTCCTGGAAAAATAGCAAGAAAGAGGGAGAGAGAGAGAGATAGAGAAAGACTTATTCTCTATATTGAGAACGCACCGAGGATAAATCACCGTGCGCGTTCGCGGATCGAATGGTGATTATTGTTAATATTTAATAATCTATTCAATGTAATCTATTCAATTCTATATATATATAATCTCTTCGAAAAATTGTCACTGATTCATTTACGGATACTCTCAGATGCATTCAATCAAACAGAAAAAACTACTGGGAAAAATATTCTTATTTTTCAATATAAACGCCTCTTACAGCTTTGTAATACTTTAACTGATCTATCATTGTTAACTAAGTTCGATGAAACTCTATTACGATCAGAAAATGTCAAATTCCATAAAATATAGCTCCTCAATGCCGTCATCGTCTCGTCCTCCGGCGCTTCTTCGTCGCTTACGAGAGTTATTGATCACCCAGTCTTTCTTGCAAGTTTCACAAAAAGAGAAAATATTTACTTACAAACTAAGGGGACTAAATGTACCGTGCAGGACGTATGACGAGCCGAATCAGCAGCAGAGTACATTTATATACTTTTATGATATAGATTTTATGATATACTTTGAAGAACAATACACATACAAGAAAACATCGATGATCTGTATAAGTTAGATCGAATATTCTTGGGACCACCCGTATTCTTCGATTCTCTCTTCGATCGAGCTCAATCTTTTCCGCTCTATCGAATTTTAACTCTGCTATACTTATACTATATATATATATATATATATATATATATATATATATATATATATATATATATATAATCAGTCCCAGGTCAATGTAATAATGAATCGATCGGTTACATTTTCAAATGCCTCACGTCGCTAATTTATAACCTACTAGCAATTTGTTCAAGTCACGTACATGTGTGTGTGTGTGTGTGTGTGTGTGTGTGTGTGTGTGTGTGTGTGTGTGTGTGTGTGTGTGTGTGTGTGTGTGTGTGTGTGTGTGTACGTGTGTGTGTCTGTGTGTTTATGTAAATACATCCGGAATTCTGAACGAGATCCCGGGAATATCGCGCTTTCTCCTCGTCGCGCCGCGGTCGCGCATTTAAATGCCGCTCGATCGGGACGTCCGCCGAGAGCGCGTCACCGGAGAGTTTCATTGTATCGCGGGGTCGGTTAGAAGGGGGAGGGAGAAAAAAATCGCGCCATCCGCCTATAAACAACGCTTCGATCGATTATCGTGGATATTATTATTATTATTATTATTAAGATTATTATTGTATTTGTTCGGCACTATGTAGCCTTCAATATTTACCGTCTATAACGGTCCTCCATCCCCGATCCCACGCCCCTCCCTCTTTTTTCGCAATACAACCGCGTGCGACGCGACACGACTCGCGGCACTTATTACGCGATTCGCGCGGTGATTTTTGGCCCCGTGCGCGAGCCGTGATTTCGTGGAAAGTATTAGAATACGCGCGCGAGTGGGTGGTCGGTGATGAACAACGAAAAGAAAAAAAAGGGAACAAGAAGAGGGAGGGAAAAAAAGACGGAAGAGAAGGAAACGGAATGGAGAAGTAAGAGAGGATTGTTCGGCGGTATAAGATTCCTCGTCGACGCGCGTAATATCTGTGTAGAGGGCGTCGCAGAGGCGAAACCGCGAGGACCGACGTTCGCGCGGAGAACGGCGCGTCGGTTCGCGCCTCGGCTCGTTCCACTCGCCCCCTTCCCCGCCCCTCCCCCTCCCACTTTTCCGAAACGGAATAGCGCATCGGATGCGCGCACGCATGTATCGTTACGCGCGGACTTCGAGCCGTGCGCGATTTGGATGGGTGCCCGTCCGCGCTTGTTTGTATTCGCGTGCGCGGGCGCGCGTTATCGGTGCCGCCGATCGCGGGGTTTTTTTTTTTTTTTTTTTTTTCTTTTTTGTACTTGTCAGCTTTATTCGGCGGCCAAGCTTCGAAGGACTCGGAGAGAGAGAGAGAGAGAGAGAGAGGGAGAGAGAGAGAGAGAGAGAGAGAGGAACAAGATCCCCGCCTCCCTCCAACGGTATACACGCAGCTGAGTTTCGCTTCTCTCTCTCTCTCTCTCTCTCTTTATCTCTCTTTCGTTCCTTCATTCATTCTGGGTCTAATTCGCCACTCGCGCGTCACCACCCCCCTCCCCGCTCCTTTTTCTCTCTCGCCACTTTCTGCCTTCTCCGAGAAATATACACCGCGCCTTATTTTTCTCCGGATTATGTATGAAAAATTGGCTGGCGTGGCTGCGCAAATTTGAGGACACCAATTTCTTTCTCGAAATGAATGAGAGGGGGGAGAGGGATATATGTTATATATATATATATATATATATATATATATATATATATATATATATATATATATATATATATATAGTGTAGGATAGAGAGCAGGAGGAAGATAGAGTGAAAGAGGAAGAGGGGGGGGGACGAGAGACAGAAGTAGATGCTCCCACACTTCCGGGTAACGATTATTGCAGAATTATTGAAAGAGAGGGAATCGTGCGCCAACGTGTGTTTAAGGCTTACGCAGAAGTGGGGGACCCATAATGATCCTGCGAGACAGTCAACGCGGCCGCGTCGGCATCGGCGACTCTTCCCGGAATAATAATGCTCTCCTGAATTCTATTCTCGCATTTCAACCTGTATTTATGGAGATACCGGCCGGGGGGGTGGGCAGGGGGAGGGCCCGCGGAGATGTGCAATTCGAGCAGGCGCGGGGGAGGGGCGGAGCGACGGGTGGGGGGGGGGAGATATTGGCTCTCGGACCGCGGCAATCGTAAAATATAGCGGTTCGTCGACTCTCTTGTCTTTTCGAACTGAATTCGGGAATGCCGCTGTCGGTGCTCTTGAAGTGTACACAGCGTGTACCGATACATAACACTTGGCTCTGGACTTGCGTCGCTCCTCCGTCGTGGAAAAATTCAGAATTCTCTTTTTGTTTTTTTTCTGTTTTTTTTTTATTTTATTTTTTTTTTTTTTGATTCCGAAATCGTCGAGTCCGGATTTTCTCGCCTCGCGCGTTAACGATTCGTACTATTCTGGCCGTTCGGCGCGGCAACGCGCCAAGCTCACAATCGAACGATCGTCGGGAAAACAATAATCACCTATCATTATTCCCGGGCAATTTTTTATTATTTACATAGTCTGATTTATCGTTATAAAAAGACTTTTTACAGCGAACTGTCTTGTGAGCAGGAGACTCGAGGCGCAACTAGAGGGAAGGTGCTAGTAATTCGGTGATCCAAGTTCAAGTTCCGGTCTCTCGACCGATTGACACGAGCGCCCCGTAATCTATTTACTCTATAAATGCTTATTATTGTCGCACTTTGTAATCATAAATAGAGCCATGTTAGATGTAAATGTAACATGAACAAAAAATAAAAGATAAATTAACAAAGTATTTTACCTAACATTTATTAATTTAATTTTCGAAGTTAAATTAAACGAAAAATAATTAAAGGAGATTCTGTTTTTTTGTTTTGTTACAGATTCCTGCGAGCCTATGACGGATCGAACTTACGGTGAGTTTGTTACGCCATCTATACGGGCGCTCGATAATTTATGATCAACACACAATACGTATTCTCCGTCGTGTCGACGGCATATCCATCTAGGCAACATGTATCATATATATATTATGGGATGATTCTACGACCGCGCGTCGTAATAAGTCCCCATTACCGCGGGCACGTATACGTACGCGCGCATACGACGAAAATTCTCCGCGTCTGCGTATTATCAATCGTTGCCCGTACCTTTCCTCCAGCCCGTGTACGTGCTTTTTTTTTTTTTGTTTTTCCCCCTCGCAGCCAACGCCCCGCGTCGGCGGCGCCCGGCTCCTCGCGCCCACAGGACCCGCAATAGAGCTCGTCGCGATCGCGGGGCTACGGGCGCGCGATGGACGGGACACGGCGAGTACGTCGCGTACGCGTCGCGAGCGCGTCGACAGCGACGCCGTGCAGCCGCTGAAAAAAAAAAAAAAAAAAAAACACGCGCTGCGCCTCCCCTAAGGATCCGTCGCGGTCCGTGCGCCGGCTCTCTCGTGCTGATTATGCGCGGGCACACGCTTTCGCGATCTCAGCTGGCGACGAGAGGGAGAGAGAGAGAGAGAGAGAGAGAGAGAGAATAATCTTTATCAAGTCGCGGTAAAAGGTAAGAGCGCGTGCACCGAGTGCATATATATAGCGATAAAAAACTTAGACGAGACGCCACGTCGGAGACGCTCCTGTCGGTTGCAACGCGTCCTCACTTCTTATACGTGCGGACAAACTCGCCGTCGCCGCTGATTTTAATGCGGATCGCGGCCGTCCGATGTTGATGGAGAATTATTTCCGCGTATATGAGTATAAGTCCACCGCGAATTCTTGGGCTCGCGTGTTTTTCTACGCGGAGAGAGAGAGAGAGAGAGAGAGAGAGAGAGAGAGAGGGTTGATAGATGGATTCACGGAGAGTGGTTTTTTATAAAGGAGTTACATTACTCCTTATTACTATCTACTAATAAGGAGAACTTACTTGAATTATAAGAAAATTTACACTAAAAATATGCGAATTTTGAATTTAAACATTATCAGAAGTATAAGAGTTATGCATAAAATTACAATAATAATTTTCGATAGCATGTTTACCTGTTAGTAGAAAGTTTGGTTGATTTTATTAATACCTTGATTATCTTCGTGAATTTATTTGTAAATTTATATACAAAGGGGTTATAATAATTAACAAAGTAAAAATAAAAAAATAGCCACATTTGACATATATCGTCAATAGATAAATTACATACATAAAATAACAAAAATTAACAACGAAATAAATATAATTTAGCTGTATCATAAGATAGACCTATCCATATTATAGGTAGGAATAGAGATGCCAACTAAGCAAAAGTGACAGATCAGTTGAAACCAAAAATATATAGTTTAATGGCATATTAGTGTTAAAAAGCATCTACACACAACGAAAATTTTCAACTCGAAAGAGCGATATAAAGAAAGAGAGAGAGAGAGAGAGAGAGAGAGAGTGAGAAATAGGAGAGATTCAGGTGAAAGAAAAACCTCTTTCTCCGATTATAGGTGCATATCGATGCACCGCCTCCGCTTATAGGATTCGTCCGCGACCCTCGAATAGAAGTTTAGTTTGTAATAATAATTGTCGGTTTATTGAGTAACGTATCGCTCCCTCCCCTCTCTCTCTCTCTCTCTCTCTCTCTCTCTCTCTCTCTCTCTCCCTCTCTCTCTGCCCCTTTATCTATTTCTGACACAGCGAGGACATTGAATTTGAAGACGTTACAGTGGCAGGGCGGGAGGGTTGGGTTCCTTAATTCCTTTTCACATTCCCCGCTCCCAGCGACTGCAGCGCGCGCTACGAATATATAGATCAACGTCCGAGCGAATTGTCGCAAGATCCCCGACCGGCTTCCATGCGCCATAAGCGTCGACGATCGCCAAAACGTGGCCGGCGTCTCGCTTCGCCCGCGTATCCGCGGTCGCTCGAAACGCCCCGGAGTTCCACAATAACGGCGCACTCCTCGAATTATCGATACGAATGAGCAACGATCGCGAATCGACGTCGTTAGACGGAGTGAATTAAGATGTATACATATACATTTCTCTTTTTAATCGCTCTTACTCCACTTATGAATTTCGCTTCCCCTCTACCTTGCCTTATCGAGTGAGCCCCGTATATGTACACACGTTTAGCCAGATATACGAAGTTACAATATCAGGTAAACCTTACGAAGTATATATATATATATATATATATATATATATATATATATATATATATATATAAGTGCCCAACGCGGGAGCGCGTCGTCGATAATGACGCAAGCAGCTAACGGGCATCCGGTGTGGGGAACTTGGCCCATTCAGGAAACGAGCGCCGAGACCGATCAAAAGAGCCGACAATGCCGCGGCCTCGCTTTAAAATATCCCCCTGCGATTTCGCTATATGTGGCGCGGCTCTTATACACAGTAAAGATCTATACACACACACACATATATATATATATACACACAAAGGTGTGGTGGGCCGTCGTATCTCGGTGACGATTCGCGCTCGAATGGCCTTTTCAATAATTACACAGACCGATTCGGAAATTCAATAAACGATAACAGCCAAATTTGTCGAGAACGTGTGTTTTGATGAGAAATATTGTTTATTAAAAGATTCTTAGATTTTACTCGAGTATTTTCGACATGGACCTCAGACAGCCAAGACGTGTCCGTAAAGACAACCGGCAAGTCGTCGCTCGTTCACAAAGGTATAATCCGCGTTATCGGCGCTGCATTCGCCGGGACGAGGGAAGGAAACTTCCGTTATGAATGAAATACCTAATTATGGGGATAATTTCCGCTTGAATTTCACCTAGTCACTGTACGGTATTCATATAGGCATCGGTTCGATAACTTGCTCGTGCCCTACGCCCAGGTCAATGTTTCCATCTTTCGAAATACTAGTGTTGTCCGAAGAGGGCCTTATTAGTATCAATCGGTCAAAATAACGATTTTCGACATCTCCCTCAAGATGCGATAATGATACGTGCATAAATATTTAAAAAAATCCTCATTTATTTATCTCGATTCCATTTCCTTTATTCGAGAACATTTTTATTAAATGCCACCTATTTTATCATAAGTATGTATATACAAATGTAAATGTTCACTTCAACATGAAAAATGTGCGTATGTTCGACTTTGTTCTTTGGCTATTATATTCCAATACAGCGGGCAATTGACACGGGCGAGGGATGTATGGATGGGCGAGAAATGGCTCGTAAGCACTCAATAAGGAGCTGGCAACCCTTCGTAGGGCGAGTGAAGGAGAGCGCACGAGAAAGAGAATAAAAAAGACTGTGACAGCGGGACGTAGATCGACCCCGCAGCAGTTGCTTCAGGTTTAAAATAAACACGCGTCGACTTAAGAGTGAGAATGAGAGAGAGAGAGAGAGAGAGAGAGAAAGAGAGAAAGCGAGATAGAGTGAGAGAACGGGAGTGGGGATTGGAGCCGCCGGTGCCGGTATAAGTGGAATCAACAGGTCCGTTAAGAGAGTGTAAAGCGTTTTGAATCCACCCTCAAGGGGGACACGAATCCTTCGCCCGCGAATCTTGTCCTTTCTGGCTGCAGGGGTTAGCTGCTCTCTCTCTCTCTCTCTCTCTCTCTCTCTCTATCTCTCATTCGTCCTCTGACGGTCGCTCCCTCCATACGCAAAATCCGTGCGACACGCATGTATATGTATGTATATATATATATATATATATATATATATATATATATATATATATATAACCTAAAGAACGGCATATATACAAGAGAACGAGGACGCGTACATATCCCAGAAGGAATCAACAGAGACAGAGAGAGAGACAGAGAGAGAGAGAGAGAGGGAGAGGGATAGTATCCCCTCCATCCACACCCCCGGCTGCTTTTTTATCCGTGTATATCAAACGGTGGGGGTGAACGGGATCGAGAGGGTGTCAGGGAAAAAACGACACCCCCCCCCGCAACCACCCTCCCCTCGCCGCGCGCCCGTCTTCCTTTCTCCCCCGTTCTTCGGACAGGAAGCGCCTCGAGACAGGGGCCACCGATTAGGGCGGGCAGAGAGCCCGAGTGGCGATACGTCGCGTCGTCGACGAGTCTGGCCGGGGCGGCGCGCGACGACGACGGCTTCTGAAGTCGGGGGGAGAGAGAGAGAGAGAGAGAGAGAGAGAGAGAGAGAGAGGACGTGCCCTCGCGATGCCTGTGTATTATACATACATATATACATCATGTGAACGCCACGGCAGTGATCCCCCACGGAAAACTTAAAATAACCATCGCTCGATCATCGTCCCCCAGCATACATACATGCATCTGTATACGTATACACGTATTATAAGCATATCTCCCGGGTCGACGGATCGGCCTACTTTCGTATTCCCACTGCGCTGCGCGTCGTCCCGCTTCGTATATAGCTGGGCGATTTGCGCTTACACCTACACCCCCCTTCCCTACCCCCCCCCGCCGCCGCGAGTCCCTCTACCCGCAGCAGCCCTTCTCGCATCGATGCCCACAGAGACGTTTATATAATGACCGACTGTCCCCGGGGACTAATGCTACCGCTGCTGCTGCTGCGGTCGGCGTCGTTCGGGCTCGCGCGGAAATGCTCGCCTGCGCACGCATGCGTATATGCGTATATATGTATACATAAATTAATAAATATATATATATATATATATATATATATATATATATATAACTATGTTACGGACGGATATACGTTCGAGGATCGCAGAGTGCTTATGACAGGGTGGAGAAATTTTTTGTTCCATATTTCAGACTTTAATGTGCGTTACTTTATCGCCGTTGATCTATTGGGGCAGCAAATGTAAAGACGTGCGAATCCCTATAAATACATATATATATATATGTAAGTTGGCATATACGTGCGTCTATGTATATATGTATGTGTGAAAACGCATGTTACGTAGCGGCAAGGTGGTGCGAGTGCACGAATTCGATAATGATCCTGCGCGTGTCCATCCGGTGTGCGATTAAACGATCCAAAAGTGCCCGGGTGTTCGTGCGAAGCGTATAGGAACGAAAAATTACAAAACGAGACGATTGCCGGACTTCCCAGCGGAATCCCATTGGATTTCCCGTTTTCTCTTTGGACCTCTGTCGGCAAGGAGATCCGATCGGCTTCCCATCTGCGCACGTCCGATCTTTTCTTTAGAACCCAAATTAATACATCCAGCTACGGATTCTGGTATACAAGAATCCATAAAATGAGATAATTTCCAGAACAATATGATCGAGTATTGAATCAAATTTCTTTCGTTTTTTCCATCTTTAAAATCGGGCGTAGAATATTTCTTCGCTTTATACTCCGAGAAGACCAAAATTTTACATCCGGAAATTTCAGGTTGCAATTTCCAATTACGCTGAGAAAAACACATATATAAGCCGTCAAATAATGCATTTGATAGGTGGCCAAAAATATTCATTGGCATCCTGAACTTTCACAAATACATTTCTAATACGGATTATATCCGCGTTAATTACATAAGTCTATGCTAAAATATCATTTCCTGTCGTCCGTTTGTACGAGTGAATGTCGAATGGCGCGGCTATCCGGATAATAATTCTATAACGGCTATCCGATCAACGGTCGCCTACGCGAAATCGCAAATTAAAGTAGAATATCGCCTTTAATCTTATTGTAGGAGAAAAAATCTCTCTTAATCCAAGGGGTTGTAGAATAAAGTACAGTGAAGTATCTGATGAATACAGAAATAGCTGATTTAAATTTGCCGAACCGACGGGGTGCGAATGTCCCAATTTTTCCGATTCCTCGTTTTTATTCGATTATCCGAATAGTCAAACGGATCGGGAATAGAAATCCCAGCAATTACTATACGGATAAGGAATTCCGTCACTTTTGAAGCCGGGATTGATAAGGAATTCCGTCACTTTTGAAACTGTAGAGCTATAGAGGACTCTATTTACCGCGCACCGTTACCCCTTTCGTACGAAAGTTACGCGCGCGGCAAATGAATCGTACGTTTTAATATGGGATCGAACAATTGGGGCCTTAATCCCAAGGTGCACGATAGGACGGCATAATGCCCTCGTAAAAGCAGCGATTGTCTCGCTCCGTAATTGAGGGCAATTCCACCCTCCCTCGGTTCAATTGATGCAGCAACGAAATGCAGGTAGAAGCGGCGGACGAGATAGAGAGAGAGAGAGAGAGAGAGGGGGGTGGGGCAAGGGGAGATTTTTATCGAGAGCATTATTTATATTTTAATATAATTTTTAAGAACCCCCGAGCACGTATCCGCATCACCATTACAATGACAATTAATTAGAGGGGACCAAATGTATTATATATGTACAGGTATATATATATATATATATATATATATATATATATATATATATATATTATCGAGAGAGAAAGAGAGAGAGAAGTCCGAACCTCGTATAAACGTTCGCCCGATTTAACGACGGAGTCGCGCGCTGCGGCTGCCGCCGCCTCACCTGCCACCGCGCCACCGCCGCTCACCAATGCAAACTACCAATTGGGCAATTATCAAGTTAAGACCCTCTCCACCGCCCGCCCTGTCTTCCGCTCTTATTCATTTATACATACACATATCCATGTGCGCGCGCGCGCGCGCGTGCGTGTATATATATATATATATATATATATATATATATATATATATATATATATATATATAAATTTTATCGACAGAAGAAAGAAGCGCGGTTGGGGGCGGAGGGAGGGAGGAGGGGAGTCAGAGCATCCATCGCCTGCATACGCACGTACACGCGCATGACCCACGTACGGGCTGGCGTTAAGCGAGTCCCTCTCGGCGGGGCCTCGTAAAAGTCGTCTCGCGCGAGAGGAGCGCCCCGAGCGCGCGCGCGTCGCGTCGCGTCGCTCGTACGCAATAAATAAATGTTAAGCAACCCGCGTCGCTCTCCTCTCGTTGTACACACACGCACGCACACACACGCACACAACGTGTATGTATGGATGTATATATATATATATATATATATATATATATATATATATATATATGTAAAAATATGTATAAGTTAAGTACACAGTATAGGCAAGGCACCGCGATCTTAAAGATGTATACGTAAGAGTGTATATAGCGATAACGTCGCTTCGTCAGAGTATTACGAGCCGCAATAGAGAGAGGAAGAGAGAGAAAGGCGGGAGGAGAGGTTGCGCGGGGTGAGACCGAGGAAGAAAGTAATGCCGCGCGCGAGCCGCGCGTGCTGCCATACACGTGAACCTGCTGTGCGCACTTCGTATTACACTTACACACGTGTGTAGGTATACGCGGGGTCCCCCGTCTACCGAGGTATCGGGAGGTTGAGCACCCCTTCGATGCTCATTACAGCGCGGCCCGCCCCCCGGCGGCAGGTAATCAGGGCCGAGAGGCGCGGGACAGGGACTCGGGCGCGAGAGCGAGATGGAGGGTGTACGGGTATACGTCTGTGTATATGGGAGCTACAGACAGAGCGAGTGGTGCAGGGGCGGGGGCGGTGGCTGACCTCGCCCGGGGCCTTTACTTTTCGTCCTCACTCCCTCGCGCGCGCTCTCTCTCTCTCTCTCTCTCTCTCTCTCTCTCTCTCTCTCCCCCATCGCCGCGAACGAGAAGCTCCTCGTTTCGTGTATCCTTTGTCTCCATCTTCTTCATCTTCTTCTTTACATCTCACACATTCTCTCGCTCTTTCTCTGTCCCTCTCTCTCTCTCTCTCTCTCTCTCTTTCTCTCTCACTCTTTCGAGGCGCTATCTCTTGCTCTCGTGCACCACGCGTTCGAGCTTGTACGAGAGAGAAAGAGGTCCTTATTTTACCTCTTTTTTTCCGTTCTCGGTTCTTCTCTCTCACTCTCTCTCTCTCTTTTCTTGTTTTTTTCGCTCTTTTTTCATTCATTCTTCGCCTCTTTTTGGTCGCTTTCGCATTTTCGTTCAGTTCTTTTTCAAGATATATATATATATATATATATATATATATATATATATATATATATATGCGTCCATTCAACTACCTGCGGAGAGCGGCTTATTTTGAATTTCGCCGTTTCAATGAATCTTCCGACGGCCGACTTTTAATGCGGATTGACGCCGATAATGATATGTGTGCTGCATTTTGATGAATTTATGGATATTTATATTTTTCTTTCATTCTTTCTTTTTCCTTTCTTTTTTCCTCTTTTTTTCATACATTTGAGTATCGCTATTTGTTTGCCTTGCTTTATTAAAATCATTATTTTTAATTTTGTTCTAATTGAGATTTTACGAAGGATAATCCGAAATTCCGTTATTAATTTTACTTCAGGTATAATTATCGGTGCTTTTTTAATCGCCATAAATTCTACTGCAATCTTTCACGGTTATCCGGTTCGCGTACATATATATATATATATATATATATAATAAACTGCAACAATAATTATCGAAAGGCGTTCTACCTAAGTTTTACTGTGGATCCTTGTTTTCTTTTTTTAAATAGGCTTATCTTGATCATTTCATCGAATTGTGAATAAAATGTTCCATTACAATTAAAAACATAGTACTCAAGTACTTTTGTAAACCAAAATTTCTTAATATTTGCCTAATATTAAGTATGAACATTAAAGTTCGAATGTATAAGCGTTTCGCTTTAAGGTCACCTGTTGGTGACCATATCGGCCACGTCGATGGGTTGACAGGTGCCGGCGCATTCAGAGTACAATTTACAAGTATTAAGTATCAAGTAGAATTCAGTTCAAATTACATCCACGAGCAATAAAGGTGGATTTCACTTTCCGTTAAAATTTTTGCACACCTGGGAATGGCTCACGTGATTGTCCCCGCCTATGAAACCAACGGGTGACCCATATAGGGTACAACGAATGCTCAACTTTCGACGTTTTTGCATGCTCTTTGAGGAAATTTTAATGAAAATCAAATGTAGCGACCAATCAGATTAAAAGTGTGGATAAGGAAGAAAAAGTCAAATTTTAATTCAGTTCGTTTTTTTATTCCTTTTTTTTCTTTTTCTTTTTTGATATAGCAATAAAATAAGTAAATCACGATTTTATCCAATCAAGTATGCATAAAGAAATAGTTCCCTATATATTAATTTGTTCTTTTTTTTTTACCTTCCTCGGACATCCCTATATAATTATTCTCAAAATCCTCGCCGCTAAAATGCTAGGCTCGACGATTCGTGTTCGATTAAGAAATTTGACGGATTCGCATCCAGCGTCAAGGTCACGATGAATTATTAGAGGACGCAGGTCGGGATTCGAGGATCACAGTATATATATATATATAAATGTATATGTAGGCGAGTTCGCGAGATGAGAACACGTAATTTCGCCATCGCTTGTCTCATTGCCATTCCAGTATAGATATATTTATATTTATATTAAGGGAGGGAAATAGGGAGTGTTAATTAGAGAGAGAGAGAGAGAGAGAGAGAGAGAGAGAGAGGTATTTGGGGGCAACTACGATTATATGACGAGCGTTTTCGTCAGGAAATAGTGCCGTGCAGGTGGCAAGTGATACAGCCGAACACGAACACGAGCGAGCTGTTTTATAGGAGAAACCGTGTCTATGTCATATATAAATGTGTGCAAATATATATTTGTATGCGTGCTGTGTAGAAGAGAGAGGCAGAGTGACTGAGAGTCCTTCCAGGTCTCGTGATTTAACGCGGGATGATCCTTACTTATGCAGGCGCGAGCGCGCGAAGTTGAAAAAAGGGAGAGAAACAGAGAGAAAGAGAGAAAGAGAGAAAGAGAGAGAGAGAGAGAGAGAGAGAGAGAGAGGAAAAGACAGCGCGGGGGAGCATCGCTCGGGCAACGCTTCTTATAATACAGCACCGCGCGCGCGAAGAGTTGCCGATGAACAATCGCGCGTGTGTAGCGCTCGGGTCGACTGCATTATATATATATATATATATATATATATATATATATATATATATATATATATAAGAACGAGACCTGCGAGCACACCGGATTATTATCGGTTCGGCCGTCGAAGCATGCGCGCCCCGCGATAAAATCTTTCTCTCTCTCTCCAACTCTCACCCGCCGCGTCCGGTGAGCACGCGCGAACAGTATATATATATATATATATATATATATATATATATATACACATGTATTTTCGCCCTTTTTAGCCCGTTTTAATTCAATTCCCGGTAATGATATATACATAAGCATATACAATATACATACACGGGAGAGGTTTATATGAAATTCCAATTTCACCGGTAGTTTGTTAGCCGCGAGCTATAGACTTTATATAATTTCAGGTGCGGTGTGCAGTGTAAAAATGATCAAATATAATATCGAATATATAAAGGCGAAATTGTGGACATTTTTAAAAGACACAAAGCTCTTCAATGCTTGCGACTAAATAAATGAATTTTTTAAACGATTTCTTTTTGTTCATGTTTGATTAACAAGAAATAATTTAACGCATAATTCTGTTTCTCTTATAAGTAACATTTCTTATTTACGGTGTCAGGTATTTTGTCAAAATTCATTTATACTGTATATTGTCAAAGGAATTGTGTTATTGTAATGATTTACCCTAATTTTGCATTATTTTCAGCACGGCCTTTCAACGATCCTATATATCGGCGAACGCCTAGTTTCTTCAAGATTATCGGGTTATCTATATATTATATAATAAACAATGGACAATAAGTGAAAACCTATACCTGTTTGCAGAACTGGACGCATTAAAAAAGTACTGTCTGAAAAGCTTTGTCAAAGCGTGGTATGGTTGCGATAATATATAATTCTAGAGGTGGTACTAATTTTAAGGTAGAAAAGTATAGAAATATCGGAAAATACATGATTTTGGAAATTCGTTTTCCATAAAAATCCATCAATACATTAATATTAGACCAATACATTAATATTAATATAAAATCGTTACAGTCACTCTAGTAACGAGCACGAGTGAAAACCCACTGCTGTACGAAACAGTCCCCTCCCTATCGCCCCATAAAATTTCAAGCCACCGCGCGCGCAATGAATAAAAACGAAATCCCCCGGCTATCCCGAAAATTTGCATCGTCTTCCCGGCCCCCGTGCCTCCTTCTCGAAAATCGGGAGTAAAACAAAAGGCGAAGAAAAAAAAAGGAACAAAAAAGAAACAGCGCCCAAAAGTGCGCGCGCGCATTCTCCATATAACTGTTTCCAGCGACGCGCGCGCGTACCGAGGCAAAAACTCGAGCCATCTCCCTCGCGGGGCGGGAGGGGGGGCGGAGGGCGAAGGAGATTTTGCGAGCCGCTCTCGCCTCGCATATTATATACATCCGAGAAACGATATCGAGAGAGAGAGAGAGAGAGAGAGAGAGAGAGAGAGAGAGAGAGGAAGGCACTGAATTCGTATACCCTCCTCTTCCCCTTCTTCCTCTCTGTCTCTTTCTCGCTGCGTGCACAGATATATATATACTTTTGGACCCCGAAGCATTCGCGGCACTGCAACGTCCCGCGAACAGCCGAGGCAGAGGTAAAGAGAGGCAGAGAGAGAGAGAGAGAGAGAGAGAGAGAGACCGAGAGAGGGGAGGGGGGAGGATTTCCCATCATCAGCGCCCCGGGTTCTCGGAAGGAGCCGTAAATTCTTTTCTTCCTCGCGAGCTGCCCGCTGACGACGATGCCGCTGCCGCCGCCGGCCGCTGCTGCTGGCAGGCCGCGATGCGAGCCACGGCAAATATATATATATATATATATATATATATATATATATATATATGTATATATATGTATGTATATGTATATATTATAGCAGAGTCGTGATCGGGAGGGCGCGACGTCCGCAGTGGTCACAGACCGGGAACGCGTGGCGATGACGCCGACGACATAGATAGAGAGGTACGAATAGCCGACGAGCGTAGCCCCCATAAGCGTGTTCGTTATAAATTTGTCTCATTTGCAATCGGCCCACTAGTCCTTGTCGTCAGCATCGCGTACTACACGGATAATAAACGATAATATCTACCGAAAGAATAGAGAGCGGTATTCTCAATTGGTATCGTCGCGACCGTGCTGGAAGATTTTCTGGCACTGGTGAACGGTGCGTTCGGTTTTTTCGCTCGTGCCCAAAACAGATCAAGTTTCGGTATTTTCGACGAGTTCGACTTTAGCACCGTATTTGATAGAGATTCTTTGATCGTTTATTTATTTATTTAGTTTTTTTTTTTCATGTCGGAACATTGCCGAGCAGTTTGAACGCTCGTGGCTTTTCAACTTCCCTGAACGTATATGAAAGACGAGTGAAACACATAGAAGAAAAAGACAAAGATTATTTTCAAATGTCGTCCCATTCTAAACATCTAATTTGAAGACATCTCGATACACCGGTGAATACTTTACCTACCTTCTATGCATTAAATTTCAAATAATATTCATATTCATATTCATAAATGGTAGGGCGTTGGATCCTAAAACTTTTCAGGGGTCACTTTGGTGGTTGTCCCGACCAACAAAATCCAATCTTGAACCTCCAAGCCGTGATCAAAATGTCCTTGACGCATGTTACCTATATAAGTTGGAGAAAGAAAGAAACCAGTAGGGTGATAACGATAGGGACGTAAAACAGGACGATTTCTTTACGCCCCTTTCGCCCGGGACAATATATATATATATATATATGAACTTGTGTGTATAAGTTTCCGTCACGTTGTAAACGCGTCGCGTCGCACGCACGCACGCACGTTTATCCAGGCGCACACCTGAGCTGGATGACTTGGACGATCGCGGGGAGAGAGAGGGAAAGAGAGAGAGAGAGAGAGAGAGAGAAAGTGAGAGACAGCGCGAGAGGGGGGGGAGGCGGAGGAAGGGAGAGCGAAGGGAAACTACCGCTGGAGGGTGCCATTCGGTAATTTGGTCATTAAGGAAAGGAAGAAGCGAGAGGGACATGGACGCCAGGCAAAAGAGAGAGACGGGAGAGAGAGTGAGTGAAAGATGGAGAGAGAGAGAGAGAGAGAGAGAGAGAGAGAAAAAGTCGCCCGGGGGAGGAGAAGGAGGCGACCTGGCGGGCCTCCTCGAAAAAAAACCAGGATGGTGTGCGCGGACGCGAGGGCAAAAATTATGTGTGTGTGCGCGCGTGTGTGTGTGTGTGTACGCGCGGGTATCTTTGCCCCTCTGTCCAACCCGACGGATCTCGGAATCTGTCCGTCTTCCTCCTCCACGGTTCCCTCCCCCCCCCCCATGCCCGCCCGAACAAGCCCCCACAACTCCCTTATTCGTCACTCAAGCGCTCGCGCGGGCCCGGGCCGGCTACCGCGGCAGTGGCGGCGGCAGCGACGACAGCGGCTGTAATTTTTTGCGTCCCTCCTCCCTCTGCATGTATATATAAATATCTGTGTGGGTGGGGTATGTCTGCCTCGGTGTGTGTGTGTGTGTGTGTGTGTGTGTGTGTGTGTGTGTGTGTGCACGCAAATTCACGAGTCTCTACCGCGGGCCGGACATCCATGCCGCCGCGACGCGCAGTGCGAGCGGCTCGGGCTATATAAAGAGCAGAAGGAGAGAGAGAGAGAGAGAGAGAGAGAGAGAGAGAGAGAGAGAGAGAGAGAGAGATAAGAGAGTAGGTGAAGGCGGGCTGGGAGGATCGTGTGAAGGAGATGCGTATTTATGTGCCTTGGTGGGCCCACGTGCTCACGGCAGCGCATCAGAAGGGCATTGTGTGCCACGGATCGACGAAGTCTGTGCTCATGCACAGTAATACACCCGGTGGTACGAGCAACAATGTATGTATGTATATATATATAGATATGTATATATATATTATTTATTTATTTATTTATTTATATACATATAGGAAACGTTAATTATTTTGATCGAGAAATCAAGGAATACCCATGTCGATCGTGAATTTTGCACACGTCTTATCGATTAAGACGTATGCAAACGTCGGCGGCTCGTATTACATATGAAACTAATAAGTCGAAATTATAATTAATTCCTACGCGAATGATTATTAAACGTAAATTTTTATGGTAAACGTTGAATTACCAATGAGCGTACATCTTATCTTGTTTTATATTACGTGATTATATATTCCATGAAAAACTTGCTTATTCTGACATTTGAAGCCGATGCCTTGCGATTCATACCAGACGGCAAGTTCACTGCATTTCTATGTACTAAACAATGGAGTCTACTGTCGCTGATCAACCGGTCACTTTCACCCGAAGAACAGTGTATTAAATATAATTCGGTATGGTCGTAAAATTTTTTAACTCGCTCAATAAGACAATGTTCCTACGCTGTTCTTCTTGTATGCAATTGTTCACTCGTTAATTGAATATTTCCTTTACTTCGGTTAGAGGATTGAGAAACGCAAATGGAAATTCGATTAAGGTTTTTTTTTGTGCGCGTGACGCCTTGAATGACGCCTCTAAAACGCTCCTGAGATCACCGTGCGCCCGGTATTCATCGTGCAACAGTTGTTTACCAGTAGCCCCCGCGGTGAAATCTATATATATATATATATATATATATATATATATATATATATATATGTATAGATACACACCTATATGTTTATGTGTGAAAAATATTTAATTAAAAATGTTTTATAATTTGATGCTCGATCAGAACATTTATTACGAAATATTCCGAACTTTCTTGAATTTTAGAGGACGAAGATTTAGGATGATCGACCCCTTTTGAATCAAATGAAAATAATTATAGTATTTTTGCCCTACCCCGTGCTGTATTATAACACGAAAATTTGAATATCTTCATTTTAAAACAACAAAACAAACAAAATCGTAATACCTGGTAAATTGTTCGTTTTCGTTGACTCGATATTTTGAAAAATGGAACCTCGTACTCGGTAATCATCGTCCAAAAAAGAATCTTTTTTTTACGCACTAGTAGGTTAGTTTTATTTCAGAGAATTTCCATTCCTCTAAAGGGTTTATAAAAAAGACGTAGACTCATAGGGGTTTTTAATTTTCCTTTTGTCTCGACCACACCACTTCAATTAAAGAGTCCGTCGTGCAATGGACGAGGCAAAAACTTACGCTTGAGCCTTAAATTCACACCTTTGTGTGTGTGTGTGTGTGTGTATAGACGGGAAATTTGAAATCATCCTCAACGGGCACGCAGGCAAATTCGCAAGCTGGGACGGTTGAGGAAAATAAAACACCCGCTGGTATATATATATATATATATATAGATACACACACAACATCACAGCGTTGCGCTGTCGGCCTCTCGGCTTTGATACCGCAAGAGAGAGAGAGAGAGAGAGAGAGAGAAAGATCGCAAGAGAGCACGGTACTTCGAGCAAGTACTATATATAAGCCGTGCCATGGACGAGAGGGGGTGAGGGAGGCGGGGGGGTCGAAAGAATCTCCTGAATCCCGCGGTATCCCTCCCGCGTACCGCACCGTCGCGCCCGGATCATGAATGGTGAGGAGCGGAGCTGCGCGCCAACGCGAGAGAGACGGACGGAGGGAGGGAGAGAGAGAGAGAGAGAGAGAGATGGAGATCGCGGCGCGCGGATCCGGTTGAGGCCTATTATTTAGCATAGCCACTTTTTTCGACTTCGGGCTCTCTTCGCGCTCCGCTCGCGCACCGGCCGAGCCGCCGCGGCGCGTCGGCGTCAGCGACGGCAGCGGCGGCGTTGTCTTTGTACCTCGAATGATGATGACGATGCAGGAGGCATTCGCCGCTCGCTCCCTTCCTCCTTCTCTTCCCCCTCCCCCCCATCTCGCTTGCTCACTCTCTCTCTCTCTCTCTCTCTCTCTCTCTCTCTCACTCCCTGTCCAGCGCGCTTCTCATCAGCCTTTTCCGTTTCGCTTTCTCTCCTCCCTTCGCCCCCTTCCTCCCTCCTCCTCCCCCCCCTCCATCCCTCGCCCCATTCGTCGCTTCCCTCTTTTTTACGCGCCCGCGCACTTTTACACACGGGCTCGGGCCACGTGCACGTGTACATGCACGGGCGGTGTACGCACACGGGCGCGCCGCGGCCGGGCGGCGCCCTTAAATGCGCGGATGAAATTTTCGGGCGCGACGCCCGGCGAGCGGCGGCCTAGGAGCGAGAGAATAGCCCACAGGCCGGCGCTCCCACCGGCCGAAAGGAGCGAGCAGCGTCTCATCGCCTATATAATATAATGGACGGCACTTCGGGCCTGATCTTGTGTATATATATATGTATATATATGCTTCATTAATGTAATTTGACTACTATTAGCCGTGAGGCCCCCGGCACGTCCCAGACGGGTCTCCATCGTTCTTCTGTTTTTTTAGCGGATAGCCGCGTTTCTCAACGAGAACCCCGTCATCATTATCGCGCTTCGCAATCGACGTCGTTACTATCGCGCAAATGTACCGGATGTCCCGATATAAACTCGCCAAAATCCATGCGGTTATACACGCGTGTCTGAACGAAACAGCAGATTGTTTTTTAACACGTTTATTTATAGACTTTGTAATCGGACGTATTGGTAAGAATAAATTCGCAGGATTGTTTTAGGGACATCCGGTATATAAGAAATATTTTGCTCCGATTAAATTTGCCGCTTTTTAAACGAATTTCCTACAGCCATTCGATAGGTATTCTGATGCGAAAGGTGGCTTATTATATTTATATGTGTGTGTATATGTGTATATGTGTGTATTTGTAGCATAAGAAAAGGCTTTTTCCGTGAAACTGCGATTCTCTCACAACATGTACGCTAAGAATCGATGAATTTACTTATTCTCCCAAAGACAAATTTGTTTAAGGTAAAGACTACCATAGTATCATACAAATAGCGGAAAAGATCGATTCTTCTCTACTTATGGCTACTGCACAGATAAATCTAACATAAAGACAGAAAGCAAAAAAATAAAACCCACCTATAAGCATCCTTCACAACGTCAGACAAGTTTCGTAAAACATTTCACCGTGCTCCAACGATCGCGTTCAAGTAAAACTTTGAAAACTCCCATAAGCAACGCGAATCCAGCATTATTTTCATACATATATACCAATTGGTTTTCAGCAATCAATAATATACGTACGAATGAAGCTCTCTCTATCTCTCTTTCGATATTTTCATAAAACATTCGACAAGTTTCTCGATAAAAAAATTGCCTCATCGAGATCGTCGAAATTGTAACAGGATCGCTATCTGGCGTATACGTCGTCGTAATTTCTCGAGGAAATGAAGCAAGCACCAGCCGAAACGAAACAATATATCGATATATGGCAGGCTATATTTTTCATACGCGAAAACACGTACCAAATAAAAATTTAACCGCTCGTCAAATAGATAGGGTTTCTCGTTTATAAGGAACCTCCCATATATATATAGATATATACATATATATGTACAGTCCGACGCGGATTACGATTTTTTTCTCTCTTGTCGAATTGCTCGCGTTTCGTCGACCTCGTTTGAAGCGCGCGCTGCGACTCGCCGCGACTGTATCGGGCGCAAAAAGAGAGTGAGTGAGAGAGAGAGAGAAAGAGAGAGAGAGAGAGAGAGAGAGAGAGGGAGAGAGAGAGAGAGAGAGGACACTCGCGCGCGAACATGCACACACATACACACACACCGACTATATCCGGTTAATTAAATCGTAATTGATTAATTGCTAGTTAGAGCACGCGCGCTGTGCCCTTGCGCGACTCCTCTCGCGCTCCGTATGCCGTAGATATACTCGACGATTGGGGATTTTAATTAGACACGGTCGCGCGTATGTGTGCACGTGTGTATATGTTTGTATAATGCGAAACCGAATCGCTAATTTATTTGTTGCTAACTCGAGGATAAGCATCGTCGTGTATCGGTCTTGTTCTCTTCTTCCTCGCTCTCGAGCACAATATATACGTATATGTATAATATTACGCATGGAAAACTTCAATATTGATGTTAGTAATTATACATATATAATATATATATATATATATATATATATATATATATATATATATATATGTACGTGCTCGTTCGATCGCTTCTTCTTTCGATACACGCGTACACATACGAATGAAATGTACATAGGTACAGAATTTTTTTTTCTCCCCGCGAGGTTCAAAGCTCTCGAAAAT
>JACCIC010000012.1:817500-937500 GCA_018907035.1 Sycobia sp. Sy_11 | reverse complement strand
CGACCGCCCCCGTTCTTTAACTTTCTCGCTTGCTTTTTCTCTTGTAAATTTTTTTTTTCCCTTTTGCTCTCTCCCGAACACCCTCCGCGCGCTCGTCACACCCGGCGCGCTTATTAAATTCGGGGCAAAAAGCGCCGCGAACGGCCCCGCACTAACTGATTCCAATACACCCCCTTTCGGGCGCGTTTTTGCGCCATCCCAACCCCTCCTCCCCCGCCGCAATTACTCACTCCGAAGCCGATAATTCCTACCCGGTCGCGCCTTAAAATTGCGCGATTGCTGAGGCCTTCCTGTCCCACTCTCACACTCCCTCCCTCTGTCTGTCTCTCTCTCTCTCTCTCTCACTCTCACTTTATCTCGTTTTGCGACCGGGCGGGGGAGGGGGTTAACTCCGAAGGTGGAAAGAGTGGCGACACCCTTAACTGTTCTCGTTGACCAGGCTCTCTCCCTCTCACGGTCGAATATAATCTTATTAACGTTGCTGTCGCCCAACTCGTATTTTCGTTACTGTAACCGAGAAAAAAAAGGATGGTGATTAAAATGGGACCAGAAAGTGGCTATTTTTTTCTCCATCCGAAAGTTTTACGAAAATTATAAATTACAAATAACTTTTTGAATAAATTACATATTTTAGCTGATCGAAATATTTCATAACATTCTACCATGCAAGAATTTTGAAATTTCTTGATATTTTTAAAAATAATTTTAATTCTTTTTAGGGTCATTAATAATTCTAATTACGCGTTTTTATTTAATATGAAAGTAAATGAAAGATATTTCTGTATATTTATTAAATATTTTTTCATATATATCTTTTTCATGGAATTTCAATTTCCCGAGTAACTAGTTTATTTAGACCCATGATCTGTGAGATATCAAGAAATAGAATCTAGATGAATTAGGTAGTTTTTATTCCACGATCCGTTGCTTTTACCTGACTTTCAAATAAGATATTTTAATTTCCATAATGTACATTAGCTTTAATATATTTATGTATAATTATGTAATACTTGTACATGAACGAATACTGTTAAAAATCTGCACAAATTTACGTTTGCATAATGGAATTTTTTCATAATACTGCTTTGTTGAGCACTTGAAACCATATTTTTCATTTTTGTCCACCTCATACATTGACTAGAATCATAACTGTGTATTTTTCGTTTTCAGGTATGTTTCCTCTTACACTACATTTAACTGCAAACGTTGGTGAGTCCTATACAATATCATATTTTTACCTTGAAAACACATTGTATTAAAAAATTTTTTTTTCCAAAAGCTCCCACTGTTTAATTTTTTGTTTTAATTACTTCTAGTAAAATTATTATTTGGTAATTCAGACACGGCTCAATATAGCGCAATCGGTGTTTCTTTTGCATTCAAAAATATTCTGTCCGTGCACTATTACGTGAAATGAATTCAGTATTAATTATTAACTCAATTCTCCCGTTATCCCCGAATTTGGCTTCGTTCCAGTACAAAACAATACTGATAATTCAAAGAGTTAACTAATATATATATACACACACTCGAGCAACTAGTATACGTATATACCAAAGTAGTCGTATAGAGCCACCTGTGTGGTCCACTCGCCGCCAGCCGAGCTCGAAACGATTCGAATGCAAATAAACCACATCACCCCGGGGACCAAATTAATTACCCCGACTGTAAATATAATTAAAGGGCACGGCTTTCCCGACAAAAGGGTCGGCTGTATTATGAGCGTCGATAAATTATCGACGGGAATCAACGATATATAAATGAATTTATCCCTTCGCCTTTAATCTACCGTGCTTAGCCTCGTAAAGGGAGCGCGTCGAACGCCCGCGACCGTCCAACTCGGGCGGTTTTATGAAACTTCGCCAAAAGATGATCGTAAAAAACAAAGGCACGGGTTTATTAGCACATCGTGAAAATTGTCAAGCACGACCGGAACAGCGATCGATATTGTAATAAAATTATTTCCCGTCGAACTATGGATGAGATATGTTTTTTTTTTTTTAAATTTATCTCGTCACTGAATTGCCATGTTATTTGTTAAATGTCTGGTTTTTTTTTTCTAAAAGCGCAGTGAATTTTCGAATAATTTTCGATATTTGACGACAGTGAATTATGTATATTATACGCTCCAAATTATATATATATATATATATATATATCGAAAAAACCTGAAAATGAGAGCAAAGAAGACAGAGAACGCAGAGTATAAATGATTATATATGTGTGTGTGTGTGTGTATATATATACATGAAGATATGAAGTCGGCGCGGCTATATCATTAGGCGTCGTCCCCCCTGCGCTGATGAGCGCGCGCGTAATATAATAAGCGAGCGCCGCGCAACGCGCCGATACGTGTAGTATAGTTTTAATGAATTCGTAGAAGTGAGACCGAAAATTTGGAGCGGAAGGCGCCGCGCGACGCGCGCACCGGCAGTCGTCCCAAATAATATAATAAAAGGGGGGAGGGGGGCGCGCCTCCGTATATACGCACGCGGACACGGACCCGGGGCAGAGGCACGCAGAGTGTGTGTGTGTGTGTGTGAGAGAGAGAGAGAGAGAGAGAGAGAGAGCGCCTCTGTCTGGGCCGAGCGTGTACTGTCCGCGTACGTACCTATATGTATATGTTCGTCGTGTCGTCTCGCCCCGTTCTTTTTCGCTGTTTTGATTTTGAACAACGGCGGAAGACGCGGGTGGCGCCCCGACGAAATTGGATTTCCTCGTTAGGTACCCGCGTGCGCGTTCTTTACGCGCTTTGCTCGTTACGGCGCACCGAGCGAGAATCGGTGCGCGAGATACGTTTTTTTTTTCTATTTTTTTTTTTTCTTTTTTTTGTTTTTGTTCGCGCAACAGCCATTAGAGCTATGTGATTGCGGGGCTAATTGCTCCCGTACGTGGGAAATTCCGACGATTCTGGCCGCGTCTTAGCGGACGATCGTCAGATGAGCGGTAAAAAGTACCCGGGAACGGTGTACAGCGAATGGCAAGGGGGGTAGCCTCGAGGAATCCGTGTGAAATTGATATCCGAGTGAAAAGTGATTTATGCGCTTGTTTCTTCATGTGTTTACGGTATGTGCGTGCGGACCGGATAGTCGGATTTCGGAAGATTCGGAAGAGTTAATTAAGTGAAACTAACTGAAATAACTGCTGTAGAGGCTATCGATTGGTAACGAATTAAACGGCACAAAATTAAAATAATTATAATTTATATTTTCATGCAGAGCTATAGGTGTCAATGAAAAGGAAAAGTTAATTATTTACGATGATGAATTCAGAATGTGTGAAAATCTAATATCTAATAAGGAAAATAACTATCGTATTTTTTTTTTGTACTTTCCAATTGTTAATAATTTTAGAATTCGAAATCGATAATAGAATTATTTCGGTAACACCTTTATCCAAACTCAGACTGCATATTCGAGCGTAATTTAGAATGAAGCAATTTTAATTAATATTTTTTTCTCAAAATTTATTTTAAATTAATTCACACAGTGGCCAATCAAGTCAATCGGGCAAAATGTATCCCTTGACCATTAAGTATTAATTACAAATCTCGTTCGGCACAGAATAGATATATATATATATATATATATATATATATATATATATATATATATATATATATATATATTTCTGCCTTGACAAGAACACCGCGTCCGCACATCTCGCATATTTCTTTAAACATGACGGTTTTCTACTATCCTTCAAACGATCCCATTCGGAGATATATTTTATTTTTTTCCAAAATTTCAATGAAGCAAAAAGTCGGCTTAATTTTTCACGGCAGTATAAGCAATTATAAGAGTAGTTGTAATTATCAAGATCGCGTCGAAATGTACATATCAGCATGTCGATTACAAGAGCTTGAGCAGCGGTAGAGCTGTCGAGTTTAAAGGTATGAGTGTTGGCTAGAAGCGCTGTACCGACTTTATTTTTTAATCGTCTGGCCGAGGTTAAACGAGAAATTTCAATAAAAATCGATGAAAAATAAGTAAATTGCACGAGAAGACAAGAGTATATATATACATACATATATATATATATATATGTGTGTGTGTGTGTGTGTGTGTGTGTGTGTGTGTGTGTGTAGATGATAAACAGCCACTGTATTAATATGCAAGGAGATTGGCGAGGGCGGAAACGGGGGTCCGACGAAAGCCCACCTCCCCCCGTCCCCGACCCGATCACCGCAGCCCGCCATTAAAAATACGGAAAGATTTAGGCAAAAGGGGGACGGGGGAAGAGAGCGTGTGGGAAAGAGAGCGAAGGAGGCATCGTGAGCAGGGGCGGGCAGGGGGATAACTCAGTCTAGCACACAAAAGTAGCGAAAAGAGAGAAGGATGAGTCGAGAGATCGAGAGAGAGAGAGAGAGAGAGAGAGAAAGGTGCAGAGCAAAGTCTTTGTGAGTGTGTGCCACCGCTCATGGACGGGGACTCCCGATGTGTATATATATATATATATATATATATATATATATATATAGATCATCGATGCATTATAACTATATACATCCTTGATCTTAATTTCGATCGGCTCTCATATTGAGACGTCGTAATCTCTCTCTCTCTCTCTCTCTCTCTCTATCGTCTTACCCCTCCCCCCCTCTCTCTCTCTCTCTCTCGCGCTCTCACAATGCCGTTCGCGCCTGCCTGCGCAGACCAGTCCGTATTATTCCCGCAGCAAGTGCGGTGCATCGCGCGATCGGCGATGAAGGGGGGAGAAACGAGGGGCGCTGATGGAGGGGGGGAGGTACGGTGTGCGCGGGAGGGTGAAGAAGAAAGCATCGCTGCATCTCGTCGAGCACAATAGCGAGCGAGGGCACGGCTCTCGACTATACCTTGAGCTGCCTAATATGAGAGAGTAGATAATGTACACACACACACGCGCGTGCACGCGCGCATATATATATATATATATATATATATATATATATATATATATATCTATTTAGAGGTACAAATATATGCATGTAGATCGTTAATACGGTCGTTTAGCAGATGACCGCGGGCCGAGTAACGCGGGACGGTCTCTCTCTCACTCTCTCTCTCTCTTTGTCTCTTGCTCCATCTTCTTCGTCTTCTACGTCTTCTTTAACTTCTTCTTCTTACTCTTCGCGGCGCTCGCCACAGCGCGCGATGGACGAGGTATCCCGAAAACCACAGAGAGATATGAAGCATCGACTTGGCTCGTATCTTCCTATGCTCATAATATTATTACATCGCAAATTGATATAATATATCGGATTATTTCAGCATTGTTTTACGCGATCTTTTAGCTCCCAATTGCGCGAGCCCCAAGCATCTCTCAATCTCTGACTCTCTCAGTCTCTCTCTCTCTCTCTCTCTCTCTCTCTCTCTCTCTCTCCCGCTCGCTAACGTAATCATTATATCGACTTTACTGCTGCGAACTCTCACTTGATTTTCCGGCGGGCCTCGCTGCGAGGATGCGTGGGTACGAGTGGGAACGGGAGCGATCGAACGCGATTTCGCGGTGCGGGCGTGCCGTAGATGTACGTGTATATATATATATATATATATATATATATATATATATATATATATATATATAGGCACTGAACAAGATTCAATTATGACGGATTTTCCTTTTGTTTGTAAAAGACCGCCGCCTTGGACTTGGTCAAGGCGGCTTAGCGCCCCAGTGCTGCGGCGCAGGCGGTGGCGGCGACGGCGGCTCCCGTATAGAAGCAGAAGAAGCAAAAACGGTATCGTAAGAGAGAAAGATAGAGAGACTGGCAGAGAATGAAAGAAGGGGGGGGGCTACTATGGTGGTTTCAAGGTTATTTACTTCCATGAGGCCCGAAGCTCTATGTAGGAGTCGGTAGTCGCGCTTAATTCTATTACACGTGTATAATATATATATATATATATATATATATATATATATATATATATATATATATATATATATATGAGTGATGCTCTTGTTCCCGTTCACTGGAAATTGAATAATATGCCGTTTGCAATTTGTGTCCATATTATGAATTCGCTTTCTTTCTCCTTTATTTTCTATAGATATAAATATACAAGAACGAATTTCATCTTGCATGTAAACGTTTACTGTAATGTCTTACTAGTTCCGAAGCTGACCACCTTCGCGTATAATGTAACAAGATTATGGACCACGATGAAAGAGACCTTTTGTATTGTATATGATGAGCAGTTTAAATGCGATAGCAGAGATCTCTCTTTCTCTCCTCTCTCTCTCTCTCTCTCTCTCTCTCCTCTCTCTCTCTTCTCTCTGTTGAAAAGCGTAGAACAAGAATTGAAAAGTAGCTAATGTTTTATGAGGGATAATTTTTTTTCCTGAAATTATATACAGATTCTTTTAAGCAGAGAAACTTTTAAGTAAGCCGATTCTTTGAATATGCATATATTATGAGTTATGATTATTATTTTTCAGTCAAATGTACCTTATTTAGCTTACTATGATTTCTTATGTTTTCACGTTCGGCAACAAATTTTTACAAAAGAAACTTCATTAGAAAGTATTAAAATCAGCACATAATAATTGATTTTAAAATATAACATAATTGAAACGAAAATGTACCGAAAAAATTTCCCATGATTCAATTATTGTCTCAATTCTTTAAATAGATTCTTGCGTTTCCTCTTTACTCCATTATAATTTAACGATCATCTGATCCGTAGGACCCTTATGACAAACAAATTAGATTATGAATTTATTTCATCCATCAATAAAATATTTATCCCCCGCTAACGAAATACTTTTAATTGTATATATAATATACACATGAATAAAACAAAAACAGATAAAAATCTCTATCGACAAACGAAATTCTATAGCCGTACACGAAGACTGATGCAGTTTACACATATATATATATATATATATATATATGCGTGCGTGCGCGAGGATCGACCTCGGCTGGCGATTTTACATTAAACGCGCGCTTCTCGGGAAAAGCACGCTGTCTGCGCATCATCAGCTCGCTTAAATCCGCCGAACAGCGCGAATTCCAGGGCTCGAATTAAGAGCAATAAAAGTACGGGGGGGGGGACGGCAGAGCGACGGCGGGAGGGGGCAGGGAGTTAGCCGCACGCGGCGCCGCCTCGCTCGCTGCCTCGGCGAGACTCTGCGCATTGCGCGGATGCAAAGCCGCGCGCGTCGCCGGCTCGTTGCGTGTATATATATATATATATATATATATATATATATATATATATATATATATATATATACATGGCAGACAAATCGCGCGAGAAGAGAAATTAGAAACGCAGGAATGCATATACAATGAATCGGGCGCGAGAGAAATTAGCTGTTTCATTATAACACACACACACACACACACATAATATATATATATATATATATATATATATATATACATATAAATTACATCCATGGGGCTGACGAATACAATAACAATCAGCGATAATTTGTGCATTCGTAATTACTCGCGCCCGCCTCGTGCAACGTTTGTACATGGCACACGAGGCGGGCACGCTTCGGCATTGTATGTATACATGTGTACGTACTTGGATACTCACGTCGAGACCGAAAGAAAGAGAAATAAGGAGCGAGAGATAGAGAGAGAGATCGAGAAAGAAGAGTGAGTAAGGGAGTGAGACGAGGGGAGGGAGTAAGAACGAAAGAAAAAATGAGCGAAGAAGAGAGGACGGGGAATATCGAGTCGCGCGCAAAGTCGTCCCATTTAAGCATCGCATGACGTTCGTCTATTTATCAAGTTGTATCATCGTCGGATGGTCGCTTTGTATCTCTCTCTCTCTCTCTCTCTCTCTCTCTCTTTGCAAAGGGATAGGTGGGAGGATGAAGAGAGATAGGAAGAGAGAAAGAGAAAGAGAGAGAAAGAGAGTAAGAGAGAGAGAGAGAGAGAGAGAGAGAGAGAGAGAGAGAGACAGTCGGACGCCGCCCCCTCGGGCGATTTAATCTAATTTGTATCAGGCTTTGTTAATCGCGCGCTCCACTCCGGCGGCTCCAACTGCACACGCCGCTTTCGGATCTGGGCACGGACGTTAATTTGTCTCGGGCCGCGAACGCAGCGCCGCCCGGACGAAATAAACTACCGTTCCTGTCATAATAATGCCCTCTCTCTCCCCCTCCCTTGATCACTCTCTCACTCTCTCTCTCTCTCCCTCTCTCCCTCCCACTCACCTCAATTTCCTACCCGGACTTCGCCTCATCCTCTATCCGTCAAAGTGTTTACGCGGCGAGGGTCGAAGTTTTTCTCGACGCGCGAACTCGAACCCCCCGTCCCCCGGCCCGGCGACCGTGTCGCTTTATATACGAAGCGCGGCGGCTTCTTTATTTTCTCTCTGTCTCTCTCTCTCTCTCTCGTTTTTTGTTTTTTTTTTTTTTATTAATGTATGTATTAAAGGGGGCGGGAGGGCTGCGCAAAAACCGCCTCGACAGGACTGATTGATTATCGCAAGCCTGCTTCATATATCGTGGCTTCGCACAAAAGCGACGAGATGAACTCGTCGGCCATTGTGTTGTACGCGTGTACGGCAATTACTATATTACGCCCATTATATACATATATATTAATTTATCCATATTATATACTCTTGCGCCCAAGTCCTCGCGGAATCCTCGGAATAATTTACAGATCGTATATATATATATATATATATATATATATATATATATATATATATATCGCGAGTACAGGCATTTATCATGTGACGACGAAGCATACGTTCGAGAGACCTTTTTGTAAGCAAAATACTTTGTCTGTAACGCGCGAAGGGGTTTATGCGAGCGCGACCTTGAAAAATGCCTCGATCTTTAGCTTCGAGGTCATTGGACAGTGACAACAGGAGACTGGAGCTCTTTAGCTAGAATGCTTTCTTGGTAATTGATCTTGGTAATAGCAAAAATAAATGAACGGAACAATTTACACAAGATGGGCGTGCGTGTTATTATGGGTCAAGGTCTTCGAGGTAGGCCAGAATATCGGCCGAAAATATCGTAATCCCGAGGGAATGGCCAGTTCCCGCACTAAGTCTAACAGGCAATGCACTGTTCGGTATCCGCAACGATATGCGAGCTTATGGTGATAAATGTACCTGACGCCGTCTACTTCGCGTCGTTCACTCGACGTGAATTGCCGAATTCGAATAATTCTTGCACAATTTCAATATGTCTTGCTTAGATTTCAATCCGTATAGACGACCATGCTCCGCAACGTAGAATTTTCCGCGCTTCTCGTATCCGGGATCGAGGAGGAAGCGCGTAATTAAAAAAAAAAAAAAAAATTTTTTTAAACGAACTCTCAAACCGTGCTTCAAGTACGTAGATCCAGACCATTGTCAAGGTCAGCTGTCAATTTATAACGCAGTCCACGAAATCGACTTCGAAGTTTAACGATACAATCATTATATGATTTGCAGTCACCGATGTATATATATATATATTAGTATTGGTCGATTATCGTTTTGCCAAATAAAGCACGGCCGAATTTACGAGAGATAAGCCCGACTGATAAATGCGGCGTGCTCCCCGCCAATAGTTTGCTTAATAATTCATTTGAAAAAGAAATTGGCCTTTTTATCGGCTCGGGATATATAAATTAATATACATATATATATATATATATATATATATATATATATATATATACATAAGTACATTGGGGTAACAGAAAGAGAGGGAGAGAATCGTAAAACTTTTATTATTTATCTCCACTTATATAGATTAATAAAATTGGCCGAATCAATGTTAAAGCTTGTACGATATAAAGCTCCGCCTGTGCCTTTTGCTGGGGCCATAAGCGCACACACATATAAATATATATATATATATATATATATATATTATTTGCATAATTGCGGGTTTGATTCCGAGCGCTCGAGTTCGCCCGCTCGCGCATTAATTATGAGAACTGTCAACAAATTTGTTTGCTCCACTCCCGCGTGCAAATATAAATTCCCTGTCTCACCCCCTCCCCCACCCCGCCATGCGTCAGTGCATCTCTCATCGGCACCGATGCCGACCGAGTGAGAGAGAGGAGAGAGAGAGAGAGAGAGAGAGAGAAATAAAGCGAATACGGATAAGGAGCGGGGGGAGAGGAAAAAATTTGCTTATATATACGTCGGACGGACGGTTAGCGAGTGCGCGCGCTCGCGCAGAGTCACGGAACGCTCGCGCCGCACGCGGGCGCATTTCATCGGGAGTTATGATCTCTCATCGAGCTTACAAATTATCGTACATGTCCCACGGTGAATCAGAGCCCGATGAGCGCGCGGCAGAGTCACGCACGCTCGGCCTGTACGCTCTCTCTCTCTCTCTCTCTCTCTCTCTCTCTCTCTCTCTCTCTCTCTCTCTCTCTATCTCTTTCCCTTCCCCTCTCTACCTGAGCAAGGGCCGCGGTGATGGGTCGGCGGAGAGGGAGGGTGGAAGCATCGAGGAACCGAGGAGTACCACCCGTGCTGATCGATGGATCAATAAAGTACACGGGCGGAGTGTGCATACGGCGGCGCGCATACTTATATATAGATAATGCAAGTGCGTTGAATACGCGCGCCGCTGCAGCTTAATGCAAAAGCTGCATCTCATTGGGGATTACCGGTAATCATATACATATACATATATATATATTATATATATATATATATATATATATATATATATATATAATAAAGTCTCTTGCCATTTGGTCCGGGGGAATCCTCGACGCCCATTCCAATGTGCGCGCGTGGAAATAAGGCCGACCGCGGCGTGTTCCGATATATTAAGGAAGATTGAAGAAATCCATATTCGCAAATGGACGATATGTATATCGCAGAGTCAATTAGATCAAGCGACGCTGCGAGAGAGAAAGATAGATTTTCGTTCGATGATTAAGTCAATAATCATATAATAATTATTAAAAAAAAAAACATTTTTTCCCCATTCGCTAATCCATTACTAAAATATGATAATTAATAATAATCAAGCCAACGATAAAGAAAATAGAGAGAGAGAGTGAGGGTGGCTTTAAATTATCGATAGGGATTCGTCTCTGCGCGGCACCCAATCGCCACGCTGCTCGTGCGCGCTTTCAGCGATCGCAAACATATATATATATATATGTATGTAACTATGTATCCAAACGTATCGTGGGCGTGCAGGCAAATGATGCCCCGGTGCTCTTTGGCAAATTGATAATCTGACGGCGGTGTCCGCGGCAGAACATCAGACGCGAACGAGCGGGGCGGCCGCGCGCTCCGTATGCCCCCCGGCCCGGGACTCTTGAAAAACTACCCCCCCCCCCACCCACGCCCCGCTCCTCCTTCGTCCGCCCGCCCCTTCTGTTTCAACCCCCTTTTCGCGCATACGATACGGCCGATACGCATTATTTCCCGTCGACGCTGTCATTTCTCATGGATACGCGAACACGGGGCACGGACGCAGTCGACGAGGTTCTTTTCTCGGGGCCTGATTCAATATATACATACATACATACCCACACACACACACACACACACACACACACACACACACACACACACACACACACACACACACACACACACACACATATTTAAATGTGTGTGTGCATGTGTATGTATGTATGAGTTTGTATATCTGTATATCTTCGCGAGGAAGATACGTTTATCATTTGACTTTGCTAAAGGGCGCAGACCAGCATATGATTTTTATTTGACAGTAATATTCTTGCTTAGAATAATCATCCGGCAGTCGGTATTTAATATGTTCGCTTTTATCCGCAGGATAGCTGTTCTAATCATTTTTTATCGATGAAAAAGTCCCCTGTCTTCAGCAGTCATATGCATAAACATCAAATTATTGAATATCGTAGACAATCAATGGGATCTATTTTTCACTTACCTCTATTTTCCGTTTTCAACATTTAATGCTCTGTAATTAGATGGAGAGAATGGAAAACTTTCAAATTTCGATTCAGATTTCTTACTTAGACGCGTTAATAAAGAATTTGATTGGCTCAAAGTTTGCAAAATTTTCTTGGAATTTAAGGCCAGGATTAACCGGAATTTGCAATAATCTAATGTCTCTCTGTAATATTTTTCAAAATAAGAAACTTTCCACTCATTCGGTATAATGGAGCAGACGGCAACCCCTGAACTGTTATCACAAGACAAAGGTTAGTAATCGATAAATCCGTGTATATTTAAAAAAAAGGCATCACACAGCGTAATTTTCATTCTACAAGTATCGCCGAGCTTATCAAGTCCATTTCACCGTTTTACCCATCGATCGATCCCATCGAGCGTACATTAATATTACAATAATCGTCATTCATATATAATTATAATTATCCGCCGATTTCTCGGTCGTTACACATACGCGTCCTTCTTTAATACGATTTTCGTATGGCCACAGCGCATAATAACAGCCGTAACGATCTACACATCGAATTATCCCATCGAGTATCGCCAAGGATACGCTAGACGGACGCATACGCACCACCGTACGCGTATTATAAATACCTATACCCATACGTGTACGAAGGCCGCCGTATTTTCATCGGGCGCATTTTTCGTTATTTTTCAATATCTACTCCCCCCCCGTACGGCCTCCTCCTCCCCCGCTCTCAGTATCATCTCGGGCGAGACGCTCACGTGAGAGGGTGCCATTAGCATAAAGCGCGCGGGGTTCTCCCTGTAGGACGCCCCCCTACCAAGAGCGCGATTATACACGGAGAATGAGAGAGAGAGAGAGAGAGAGAGAGAAAGAGAGAGAGTGGCGCGGCCTCTCCGCAAAGAGACTCTGATGTATAAACCAAGTCCCATTGATTTATCGGCTGGAGGATTTCTTTAATTATAATGCGATATTTATTCCGCGCCGGTTATACCGGCGGAGTCAAGCTGCTTTATTCTAATGGGGCACGGACCGAGCAGCCGAGCTGCGCCCTCTCGCGGGTTTTTTTTAATCCCCCTTCCGCTTCGCCCTCCCCCCCCCTGAATTCGTCCCCCACACGCTGGACGGCGACGATTTTTCTTCGCCGCGAGACGCGACGTCTCGACGATCGGCCCGCGTCGCTCGCCCCGCACATCTCTGCGCGCACTGATGGAACACGAGGATCGACCGTTTATTTTGCGAGCCGACGCCGTTTTCGCCCCACGGGCTAGGAGGGCGGCCGAGTGGGACGGGGTGGTGGAGTGGAAGTCCAGTAGAATTTGACGGTATCGAATCGGTATCGGGGCCTGGCTTGCGGAGAGGTCAATTTTCACGAATGGTCAGTTTTTTGTTAATTGTCGTTCGACGAACGTCCTCGATCATCGTTAATTAACCAAAATATTAATCTGAGATTATATTATAAATGTAAGCAAAGATAGAACGAGTGCAATATCAAGATTTACTAATGCATATATAACGTAAGTAATACGGAAGTGACGTTGAAGATTTATGATAAATATACCGCGTGGACATAATAAACATGCTTTACATCAAAATGTTGCAGGAACTGGTAAAAAAAAAAGAAAAACCCAGTATTGTCAGAAATTGGTTATTGGGAAAAATCAAATTTTTGATAAAGTAGAGGCATCCGTTAAGTTTACAATAGTGACGAATTATTCGACCATAGCGTAAGCCAAGCTCCCCTAATTAACGACTGACACGTCTTCAATTAGACATGCCGTAAATGCGCGCGCGTCGAGAGTAAGCTGCATTAGAAAAAGAAAACGAAAGAGAAAACAAAAGAAAATCCGTCACCGCATGATCGCGGAACGTAGTAATTGTGGAAAAAAAATACTCCGCTCGCCTGCGCGCACGATTTTTTTCTTTTTTCTTTTTCATCGATGCCCCACCGATATTGTACAGGGATTCTCGCGCTTGCACTCATCGAGAGCTGAGGGGGGAGGGGTTAGGGAGAGAATGGAGGGGGGTCACAACTGGTTTTCGCGCACGCGCGTTACATCCGTATAATATATAAGCCAGGGCAAACGCGAGAGACCCCGCGTGGTTAAAGTGGCGAGACAATGTGCGACCCCTTCCCCTTACCAGCCTGCGCCACCGGTGCCTCTATCGGGCTCGTAGGCAGATATATATATATATATATATATATAGCGTGTGGGTGGGATAAGACAAGCACCCGCTGTAGGTAGAGCCGAGCTTTTATGTATATTAGGTACAGAAAATCGAATTCCAAAATGAAATATGTACTTTATGCGTTCTCTGTATAATACGTATGGACGAGCTCGCTGCCCCGGCGGGGTTGGATAATAATTTTGGCCCCGGATAATTAGATCTCGGAAGCTGCTGTGGTGTACGGAATGTACGTATATATATATATATATATATATATATATATATATATAAGCATAAGTATCGGCGATCCTATGGTAGAGATAAGAACGGGAAAACCGGAGATGTCTACTGTATATAGATATACATATTTATGCAAAGAAGGAGCGAACAAAATCCTCGTTTTAACTGCGCGCCCGGCGAGCGCCCGGCTTCTATGCTAATTCCGGCCATTACGCGCTCGTTAACGCTTTTCTTTAACATTATTAACGGGGCGGACGCTCGCCTTGCTGCCCTCTCGATAACGCGCCAGCCGCCACCGCGGATATCGGCCGGAAAACGCTCGACTAATTAGCCGCGCGGTGTCGATTCCGCTCGCAATGCTCATAATCCGGGATGTCGTGGCTCGGGATTACATATATATATGTATGTATTTATTAATGCGTATACGCGGCTGGACCGCGTAGGTGCGTTATATATTGCAGTTATCTATACTAGTATACCATATATTTATTTGGAGGATGGTGACAGTCTTATTTTTTCTTATTCGAAAATCGCATAACATAATGGTCAGCCCATTAATAATTTTATTAATAATTATAAATTATTAAATTAATTAGGGAAAAAGTATGAGCTGCGTTGGCGAAAAATCATTAATACGATACTAAAAATAAAATTCAGAACTAAGAAATAATTGATGTATATACATTTCTTCCTAGATCATCGGTCAAGAACGAAAGTTGACTTATAAAAGATCTCAACAACAATGAAATACTCGTAATTGGTCGTGTAATGTTTCACGCTTGGGTGCAATGTATATAGCTACTTCTACGTACAGTAGAAATTTTGTCAAATTTTTGTCCTGTGATTTGAATTATTTTTCAGCGTTTAACGAGCCGAAACAAGCAGATTTAATTTTACAAGGGATGAGACATTCGAAAATTATTAATTAATTTTCATACGTTATTCTTTAAGTTTTTGTCAGCTAATTGATTAAAAAATTCCATCCGTTCTCGCATAAAGTATATAGAAGAAAAAATTTCTCAAACTAATTCTTCAATTTATTTTATGTCTATAGTTTTTGTTTTTCATTTAACAATTGGCCTATTTTCATTCGATTGTTTTTGAGATGCTTAGAATAAATTATCATTCGCAATCTTTCACGCGTGAAACGGAAACCTTCGATGAAATACAACAATGTAATCTTCCGTATCTACAAAAATTGCGAATGAGCAATAGTTTCGATCCAGCACGAACACTTAAATGCGCCGTAATTACTAGTAATTCATTTGCGATCAAACCGCTTCTCGCTCAGCCCCAAAATTATTCGTTCGATTTTCATTATATTGCGAATTACTGCACATTCGCTTTACATCTCGATCAGAGCCCATCGGCTTTTGGGTATGATTGTAAAGGCAATTTTCCAGATTCATCGAGTGATGCAGACAGGTCATGCAGCAGGAATAGCGCTTGCATAGGAATACCGCGGAGGGAATCGGGCGCGACAAGCGCGCAAGCCGCAACGCGATTGAAGAGCGCGCGCACCGGCAGATGCGGGTGGAGTGTACATATATATATATATATATATATATATATATATATATATATATATAGAGAGAGAGAGAGAGAGAGAGAGAGAGAGAGAAAGAGAGGTAGCTTATAGCTTTGATTTGCGCCGCGGCTGCAATTCTCTCTGGCTGTCTCTCTCTCCCTTACTCCCTCGCTCCCGGAGCGCGCGCGCGAAGAAATTGCGGCGCGGTCGCGGCCGCCCCAGCGTATATATATACATAGATAGCTGTATAGGTGTATATATGTATATATATATATATATATATACACCACAAATGATCGCCGTCGCGTTCGCGGGCGTTCGTGGCGCGGTCATCTTTGTTTTCTTAATGAAATAAGAGAGCGGAATACAAAGGCTCGAAACCGCCAGGTCTGCGTCGCCAGTGAGCGTCCTTATAGCTCAGCTTCGAACTGCATATTATATATATATATTTATACAAACCAAGCTTATACATTATTTGCATTGTTGCTGCTTTCGAATTTCGCGTCCGTCCGGCGCGTCGTTTCGCTGCGCCAGGGAAGACAGAGAGAGAGAGAGAGAGGGAGAGAGAGAGAGAGAGAGAGAGAGAGAGAGAGAGAGAGAGAGAGAGCCCCACGCGCGTGTCTCGCCGCGCGGGGACTCTTGTCTTGTTCTTTTCTTCTTCCTTCATCCAGACGGGGCTTTTACGGGAGGAGATGAAATATTGTGCGGTTTGTCGGCTCTCGCGGCCTCCCCGGCGACGCGATTACGTTCGGCCGATGCCTCCTTTGATTGTCCCCCGGGACCCGGGAGAGACATTGATATTTCCTGACCCTCGTCCCCACCCCCGCCGCGCCGCCGCCTTTCTTTTTTAATTAGCGCGACCGCGCATCGCTGGGATGAGCCGCGCGATAAGGCGACGGAGACGACGACGTAGTGGCCGATTAATTTTTCAAACGTATAATTGCAGCGGTTTCGACGTCGCGACATTATCATAGGAATAAGTATGGGAAACTTGGTATACATAGATGTGTGTGTGTGTGTGTGTGTGTGTGTGTGTGTGTGTGTGTGTGTGTGTGTACAACTTTTAGGCGCATCGACGGGATGAAAGTAAAGATCCTGTTATGGCAACAGGAGAGTAGAAGAGAGAGAGAGAGAGAGAGAGAGAGAGAGAGAGAGAGAGTGGGAGGGGGGCGATACCCTGAATAATTGCAGCGATAAAGATGCTCGTTTAATTTTCATCATTTACACAATCCTGGCTCTTGATGATTTTAATGAAACTACCGACGGCGAAGCCACGGAGCGCCAGAAATGCCTTAAAACTTGGCGTTCACTTATCAAAATGCCATTTTAGTGCCTTTATTGCTTTTAACAGATAATCATCATATAGTAATGACTAATGACTAATAACATGTACAGTTATAACGTGCTATTGACTCCCTGAATTATTATCTCGTAGGATAAGTTTTGAACCGCCTTCGAATTCGAATTTTATCAGGTGGCACGTGCGCATGGAAAACTCGTCTTCCACCATTTGTTTTATATTTATATGCGCGCTCTCTGAACGCTATTTGGTTCATATATATATATATATATATATATATATATATATATATATATATATTTGCATATGGAACATTTGTCGGAATTACATTATGGGAACCTGTACGGATCGTACATTAATAATTATAATCGCGCGCGCACACGAGAGCCCCCTTGACCGTGCGCGCATTTTCGCCCGCGCACGTATAATTTATCGTCTCTACTTCCTCTCGTCTATCCCCCCTTATTCTTGCATCTCTGTACGGGACGCGATATCCGTACAGAAGAGAGGCATTAAAAAAAAAAAAACGAATAAATAAAAACAGTTCTATGAGTCGGCGCGAGCGCACTTGTTACGGTCGCCGGGATGCCCGTAAAATCGACTTAATCGTGATTAATATCGCCGGCCCTCATGCGGCACGTCGGTAATTATCTGCACGAGCTTTACCTATACGAGCCCAAGCTCTCCCCCTGCCCTCTCGTCCCCCCTCCCCCCTCTTTCACCGATCACTTGCGCGAGCGCGAGCGCGGTTGTGGGAAAGGGCGATTCGCCGACCGAGCCGTCTCGCTCTCTCTCTCTCTCTCTCTCTCTGTCTCTCTGTCGCTCCTTCGCGGGATGCTGCTACTTACTTTTCTCCTTTTTATTATCCATATAGATATCCCCTTTCTTCCTCCCGCTCCTCTTTACCCTCTTCCTACCCCCCCCTCCAACATAGCTCCCTCGTCCTTCGCGCCGCACACGCCGTCCTTTCTCTTTCTCTCAGTTTTTTGCACCGTCAAGACCATTTATGGCTCATTAATTTTGATTACTCATTTCTTAATATCCTTTTATTACTTTTTAGCAAAGGAATTATGTTTTCTTTTTCCCTTAAGTATTGCCCACTTCTGCCCCTTCTCCCCTCTCTTGCCTTCCGTACCATTCGAAGGAATTGAATCTAGTTCTAATTAGATATTGGGTTATTGGGGTGGGGGGGGGGGGGTAAAAATCGAAAGAAAAAAACGCACAAGTAAAATACCCATTGTCGGAAATTCATTTGCATTATTGAGCATGGCTCTTAATCTTTATCTGAATTCTTAGCTATAAGCGAATTTATTTATTTATCTCCCCTCGACTCGGTCGTATGATAACTTTAAGAATTCGTTAAGTAAGGCTAATTAGCTTCGCGGAGTCGCACCAGTTTCACCGTAATCTTTCTCGAAATTTAAAAAAAAAATCCCTTTATGCGGAGGGATGTATGTGTCCTGTATGAGAAGGTAATATTATAATAAGGTAATATAATCTACGTTAGGTTGATTTGCCCGCGGGCAAATCGTTCTGGATCGATGGCACGCCTCTTTGCGCCCCGATCAGGCGAATACGACAATACTTCCAAAATCTGTGGGATCCTAGTTTTGTTGCGTTGTTAAACCAATTTTTATTAAATTGCTCAAACTCTCAATGCGAGGAAACGCAGAATGGGCTGGCAATTTTGTGCTTCGTCAAGCAGTAAATTTAATGGCAATAAAAATGAAAATTGATTCCCGGCAAGTAAGGACAATCAACGAATAAGCCATGTACTTGTTTCTAAAATTGAACGCACTTGGAGAAATCGCAGTTGCTCCGAATTAAAAAATATATACTCGATGCGTCAAAACATTGCAAGAGGCGAAAATCGACGAGTTCCGATCAGGTAAGAAGTGTATGAAATGGAGCATCGTCAATGTGCACAAGTAAATAATATCGTTCCCAGCTGCAGTCTCTGTATAAAAGCACGAGAAGCATGATAAAAACTTGTAGATCTAAGATCAGTACAAAAAAAAAACAAAAATTCTAAAATTTCTAATTATCCGGACGCATGCAGAATTTGAAGATTTAAACATCATCAGCTTTGTTCATATTACTCACATGCAATTGAATATATATTATTTAAAAGTCGTTTTTTTTCAATTAAAAAAATCGAAGATTGACATACTTACTGGAACAGGCTCGCCTCACCGGAGAATCAATTTCCTCCGGAAGGTGGAAAATCTATTAAATATCACAACAACAAAAAACTAAAAATCTTGTCATTTTTTTATTCAAATGGGTCTTGCTGATTAATTTTAAGTAAATTCTATATCAACATAATAAATTTATATTCTATTATTACATATGCAGTTACTCGTGGATATGAACATTTTATGCTTTCGCGCTACTTCAAATATCTACTTTATAGCTGAAAACCATAACATTCGTGTTTTTTTTTTCGTTCATCAGTTCCTATTTGAAATGAGAATTATTTTAAATTAAGTGAATTTTTAAAATCTTTCTGGCAATTCAAATAATTAACAAATAAAATTTTCAAATATTTCTAAATATTTATATCAATGTTTCAGTGAGCCTTATATATATATATATATATATATATATATATATATATATATATATATATACCCAATAAGTGACTATGGTTTAAATTATTATGTACATAATTCATGATTAAAAAAGAATTTAAAAAATATATCATCATAAAAACCAACAGTAATAGAATAAATATTTTAATAAATTCCTAATATTCAATTAATTGAAAAAAATGTTATATTATACGAGGATCTATTTTTTTCTAGTCTCTTTCTAGTCTTTTCTAGTCTTTTTCTAGTCCCATTCTAGTCTCTTTCTGAATATTCACCACCATTTTCTGAATTTTTATTAGTGTTTCTCGTAAACGGATTTTTCAAGTTTTATTAGTTTTTCGACTATTTTAAAACCTGGACCTGCCTGACCCTGCTAGATTTTTGACTAAAAAAAAATGTTTTTTTTTCTTTTTAATTTCTCGCACGAAATGCAATTTTTCATTTTCGCCCGTCAGACAGCGAACTCGTTCGCTTTCACGAAAGGTTTTTTTGTAACTTTAACCCTTTAAAAAAAGCGCCGACTCATATACTCCCCGGGGGTAGAATGGCTTAATTTCGACACTATAAAAGAGCGAAAAGTTACGCTCCCTATGATTGTCATACCTAATTCCCAATACAGAATAGAAAGGCCAATTCGTCGTAATGAAAATGGAATCATTCGGTTAAACGAAGGCCGATGCAGTATACCGACCTATATATTATATATATACATCGTTAGAACGACGGGACCCCCGCTCGAGATTCGAAGGATCGATGCCTCGACTTCTGAAAAGACCCGTCCGGTATAATTACATGTATCGCGTACGCGCGCGGGTCGGGGAACGGAAAAAAAGCAGGCGGGGTGTCGCGCGAGCGAGAGAGAGAGATACGCCGAGCCCTGGCGCAACGGGAGCGCGTCGCGTGGTATTAACTCATCCCCCTCCCCCCGGCGGCTGTAATGCGACAATGGAAGCGGCAACATTCGCGGCAATTAGGGCGCGGAACCGATAAGGGGTTATTTCTATATATATATATATATATATATATATATATATATGAGAGAGAGAGAGAGAGAGAGAGAGAGAAGCGCGAGGCTTCAATTCTACTCTGGCCTCCTTGTGTGTGCGCCCCGGTGCCAAGGCCAGGTGAGCTAATGATCTCCCCGGGGCTGGTTCGCGCCGCTTTCTTTACTTTGCCTTCGACGGCTCGCCTCCTCCTTTTCTTCACTCATCTCGCTCCTTTTCTTCTCCACGCCTCGCCTGTTGTTTTTTTCCTTCTTTATTCCATATTCCCTCCTACTTCTTCTCCTTAGACCGCGCGCTGCTCTCTCTCTCTCTCTCTCTCTCCCTCTATCTTGCTCTCTTTCTCTCTCACTCTCTGCCACTCTCCCTCGCGTCATTTACTTTTCTTTATTCCGCTAGGTGTCCGAAATTTGTCTTCTTTTCTTTTCTGTTGCACCACCCTCTTAAATAGATGCCTATACGTCGATAGATTAATAAATGTAATTATAATGAGAACAATAAGATTAACTTTAATATTCTAGGAAAAAAAGGAATGGATGATGCGAACATCCGTTTCGAGCTGCGATTATTTCAAGAAAAAAAACTCATTCATTACTTAGTCAATACTTTCACCCCCTCCCTCCATCCTTCGCTAATTCGATACTTGCCTCATTCAAGAACATAAACAGAGCTATCTCGGTGTCCGAATAATAAATGTCTCCCCTTCTGAAAAATGTGTCCGACTGACGATCAAAGCAGTGCGGGGACAGTTGTCTCAATATATTTTCGGCAGCCAAACGCTCCTGAAATACGACGTTCTTTTATTTTTTTCTTCATTTTTCCCAGTGGCGAAAAAATTTGACGAATTCGAACGCCGATTAAGTCCTTGCGATAAAACGTTAAGAGCTGGAGAGAGAGAGAGAGAGAGAGAGAGAGAGAGGAGGGGGAGAAGCAAGGGTGATGTCTGAATAATATCGAGATAATGCGGTACCGCAAGCCGAGCAATTAACACGCATTAACTGCATTTTTTTATATGCATATACTCGAGGACCGTAAAAATTATACACGCAACGTACGATTTTATAAATTTTGTTTTCTGTTTTTTTTTTTTTTTTGCTTTTATCGAGTCTCTCAGCCTGTTCCCACAGAGCGTGAAACCGCTTAACAACGTATACGTGCACGAGTGTGTGTGTGTGTGCGTGTGTGTGTGTGTGTGTGTGTGTGTGTGTGTGTGTGTGTGTGTGTGTGTGTGTATGCGTGTGGGTGTGAGTTTGCACTTGCGTGCGCACACATGCACTCCTCCCTCTGTACAGTTATTAACTTGAGTACTTGGGCGGCGCGCGAGGGCGTTTTATATGCATCTTAAGAAGGGAACCTTCGTGCGTCGCGCGTTAGGAAAGGGAAAGTGGCGTCGGAGGTACTGTCTCAATCCAATGACGGGGCGGGGGTGGGGGGTTGAAAGACACTCTTGGAGAGTACGTATCCAGGTGAATGTATTAGCTCCTCTCCCGTAGTAGATGGATTTCAAAGATTCGCCCAGGACAGCGAATAAACTTCACTCTCTCTCTCTCTCTCTCTCTCTCTCTCTCTCGAGCGGTGAATGTTAAAATTCGTCTTTCGTGCAAGAAATCAGATGGAATGAAAAAATTATTATTACCAGAAGCGGGACGGATGTGGGCCGGTCGTTTTGTGCTCTTATCCCAATGGATCTAATGATAATTATGCCAACTACTAATGTAACGAATTCCTAATAGCTCTGGAATGGCTGAAATAACCGGGCGGCAAGCTCTGGCAGTAGTATCAGACGTACCCGGTTGGACGGTTAGGTGTCGTCGGTTAAAGCGATTGTTCCAAGATCATACCGACAGCCAAGACTGGTTTAAGATCGAGAGTAAATTACATTCCGAATTGTACACTGCTTCTCTGTCGCGGGGAGGGTGAAATCATTTAAATCCATCCCCTAATTCGGGGGGGGGGATCGTAGGTTCGGACTCGAACCTCGTAAAACAACCTTCTCACGTAGATAGCAAAATCAGGGGTTATTTTGAACCCTGGCTTCGGCATCGATATTCACGCTTTATTAATTTAAACTTTTCACGCTTTATTAAGTTAATTATATTGAATTAATGATCGGAGGTGAAAATTTCTAGATTGAGAACAAAAATAATTCAAGTCACATTCAATATACACGTGCGCAAGCCTATAATTTTCTGAAAGTGCTCGCGCGCGAATGTGATCGACGCGAGAACGCGCGCATTGGCCGAGGGAAAGGGTAGGAGTGTCGATTTACGAACACTCCCTCCCCCTTCCCATCATTTGGTCCTTCTTCGCACGGGCAGGTGAGCGCGTGTAACACAGGCATCTAATGTAGAGTCATAGGCGGCCGCCGCGACTACTGCGGCAACTTTGACTAAAATCTCTCGTTACAGCCGAAGGCATAATCATTATGGCCGTGGGCGGCGTGGTGGCACACCCCACCGTCGACCCATTATATATAATATATAGTCGCAGACATCACTATGTAACGTGTATACGGGCGGTATCGCTTCTCTCTCGCGGGCGCGGGTCACGGTTGTTAATTCTTAATCATCGGTTGTGCAGGCGCGCCTGCCGTTCGTACCGACGCACTTTAGATCCGAATACAGTGGACTTCAGCACACACGCTCGCGCACACATACAAATACGCACAGACACGCGGACGTGCAAAGCTCGCAGTGGCAGAACGATAATGATAAACTCGCGGATTCGGTTAATAATCCGCGTGGAGTGGCGAGAACGCGGGCGCTATCGCCGGGCGTATTTTCGACAACGAGCGTGTGATGCACGGCGCGAAACGCGAAGACGACCAAGTTTTTAAATACGAAGGTCAGGACTCCGCGTGGGAGGGGAGAAGGGGGGTGTTTCTATCCCTCTACCTACGCCCCGCTCTGAATCGGCGCATTCAGCGATCACGGAATCGCGTGCGTTTCGCTCTTGTTCGTCAATTCTTCCCTTATATATGTGTGTATGTGGGCGTGCACGTGTATATGTAGTGTAGTACAGTATGGATGTGTGTGTCCCTTAGAAATTCGCCCGCGTGGCACTCTTTCGGTTTGCACGCTGCCCTTTTATTCCACCGATTCCCCCCGTCCTCATCTCGAGCGTCTTCTTCTACTTTTGCTCCGATACGCCCGCGACGAACAAAGAAAAAAAAGAAGAAAAAAAACCCCCCGAGTGGCCTTCGAAGTACGGATCGATTCTCGTAATATCTCGGCCCACCCGCAATCGCCCCCTCCCCAGCCCCCGGATACTGCGCCCCAAGTATCTGCTCCACGGCATTTACGTTTATACGGTTTTGATCGTTACCTTGCTAGGTCATTTTCTTTTTTTGCCGTTAAGTTCGCAGCGCCACACCCGCGCCGTCTCGTGCGCACGCGCTATCTCCGAACTTTCGTGATTAAAAGTAGGAACTTCCGGCCTCTCGGTCACGAACTTTGTGATCCGGATCACGAAAGCCGAACGTCTACGGTCTGTGCGAATGACGTACACGCGTATGTGGACGTTTGTATCCGTGAGGTCCACGGTTAAAAAAAGAAGGACACACCGTTCGCCGACGAGCCTAATTGTCGTGTGTACACAACCTCCGTGGACGAGTGTGACCTCGCTCGCATTCTTCTCTCTCTCTCTCTCTCTCTCTCTCTCTGTCTCTCTATCTCTGCAGCCCGAAGGGGGAGAGGAGATGGGGAGCAGAGAGGCTCGACCAAAAAAAAAATATAGAGATTCGTTAAAAACGCAAACCGCAAATTTCTCTTTTCTCTCGGTTAAACTCCTCCCCGCCCCCTTTCCCAAAGCGGGTTTAAGGGAATAATGAAATTATAACGCGAGCTTTCTCAGAAAGTGTAAGCACCGCGTCATTTTATTCTTTTCTTTTTATTTATTTATTTTTTTTTTTGTTATTTTTACAACTTCACTCTCGTGCCTGCTCCGTGTCTTAATTAACCCTCGCGACTTCCGCCGGGCCACGCTTATAAGGTGGATCGAACGCGTTCGACCCTCTGCCGTAAGCGTATCGTACCTCCGTGTCCTTGACTTCGGCGATGACTCTAAAGAGAAACGCGTAACGAGGGTGAGCAAGCTCGCAACGATCTCGCAACGCGTTGCCGATCGCGTTCTCGAAGGCAGCCGAGGAATTCCTTGCGGAACGAGGTTTTGGAACGAGCGACTGAGGTGGCGGCGAACCGTAGATTTCGACTTTGCACGCGATTGAATGGTCGTTGCTCGATACGTAAGCGGACGAATTGAAATCTGTAATCGAGCGTATAAAAATGATCGTTTTTAGGAGGATTAATGCAAATTCTGCAGTAGGAGAAAAGCGAGGATCAGAAAATATCTGTACGCATTTTGCAAGATATAAGGAACGGCGAGAAAAGCGATGAGCCAAAAGTTGTGTGCAACTTCGCAAATTTTCGTCCATCCCACTAGTTTTGGTATCCGATAGTTTGCTTTGTTAATTCGATGGCTCAATTATTTTTGTAAAATCTAAAAAAACAAAAAATAATCACACATAGAACAGTTTGCCGAAATGCGATGAATGTGCCCACTTTGCCGAAAGTAGCTTCGATAAATTACAGGATCGAATCTAAGAGGCTCCAGAATAGAGGACGAACGAGCGGCGTAATTAAATAAACGGCGTGAAGTACGCTCGACTGCCCGAGGTATAGAAGCGCGTATCCCCTCCGGGGGCGAATGACGAACGAGCTTAAGGATGCAAACTCTGTATGGTAAACGTCAAATAAAACCCACGCACTGCCCCCTTCCGCCATCTGCCTCTCTCACTCATTCGCTCACTCTCTCTCTCTCTCTCTCTCTCTCTCTCTCTCTCTCTATACCCCTCTCACTCTCACTCTCTTCCTCTCGAGCCCGAAGCTTCGGAAGGAAACGAGCCAACTTTCTTTGGCAGCGCCGACTCCTACAGATCGCTCTTGCAGCGTGATTTATATTTCATCCCCATCGACTTGGAAATTATTTGTTTCTCAGTAAAAGTATATACTCTTATACACTTACAAATACACACACACACACACACACACACACGCGCGCGCGCGCGCACGCATATATATATAGTGTAAAGGAAGGTCTCGTCACTCTCACCTCTCTCTCTCTCTCTCCCTCTCTCTCTCTCCCTCTCTCTCTCTCTCTCTCTCTTTCTCACCCGCGAGCGTTTTCAATGCCGCATATAGGTTGCATGCTTCTATTAGATACACACTCCTGTATATATATATATATATATATATATATATATATATGTATACTCGCGTTTAGCCTTGGTATCGAGACCGCTGTTGCCGTCCTGCTTAGGACGAGGAAAGGTAAGTCTCAAGCCGGTGCCGAGAGCGATAGAGAGATACGGGGAGAAAGATAGCGGCTCGGCGCGCGCTCGCAGCGATGCAACAACGTCTCAATAACGCGCTGCCGCTTCTTCTTCCACCTCCTCGTCTCGGGGGCCCAGCGTCAGGTTGGGTCCGCGCGCGCAACGCGGTGCGGCAAGTGGTGCCAAGGGCTCGTAATATATGGCCCTTAAATCATCGGGGAAGCACGAGAGTGGATGGTGGCTCTCTCTCTCTCTCTCTCTCTCTTGCTCTCTCTCTACCTCTCTCTCTCTTTATCTATCTCGCTCTCTCGCTGGCTAAGCAGCGGCGAGAAGCGGTAACCGCCCCACAAACATATCAATCAGCGTGTCTTTTACTCCCCCCCTCTCGCTCCCCTCTCTCTCTCTCTCTCTCTCTCACTCGTCCGCGCGCACGGCCGCTGCACCGATCTCCCTCCATCCCTCTAACCCTTTCACTGTTCCGCGCGCTCCTCAGCTGCAATCTTTCTCTCTCTCTCTCTCTCTCTCTCTCTCTCACACACACACACACACACACACACACACACACATTCGCGGTTCAATCGACAGTGCGCACTTAAAGATCGGCCTTACATTCGAGCTCTCGTTAATCAAGCGCGCGAGAGAGCTGCCGCATCGGGGTGCGCGAGCGCGCGCAGATCGAGGGCTAGTAATGCGCGACAGCCGATCACTGCTCGCGGGGCTCGCCCCCAGAACTCTGTGTGTGTGTGTGTGTGTGGGTATGCGCATTATTACCGAGGAAAAATAAAAATTCATACAACTCGCCTCATTTCGGCTTATTGCGCGATACGAACCCTTGATATTCTATATACACACATATATGTATATATATATATATATATATATATATGTATATATACATAACCTGACTCTATGAATGCTCAAAACACCCCTATTGTTCACTACCGGTGCATGTATGAAGTGACCAGAGCGAAAACAACTCTGCCAAGAGTTATACTTAATATATAATATAAAGCACGCGCCAATGATTATATTGATGTCAGAAATACGTATTCTGTATAACCCGCTCGTTTTTTTTCTAGCATTGTGTATAGGCACTTGTGTACCTATGTGTGTGTCCATGCAAAATCATACGCCCGACTGCCCGAAGAGCAAGCGCTCGTCGTCGTTTCCCGATTAACTTCCCGGCCTGCGGCACGTCGTCGTACGCACATCCCTTCTTCCCTCGGACCGTCCCAAAGCGAAAAAGGCGAAAAGTGACGCTGAAAAAAAAAATTCCAAACGAGAGCGCCGAACGCGGCCGAAACGCCGCGCGGTCCTTGAGATTCGCGCGCGCGCGCGCGCGCATTCTGCGGGCGCGCCAATTAAGCCGCGCGGGAGAACGCAAAGGGGCGCCCGGGCTGGCTTCGTGGAAAGAAATAAATAAGCCATAAAAGCGAGGCGCGCACGCGTCTCCGCGGCAGCGCGGACAACGAGCCCGCGAGCTTGTAAAGAGAGAGAGAGAGAGAGAGAGAGAGAGAGAAAGAGAGATAATGTGCAAACTCTCGAGAATCACGAGGAAGAAGTTGGGCAAGAGACGACGAAGAACAGGAAACGAAGGCGCATATATATATATATATATATATATATATATATATATATATATATATATATATGTTAGTGTGGCAAGCAAGAGAAAAACACCCGCGGGGATAATTTTCGCGATCACGTATTCTATGGATCTATGGCGCGATGGCTAAAAGCTTAAGCTTCATGGGTGCGAGGGTCGGACTATATATGCAAAGTATATATATATATATATATATATATATATATATATATATATATATACTAGCATTTTATTTCCCGAGTTTTATATCGCTTTCGATTGTGTTCTCTCGAGCGAGAAATTCGGCACGTTTATGTACTGTGGCAGCAAGTCAATAATTGTTACTGACTAAAATGGTGGATTACTAATAAAATTGGTGCCTTCGACAGGTCAATAATTAGTTGTTAATGAATTGCTGATTAAATCAATTGTTCTTTGAACTGTTTTTTAAATAAATCTAATACATTTTATTAATGGCTTCAGAAAGTAGGTTTCTATAATTATTTTTTTACTGCTTAAAATTTCTCTAGATTATTTGTACTTTAAACGGAAGTATTAGTCTCTGAATGAGAATTGAACAAGTGAAATTTTTTAACAGATCTACTAAGTAGATACGAATCTCATTTGCAAACAGCTATCTTCAACTGATAATGAGTAAGTATATAGCTATATAGCATTAGCGAATAAGTTCGTAACGTAAAGGACAAAAATTCGAATGTCTTTATCTTGTGCTAGTTCAAATGAAAAGTCTAATCGTTCATATAAACAAACATAAAAACAAATTTACAGATTCAGTTGTTCGATACGTAAATATATTGCATTTTTCTAAAAATAAAACAATCGAAAACAATTTGTACAATAGTACACTGGAGGATCACTGGAATATTTATTGATTTAGACCGATTCAAATTTCAAAAGTATATACGCAGGTATAGACGTCTATATGTGCTACAAAAAGAACTGTATAATAAATCAGTGAGTGAATTGAAATGAAATATCAGAATTTCTCACCGATTCAATTTTGATGGACAAATATATACTCTGTAGATATGGATTAGTAAAATTTATCCCACTGTTCAAATTCAGTGACGAGTTGACGAGTAAGCCTGCGTATATTACACTGTGGACTCAGTTCGATTTTGTATTTGTACCGAGGTAACCCCGATATATTTCAATAATTATTTAGCAGTCCTGCGATCACCACTAATTTTTAATTTAGAGAATGACCTGCAGAGGCTCGGATAGAAATAAGCTGCGGGGGCCCCAAGAAATTCGAACACACAAGTGGAGAGGGGGAGCGGATGGAGCAAACTAACTGATTAATCGTAGCCCTCGCGCACGCGACGAATTATAAAAGCGCGTAAGGAGTTTGCGGCCGCGTGCGTGTCTGATTATCTTTTGGAGCTCGGCGTCGCGTCGCCTTGAGAAAGGTTTATTTCGACCGGAATATATATATATATATATATATATATATATTTATATATATAGTGTGTGTGTGTGTGTGTGTGTGTGTGTGTGTGTGTGTGTGTGTGTGTGTGTGTGTGTGTGTGTGTGTGTGTGTGTGGTGTGTGTGTGTGTAGTGTGAAATTGAATCTAAATTTTGCAGGAGGCTAGCGGCACCGCAAAGAATGGAAAGTAAATCATCGGCGTGATAAGCCGGGTGCGATTATGAGCAGAGTATATATATATATATATATATATATATATATATATATATATATGTATGTACATGTGTCTGTATAAGCGGTAATTTCGCCGGGCGCAATTTACACCTATATGCGCGTTTAAAACGCGTCCCGAGCGCGGGCTTATGCACGCGTACGGTGCGCGGGCATAAGTGGGTATACCCGGAGGAAATAAAGCAAACCCGGCTGAGTAATAAGCCCGTGAGCACTGAATATCCCAAGATTTATGGATCACGCTTTTACCAACGCGAGAGCTGCGCGAACGTCATATATATATATATATATATATATATATATATATATATATATATATATGTATGTATGTGTATGTATGTATGTATGTATGTATATATGCATGTATGTATATGTATACACACCCAGAAAAGTAATTTTCTTCCCGACTAATGCATCATTATGGGAATCGGCGCACTTTTGAAAGTAAAAAAAAAATTCATACTCGCCTAATTGTATCGTCTCTCTCCCAGTGACTCCTACATGCGTATAAAATGTGCGCGATAAATTTTATAAATTTTCCTCTTTTTTATTTCTTTGACAGCCGACTGTACGATAATACGATAATGGCGCCCAAATGAAACGCAGCGAAACGAGAAAGATATTATGTATGTATGAAAGAAAGCTATAATATAATGAAAAAAAAATTTCTTTTTACCCAATCTGACCAAAGATTTCTATAATTGCATAAATTAAAATTCTAAATTTGAATCAGTGAAAAGGCGCCGTTAAAAAGCCATTCGAGATTTCATTAAGAAATCAGTGATTGCTGCAGTATTTACTCGATGAATTTTGATTTTTCCAGATAATTAGTGGGATATTCACTGCCGTAGAAATAGAAATATCACTTTTTTATCAGGCGATTTTCGCGGAATAAAATTAAAAAGTGCACAGATGTATGGAAAAAATTTCATTTCGATAATTCTTCTTAGCCTAGAAATTTAAATCCGTTAAACTCATTAATTAAAAAGTAGTAGTGATATTTTCACTGATAAACCTATAAATAATCCACAATTTACGCAATGCAAATCAAAACCATACTATGTAAATAGTTGACGATTTATCGATTTACTATTGAACATTACATCGTTCCTCGAGCTGATTTCCACTGATTTAAGCGTAGGAAGTATAAATCAATCGTTGCGCGCACAATTGTTTAGAAACACGTTTGAACAATTCAGAATAAGTGTCTCGGGGACATCGGAGAGATATATCGCGCGCTCATCAGTGCCCCAAGAGTACAAATCTATATCCGCGAAAAACGAAAACTCACTCGTTCGCTAAACGGTTAGACGCGGAACTCGTTTCTCTTTCTTATTTACCCGAAACGAGATCTATCTCTCTCCCTCTCCCTATCGATCGTTTGGCCTCTCTCTCTCTCGCCTGTACGTATAATCTTGCGCTTTGTAAAAAAAAAAAAAAATAATAATAAAAAAAAACAAATCGCGCTCTACGTTTCCGTCCTCTCCTCTACCCCCCTTCGTCCCTCGTACCCAGCCTCGTACGGTACGCAGCAGCTAACCGCGACGACAGACGACGTAGAGAATCCCCTGCCTCGTCTGTCAGGGGGAAGTGGGATTGAGGAGGAGGGTGGCAAAAACCGAGAGTGCCGCATAGCGGTGCGTCGCCCAGAGGGATTCTTCTTACGGGGGTGGCGGCGAGGACGCGTCTTTTTCCGCAGCCGCGGGGGGTAGAGGAGGAGGAGGAGGAGGAGGAGGCGGAGGAGAGGTTCGCGCTTCCTGGAACCTCGCGGGTCGTCTGGTACCGGTTCCTAATCCCGTCCGCCACTGCCCCTCGCAGTCCTCCCCCCCCCCTCGAGGGCGAGCATCCGCGGCTTTTCCTCTTCTTGTCTCCCATCATGTGTATATACGTATATATAACGCGCGGACTGTCGACGTTTCTTATATGCATTAACCGAGAACGGCTCGCGTGCCAGCGCGCGAGCCCGAGCGCCCGTAATGAGACCTAATCGCGAGCGCTTTGCATTGTACATAACAGTAAACTTGCGCGTTTTCCAACGTCGGGCTTCTACCGATCCACCCCCCCCCCCACCACTCTTTTTTGCCAGTTGTCGTCGGCGTAGCTCTTAGTGAAGACAGCGAGAGAGAGAGAGAGAGAGAGAGAGAGAGAGAGAGAGAGAGAAGAGCAGCTATGAATTATTCCTCGGACGTTCGATGCTTTTTCTTGTACACCATCAAGAGAGCTCTCTACCTTCTCCGATGGTGACTGATTTGCGGTTAGGCGGAGAGAGGGAGAGAGAGAGAGAAAGAGAGAGAGATGCGAAATTGTGTATACGGATGTATATATATATATATATATATATATATATATATATATATATATATAAAACGCACGTAATTCGATGAAGAAAAGTTTCGCTTAAACAGTATATGTATATATATATATATATATATATATATATATATATATATATACCTAAGTAGACGCTCAGTCGCGATCCTGTCTGATGTGCGTGCCGATGCTCGGCGCTGCAAGGTTACATAATAACGGTGTTATAGTCCGAAAGAAAGATTCTCTCTTCGCGGAAGCCGCCGTAATTCTCGCAGACTTATTTGGAATATATATTAAGAAAAAAAACCAAACAATACAAAAATATTTTATACGTTCTATACTTATTCCAAAGGCTTAGGTTTCTTATGAATATTGAAATTATGGTTTTTAATTTTTCGATATATATATATATATATATATATATATATATATATATATATATAATAAGCAATTTTGCTTGGTTGTAAAACTAAAACTGTAAAATTGTCGTTGCTTTACTCGCAGTCACTTTTTAATGTTTCATCGTACTAAACAGTTACTTTTCGCCGATAATCAGTGACTGCTGAATATTGCTGCCGAATCAGAAGGCGTCGGCGGAAGTACGATCGTCCAATCTCCCCGTAATTGACATAAACTTTATATATTATTAACCGTATACAATTTTCCTACTGCTTTAACAATAATTGATGCAGAACGAAGAATGCAATAAAATAACGAACAGCTAAATGAAACAATTATAGTAACAGACATACAGATAAATTATGACGATTTGCGATGATATCCATAGAAATTCTATATTAATTATCTATATAAATATTCAGTTATATGATACTCAACCATTCACCGATCGATGCTTATACAGAGCAAGTGAAAAGATGCTAAAATCATTATCACCATTATCTGACAATGATCATTATCTGTATACCATAAATAAAATTTTCGGAATCAATTGATAAAATTCCCTAATCATTAATGTTTAAGTAGCGGAGATTTTTGAATTCTCCAAATGTCTCTATTATAATAAAGCGCATTCATCCTCGTGTCTAGGAATCAGTGGTAAATATCGATCAGCAGGTTGACACGCATACATCGCAAAACCTCAAGGGATAATGGAATAAATAATATATTCTTTCATTTTTTTTTAGAATTATCACAATGTATTTATATTCAGAATTTATCTAGAATAATTTTCTTTCAAAATCTGCGTGAGAGGCAGTGAAATAATCCGTATTTGGCCGGACAAACCGTTAATTTTTCAAAAACCTCCCCGCAACATTCCTAAACAGTCAGTTATATTATACCAGAATAATATCGTAGGTGACAATTAACTAATTTGTCATGAAAAAAACAAATGTACAATACCATAAAAAAACGAATATCAATAGCAGAGAACTACTTTAAAAATCATACAACATCGGCGCAAAAACATTCTTAATATTCTATATATGATTCTATAAATACACACGTAATTTGTTTTATATTTTTTATGGGGTGAGTATAAAGTTCTCAATCCCCTTATTATATCATAACTATATAGTCGAAAAATGAACAGAGATCGAAAAATGATCATTGACCAAGACAAAGATAGGCTAAAAAATAAAACTGACTCGTTTTCTGGCCCTGTTCCTTAGTAAAATCTTCGTAATCTAAACAGTTGACACTCACGAAAGAAGTCCTCAGGGTCATTTCGACTCGCGCCAGAAATACGCAGCCTTAAACTAAGTCCATACTTCATTAATAAATCTTATTAAGTCTATCCCTAATCATCCTACGTCAGTATCTATATCGTTCGGTCGCTTAGTTTTCGCGACCTTTCGTTATGCCGATTAAAATACAACGTCCCTTCGCATAATTTCGAATAGTTTTATCGCTGTGCCAGTCACGAGTTCGAACCGTAAAAACGATAAAACTATATGGAGCCGTGGCGAACGTCTGAAGATTCACAATCTGCTTTTCAACAATGAGCGAATTTTCGGTCGAGCCCGTCAACTGCAACAACAATCGAAAGTGGCCTTCAAATCAATTTTCTTATTCAATCTAGTGTATATATATATATATATATATATATATATATATATATATATATATAAGATATATTATCTGTGTCTGTATACGTGCGTACGTATAAAAGCTGTTACAACTTCATTATTCACCCATTAATGTGGAGCCCCGTCCGGCTTCTTTTGTGCCCGACGCCTGCTTATAATACGAAGGTCGATACCGCCCGCGTCGATGATAATCAAAGTATACGGCCGTAACAACAACCTCTCATAAATCTCGCCAGCGCGGTACCCTGAGCACGAGCCATGCCTGTATACAATATATACCGTGCGCGCGCGTAGGCTAACGAGGCATCGCGCCGCACTCTGTCTCCTTCTCTCTCCCTCTCTCTCTCTCTCTCTCTCTCTCTCGCACCGTGCACGATATCGTTTTCTTTTGCCCGAGCAAAACCGAGCAGAAAGCGACGCCGCGGCCCGCAGTGGAGAGGAGGTGCGATTTTGTTGTTGCTCTTCTTATATCTCGCTTTCTTGCCGATAATACTTCCGTGCTTGCCGCTTATGTAGAAACTTGCGAATTTTAACGCGACGACCAACGACAAGTCTTTGCTCATCCTTCCGAGCGAGAGAATCTAATATATATATATATATATATATATATTTATATATATTTAACTCAGCGTTGAAACAACGACAAACGACGCCCATCTCGCGATAAGCCAAAAGGTATCCACGTGCGCATATATAAACGTGTTACATGCCAACATAGGGGAAACATCGCTCTCGTGGCCGATCTGTTAAAGCTCGCGAAAACACCCACCGGAAGCTGCGTAAGCATGACAAAGCGAGCGGAATGAATACACGCACGCCCGCGCCATGACGAGGCGAGGGGCCGAGGTGGAATTTCGACGTTCTTCGAGGCGTTCTTTCCCCCTCGCGTACGTCTGCTCTGTGCGTATAGGCGCATGTGCCTCGAGGGACACCTCGATTGTCCGGCCCTCGCGGACGCGAGGCGCGACATCGACAGACGTCCCCGCCGGGATCCGGCCGAAACCCAAGGAGCTGGGTCACGTACGTCGCGGCCGGTCTCGTGGCCGGCTCTCCGTCATCCAGGACACGCGGGACGACTCTGCCGTATTGCGACGACGAACGTGGGCGGCAGGGGCGCGCGTAGGAAGGAGACGGAGAGGGTTCGGAGTCGTTGACCCGAACGTGCGGGGGGGGGGGGGCGAGCGGTAGTGGACGGGGGTGTAGCAAACGATTCTCGGGGAAATTTCGGAGATCGCCGGCGGCGAGAGAGGATTCGCAGGCGAGGGCCCGAGGGCGGCGAAGTTTGTTTGCCGCTGGGGGCGCAGAGGGGGGGGGGAGAGTAAAAAAATTACGTCGTCGCGTGCGACGGAGCCGAGGGGTCGAGTAAGCAATGGCCCGCGTAACGAAACGATCCCGCGAATAATTTCCGAACGCTTGCGATTCGATCGGGGCGCGATTAATCGTTCGATGGGCTTTTGCGAACGGATCCGAGTGCCCGTTAAAAAGCGAAAAATAAGGCGTGCAATTGCCATCCCACCAGCTGGCGAATCAAAGCGAAATCGAGAAAAAGGAGTGAGGGTAATCTCTCGTTCGAATCTCGCTTGTGTCGAATTTTCTTCTGATTCGAAACACAGGATTAAGATGGTCCGTACAAAAGGAAAAACCCAGCGCAAAATGCAATGACGATTATCGTGGCGTAAAAAGAAAGCTCGTATTACACGTCTAAAAAGTATTTTAACGACATAGTAACAATTGGTTTAACGCAAATTTTGACATTGTCAATATTATGGCCATATTAGATTCCTCTGCCATTCCTGCATAAAACATAATGAAAAAAAAACAATAGAAAAAATGAAACGAAAGGAGCCTCGGTTTTAAATGAACATTTATAGCAATAAATACACATGTCCTAGGTAAAAATTTCCTTAGACCCAACGGTACCCAACGTGAGAATGACGAAATGAGTCATTTGTTTCATCCATTCGCTAAAAAAAAAAAGAAATGACCTCGATAATTGGGACATTAGAGTAGAATAGAAACGATAGACACCACTAGTGATTGTAACTAGTAACACATAGCCTGTAAATCTTTAGCTCAGGCTGTAAATCCCATTTTTTTCAAAACAGTAAACGTTCAATGCCATTTTATTATCTGCATATAGGGTCATCTACTATTCCACAATAATATAATTATACTTTAAAAAACGTGTTAAAAAGGCTCACTTCGCTTTTACGATACGCGTTTAAAAATAAAACTACCGACACCTCGGGAAATAAAATAAAATTCCATATAGAAGCGCGCAAGGGCTTGGGCGCGGTGGCCGAACCGGAGGTTAAAGCGCTCGGCAAAGAGCGCTTACGAAGAAAATCAACTGAAAACGCTTTTGATTCGCAGGAGAATGGGGACGAGGGAGGTGGGGAGGGGTGAGAAGCGAGAGAGAAAGATAAGGAAAGAGAGACAGAGAGAGAGAGAGAGAGAGGGGAGGGAGACTGGGGGCTGCGTGGTCGGGATGAGAAAGTCGGGAGCCGCAATTTTCCGATTGTCCAATCTTCCCCGTGCGTCGATTACGTAAATTTCGAGAGCGCGGAAGAGCCTCAATTTTCTCGAGGGCTTCCGGTCGCCTTGGCCCGCTGGCGGGGCGGCGCCGCAGCCCCACCGGCGCGCGCGCGCGGTCGCTCCGCGAAAGGATCGACCTGCCACGAGCAAAAGGCCCTGTTATTTTCCGTCTGAGCTGCTATAACCGCGAGGCTCGTCGAATAATCTCCGATGTGGACGTTCGAGAGCCAGAGAGAGAGAGAGAGAGAGAGAGAGACAGACAGACAGACAGAGAGCACCAAATGCGAATGGCGGTAGGGGGTGGTGGCGGTAGTTTCAGAAAGAAGCGGGAAGCTGGCGAGAGGGGCGATGGGAGGGAGGCAAGAGTCAGGCCGAATAAACGGAAATTTTCCCTTTAAAATGCGGAATGGCCGAGAGAGATAGAGAGCGAGAGAGGGTGAAAGAAAGAGAGAGAGAGGGAGGGAGAGAGAGGGAGAGCTAGCGAACGCCCTCACCCCCGGTCGATATGGCCGCCGCCGCCGCCGCCGCGAGGACGTCGTCGAGGACTGTGGCGAAGGAGGAGGTTCGAGGGGATCGCGGGGGCCACCCCTCCTCGACCAGGGGCGGAAAACCCTCTTCCATTCAGAGCTGGAATGCCTCTAAAAGACTCTCCTTTCCTCCTCCCCCCTTCTATATCTCGCTCTCACTCTCTCTCTCTCTCTTCCTGTCTCTCCTCCTCCCTGCAGCACACGCAGACTCCTTTCACGATTTTCTACCTCTCTGTCCTCTTTCGGTCTCGCCCTCTTTACTCTCCGTCTCTCTTTTTCTCATCCACTCTCTCGCTCGATCTCTCTATACTTCTATCACGGGACGGAATCCATTTAGCCTAATATCCACGAGGATTATTTAATTTTGCCTTTCTCCGCCATTGTTCGCCCATGTATACGTATAGAACTGGGGTCGTGCCGCATCAGAATATCACTTTATGCATTCAACGTTCGATTTTCGGCCGGAAATAGAAATTTAGTTTCTTCCATGGATTGCGCGGAGCAGGGGCGAGGGAGTAAGGGGGACGGGGGAGAGCGCATTCAAGAGGGTTCGAAAGAAATAAATCGAATTCGATGTGGAGTTTTCGTTATATATCGTTATAAAAGATTTCGTATTGGCCATTTTATTTACTATTGTGGCGTCCGATGATGTTCGAGCTTGTAACTTTATCTAAAAATCAGGATAGTTATTTATCTAAATGTGTACATTGTGTTAAGCATTTTCAGTGATTCTTTAAGACTAATAAATTGTTTTATTTCTTATGTTGCAGGTGAGTAATCGAAAAAACGCTTTTGAGAAACAATAAAACTACGTGAGTATACGGTAAACGAAATTTTTTTCTAAACATGTACATAGTTTATTTTACATTTTTTATTATTCAATTTGTGTACAAAAAAAACACTTAAATTGTATTTATTCTAATTATTTTATAAGAGAGTATGTAAGATACGAGAAAAAAATTAAAGTCCATTCTAAAAATATTTTAGAGAACATTTTTCTTAAATAATACCGAAACAAATATTAAAAAATCAATGCAACGATTAGAAATAAACGAGGAAAGAAAAAAAAGGTACAACCTTGAAAATATTCATAAAAAAAGTATCAGTATTAATACAATTATAAATAAATAATAAATAATAATTAAAATTGTCTTTTATTATTTTATTTTTATTTACTTTTGCATATTTATAACTTTTACTTGAAAACAATGAAAGTTTATTTAGCTTAGGATTCTATAGAATAGTTATAACCTTTGTTTAATTTAATAAATTTTTCTGATCGGTTCCTTTCTCTCATATCTAAAACTTGAAATTCTCAAACAAAATACAATCTTACTTCTTTAATTATGTTGGAGATAATCATATTTATGCAATAGTTATGATTTCGCGACTGTACAAGTTATAGGATAAACGATACAATCAAATTAGCGCTTATCTTAATTAATATATTCTGGTGTAAATTGGATTAACCAAGGCAAAAAGTATAATATTTTAAATTAATTAACTCAATTATTTAAAGTTATACGCGTAAAAGTAGTGGTACACGTGTTTAATTGTAATCTTTTAAAAATCTAAATGAACCTCTCCCTCTCTGCATATTTAAATATAATATGCATGTAATATCTTTCATTTTGCATTAACATTATAACATTTTCGCTACGATCAAATTCCATTTTTATACGTACAGAGAATAAATAAATGCAAGTTGCAACAAAACAAAAAGAAATCCGTATAAAATCTAGTTCATATTTTTCACGAGCCTGCGCGAGCGGGAAGGGAGTGAACGAGAAAAAAGAGCGCGAAGGGACTGCCGTGGACAAAAAGCGAAATTTTTGCGCTAATGTTTGCCGACGGAATCATTCGATAATGTCGAGAGGGAAAAAAAACTGCCGAGGAATGGGGTGGTGCAGCAGAAACGGTCACGGGAAGAGAGAGAGAGAGAGAGAGAAAGGCAGAGAGAGACGAACGTCGATGCGGAAAGAGAGGGGAGGGGATGAAGGCGGAGAACAACAGGGTTCCCTTTATTAGATCATCGAACGAGTCGAATGTTTGGATTCTTATGTGTATATATACATATACATAGAGATAGACGTGGATAGAACCTGGGGAGAAGAAAAAGAGAGAGATACAGAGAGAAATACGAGCGTGCGGAAAAGAGGCTTTATACGACCTCGTAGACCTCGGATTCATTGTCTGTATATATATATATATATATATATATATATATATATATATATATATACCGCGGCGTGGGTCGCGACACGCCGCGCGACGGCTCTCCCCGTCCCGAATCTATTTATTTGCGCACTTTTAAAGGCGACCGGGGCGACGGACTGATCCAAGTCCGAGCGTTCCGAAGGCCCTCCTCAAAAATTGGCCCCCGTGAATTGATTTTGCCAATCGCGCTGTACCCCGCGACCCTCCCTCATCCCCCACGGCCCTCCCCCCCGATTCTCTTCGGTCGGCCGCCACCCTCCGAACATCTCTCCCCGCTCATCCCCCTAACGCGTCCTTTTCACGTACCATCAGCTTCTCTCGTCTATCTGCTCCTTTTCCACGAGTGTACAGAGCGCCCCCGCGCGTCCTCGACCTTTCCTCCTGAACGCCCTATTATTATATATATATATATATATATATATATATATATATATATATATATATATATTACACACACACATATATCCGAACTGAGGGAGCAACGCAGCCGAGGAAACTCGCTCTTGATGTATTCACATCGCACAGACGTAAACACACATGCACATTTTATAAGGCCGAAAAATCCAGCCGATGCTGCCCCCTCTGAGCAAGTCGAGCAACACTGGCTCTGCGGCCCTATATATATATATATATATATATATATATATATATATATATATGTATATATATACACGTATCGTTGTGCTCTCCCTCTTCCGTTTTCTACCTGTAAAATATAGATGGCGTCATTTTGAAATATTTTGTGTACGGCATTGTCGACACGTATTAAAAATTCTCATATCCTTGTGAATAAGACAATCACATCGGATTCGCCCGTACTTTGTGAAAAAAGTAAATAGAATCGTTTTCATATTTATTTAATTAGTCGCTGATTTTATTATTCAATAAAATATATTTTTATTTATATAGTTGTGTAATGTATGAACAACGCTTTTTAGTTTATACATCGGTCCTTGTTACATATATATATATATATATATATATATATATATATATATATATTAAAATTAAAAATTGTACTTATGTCGACTGTTCTGAATTAAATTAATAAATATTTTTATCGGTCTTACAGTCTTTATAATATAATATATTAGCTAAAATAATGACAGTCAGACTGTCCTTGTTTATGTTCACCCCAGTAGAATCTGAAATAAAACTTATTACTACAATAAATTATATGAAAAATTAAAATAAAAATAAAAATAAAAATAAAATAAAATAAATAATAACTAAAATAAAAATAATAAAAGTAATATTCTATGTTAGTAGAATATTAATTAATATTAATTAATACTAATATTTTATGTTAGTAGGGATGGGGTATATAAAGTAGCAATATATTTCAATTTAGTTTAATTCTTGAGGATGAACCGCAGCGGTTCGAAACATCGGGTACCAAGGTAATTCTAAATTTAAGGTGGTGGGGGCAGTCAGGTTGTCCTTTACTAACATAGAATATTACTTTTATTATTTTTATTTTATTTATTATTTTATTTTTATTGTTATCTCATCAGGAATTTTATTTTAATTTTATTTTTAATTTTTAATATAATTTATTGTAGTAATAAGTTTTATTTCAGATTCTACGGGGGTGGACATAAACAAGGACAGTCTGACTTTCATTATTTTAGCTAATATATTATATTCTAAATACTGTAAGACCGATAAAAATATTTATTAATTTAATTATATATCCTTATAGAATTTTATTATAATAAAAATTATACAATATAAGAAATTTCTTAACTTTTCGTTTTGTTTTGTTTTTTTTTTTTTTTTTAATAAAAGAAAAAACATAAGAGTATCCAAAACATTCGATTGAAATCCAATTCCGAGCCGAGTCCGAAATTTACGTGCAGAATGTATAATTCGCATGCGAACGTATGACGCGCCATTTGGACAACATTGAAAATTCACGTGTAAACTCGATAATTTCCATTTACACATATTGTGCGCGCATCGCGAATGGATCCATCATAATTCACAAGTAGCCCGCCGGCACATTCGGATAATTCACCAGCTTGTCCTCGTCGCACCTGAACACCCGCCACACGTAGCGGCCCCTCGGGCAATTTTCCAGCTGGTCGTTCGCGTCGAAGCACAGATGGATCTGCAAGAGATACTGCTCCTGACTCTCGTAGTGCTGCGAAAATGCCAACAACAAAAAAAAAAAAAAAAAATGCAAAATTACAAAGGACTGAAAATTTCAAAAAGGCCAATTTGAAAATTATCTCTATCGTAGATACGCGATATATGTCTATAATACTTTACCCACGGCCGTAGACACTCGACCACCGCCGACCTCCCGAGGGCGCCCTCGAGGGCGCGGGCGACGCGCGACAGCGCGTACCTGCCCCCGGGCTTGATCCCCGCCCCCTCGAGTATCGCGCCGACGTCGTGGCGCCGCGCGAGCACGATGGCGCGGCCATAATACAGCGCGGCCTCCTGGCTCACGCACTGCGCCGAACAGCCTGTAGTCCGTCCGGCGATTGGCCTCGTCCTCGTCCGCGACGTCGCCGTCGCCGTCGCCCTGCGCGTCGAGCGCGGGCCACCTCTCGGCGAGGGCCCGCCTGAGCTCGGGCTCGACTCGGGCCGCGGGCCCCTCGGCCGTCGCCGTACTGGCGCGATTGCGCCTCAGCCGGTAGTCGGCGTCGTACGGCCAGAGGCCCGCTATCACCCAGCCCGGGGCGTCGAGGAAACGCCGACGGCGGCTCAGGTAGCGGGCGACCAGCTCGGGCCGGGCGCCCGGCCTGCGGAATCTGTCGTAGAACAGCGCCGTGGTGGTGAAGGTCTGGGCCAGTATGAGCTTGGTGTAGTTGCCCGATTGGCTGGAAATAATGGAGGCACGCAGGTGTACATTAGGGATTTTTATTAGAGTATCATATTATATAATAATCAAACAACGCCAATTGCAGTACGAACAGAGCATCCTGGAAAATACCGTTGGGCCTGTTATGTTAGTTTTAATTTTGTAAAAACCAGGTGCTCGTAAAATCGCGTCGAGGCCGATTTATACACACACACACACACACACACACACACACATATATATATATATATATATATATATATATATAGAATTTTTTTCTACTTGTCTAGCATTATAATACACTTATCATCTAAAATTTTTTTGTAGCTAATAATAGATTTATTTGATTATAAATCCTTATCAAGCGTATTCTCGGTACAATAGAGCATTTGAACTTAAAAATTTTGTACTAACTCTCTTGTTAAAATAATATATATGGAAATCTATATTTAAATTTTGACTCTCTTTATTACTGTTAGTTCTTAGCAACAAGAAAAATTCCAACCTCATAATTGTAATGGAAAATATCGTATTTGTTTCAAAGAGATTTTTTAGCGTGCTAAAACATGTCCTGTGCAACGTCTTGCGGGGGTTTTACGTTTTTTTTATTATCAACGCAGTTAAATCTGTACATTATTGGCAGAAACAACTAATTCGGTTGCTTGAACTTTCTCTAAGTGTACATAAAATTTTGTTTTTCATTTTTACATAATGGAAGCCAACATAAAACAAAAGACTGCGGTGTTTTTTTTACTTGAAAACTACCCACCTTTGACAAAATGAAATTTTTACAAAAAGAATACTACGATTATTTGATTTGCACTATTTGTTAAAATGTAAAAATCGGTTGTTTGTTAACTAATTTCAACTATTTTGTTATCGCAAATAAAAATTTATTCGCACATTCTAAATATTATAAGTACTTTTTTTTGTAATACAAATATGTTCGGAAATTTTGATGATTTTCAAAGAAAATCAATCAATTTTTGTTCATTATATATATTTTTGAATGCAGATTTAACAAAAAAATGAACAATGAGAAAAAGAACAAAAACGTAAAAAAGTCGTTATTTTCCAGATGGCAAAAATAATAGAATTATCGGCATTTCACGTAATGTAATATCAATTTCTGTAAGATCACACTAATCAACCTCGTGCACATGATTTTGAAGTTAGTTTAACAGAAAAATTAATAACTGATAAACAATTTGATACATATAATATCGAATTATAAAAATATTTTAGAACTATCGTAATCATTACGGAAGAAAATACTTTACTACTTTACCTTAGAGTTGAATCACAGAGAGATATAATACCGATAGCTACGGCGTAGATTAACATCCTTCCGAATGAATAATTAAGTAACAATTAATGAAAATTTCGGAAAAAAATCCAACTTTTAAGTAGGAAAACCAATATTTTCAAATATCGACGATAAGTAGATTTTACGTGTACTTTGCTGAACGAATAGAAGACGTATACATTGTTGTCTCCCAACAATTACACAAGTTCTATTATTATATCATGGCAGATAGGCCAAAAACAGCTGTAGATGACTCGCAAGATGAAGATAAGACCAGGTTTAAAAGCAATTAAAGATTCATGAACTTATAGCTTTTATTATATTAATTATCAGTACTCGTTGACGTTCTCTCGATACATACATGGAAATTGAATCTAATCAATTGCGTCTCATTTATACAAATAAATAAACTCATTGCAACGGATTGTTTAACTAATTGGCATTAAATAAATTAGATATAAGAGAAAACTGGAATTATTATATATTACAGGATTGATTTATGAAGCTCTAGAAATTTTTTGATGGGTTCCATATATCTTGTAAACTTAATTGTAAAATAAAATTCTATTATTAATAGATCTATCATCCAATAAAATGCTAATAGATCTATTAGCACTGAATAAAAAATAAAAATACACAAAAATACAGGGTTTTTTAAACTCATAGTGTCTGTGAATCTCACTGATTATTCAGATTATTGATATATATACAGTATACACACTATTGTCAAGCGCGACAGTTAACTTATTGTCGTATACACTGTGCAAATTATTCTTAATGTATTTCAAAAAAAAGAAGCCATTTTGGCCAGTTTAAAAACAATAGTGGCACTTTCCCGCTTCGTATTAATAGAATCTGCATAAATGTAAGAGCCACGTAAGTTCAATCGATGTGAAATACCGTCGACGATACGAAACATCTGCTTGAAATTAAGCTTATTTTTCTTCTTGTGTATTTTACAGATACGTGCATTAATTTAATAATATAGTTTTCGATAAAAATAAGCAGATAGATAATACGATGTTGTTCTCTGTTATTGTTGCGGCGCAATTGTAACTTGTATTTTAACTATTATTCAGCATTTTATTGAAATGCTGAAATTTTTTAATTTCATTTATCGATCTTTCATTTGTGCATAAGAAACAGGAAGAAAAGAACTACTGAATTTCATTCTGTAAATTATTTATTTTACAAAAATTAGCTTAAATAGTAACTTCAATTACCTTGTGATACAATAAATTAAAACATATTTTCAATAAATTACAAAGCTGTCTTTAGTTCATTTGTCAATGTAGTCGTTTTATGAATTTTTCCTTATCTTGAGAATATTAATTTTCTATTTTTGTAACCCTTTTATATTTTAGGCTTTGTCGTTTTTCCTCTAATATACAGTGAACGGAATCAATGAAAAAATGAATTCACACTAACGTCCCTAAAAATCCTAAAATTTTGCCTGGCTTGAATTCAAAAATCTTTTCGAATTCATATAAAAATACAAAATGTCTTTTTTCTCAATATAATATACATTAAAGATGCATAAATACAATAACACGTAAAAAATACAATATGTATGTATACGTGTAAAATCTGTTTATAAATGAATGAATTCATTGTAGCTAAAAATTAATGTCATCGGTGCCTCTTTATGGCCATTTTAGCAACGTAAATTGAGAGTGACTGGCACGATTTTCTAAATACGTGCGAGCAAAAAAGAAGACGTATCGAAAATTGATTGCTAAAAGTGTCACAAAATGTCGCTGCTAACGTTCACGACGGGTGCAGCTTTCTTTTTTTCCTTCGTCTTTTTACATTATTTTTTCCTCCCTCGAACCACGTCGCTTTATCGTATTTCTGGCCATACTGCACCGACGATAATGACGTAAGAAAAATAAGTCGATAAAGTAACGTACGTCACTGCTCCGTGGACTGTTAATTTAGAAAAAAAAAACCAAAAAAAAAAAAACCATCATGAAAACTGCAGCTCGACAATGATAATTTTTTTTTTGTTTTTATTCCGTTTATCATTCTAGGATCGCCCATCATCGATATTTATCGTTGCTTTATAAAATGGGTGAAAGTTTTTATTAAGTTATTTTCTTAATTGTAAGACTACCGAACAAAGCGCCAATAAACTAGTAAATTTTGGGCGAAATTTCGAATCGAACGTGAACGTTTTTCACGATCCGCTTACTTCTCGAACTTCGTACCGGCGCCCGCGTCACAGCCGCTGCTCGATCGTGCGAATTCTCAACGAGATCTATTATTCGAGTACGTACGCGTAAAAAATGGAAGAAAAAAAATACCCCCGCCGCTACCGCACGAAGAGTGCGCGCATCGAGATTGAAAAAAAAAAAAAAATCTCCTCGCTCATAATGGCTAAATAGCATGTATAATGTAACGTAAAAGAGGAAGCCAATGTCGAGAGTCATCGCCTGCGCAATCTCCGTTTTCTACAATATATACTTATGCAGGCAGGCAGATTCGTTCATATAAGCGGGCTCAAACGCGAGAGCAGCCAATTCATCCTATATGTACGTATAATCCGCGCGCGTTCAAAACCTACATAATTTCTCATGATCGAGCACTGAAGTGCGCGCGGGGAATGCATATTTAGCGCTAGTCTCGCTCGTCACCCATTTTTTTTTTGCTTCTTTTTCGTCACCCATTTTCTTCTTCTTCTTCATTTTAGACGTGAATACCGGCATTTTTATAGTTCGATACCTAGGCGTAACGTAAATTGCTGCTTTCGCCCCCTTTATTCGTATATTTAGGTGTATATATATATAGTGTGCATGTGCGTTACAATTACAGATACTGACACATACACATATATGCGGGCAACGTATAAGAGGAGCGCAACGAGTTGCGATATGTCTCGCCAGTTGAACTGCGCGCGCCCGGCTTTATAGAACAACGAGGGTAAGAGAAAGAGTGATTGAGAGAAAGAGAGAGAGAGAGAGAGAGGAGAGGGAGGGAGAGAGAGAGAGAAAGAGAGAGAGGTAATGATCACGACGAGCGGACAGCTGCGCCGCGCCGATTCATTGTGGATTCACCCCGATATATAATGGATTTTCGTGAAGTCACACCTCGGCTCCCGCAGCAGTCATCGCCGTATTATATATATATATATATATATATATATATATATATATATATATATCGGGAGGATATAGCGCATAAGAAAGCGCAAGAGAATAAGCAGAGCGAGAAAGAGAGAAAAGCCAAAGAGAGAGAAAGGGAGTGAGAGAGCGAGAGAGAGAGAGAGAGAGAGAGATAGAGAGAGAATTTGCCGAGGGCGCGACTGATTGAGGGGACGTATGTGTGTACATATATATATATATGTTACATGCGTGTTTTGGTCGATACAGAATTTACGAAAATTTTCCGTTGAATCGCGTTTATATACGGGTTCTCTTTCCTATACGTACGGGTCGAGAGCTCGTGCGGGGGGTGGAGCGTTTCTAATTTTCGAGATTTTTAAATCTTGTCGCTCGACGTATTTTGATCGATCGCGCAATAGAAGCGCAACAGTCGAATTAATGGAAATACTATATATATATATATTCTTTCTTTCCAATTATCTCGGTCAAATGTAATACCATGTATACATTTGTATGAAAATCTCTCGTAATTCATTTCATAGTCTTCCGGCTTTATTTTAATTTCAACACTTATATTATCGTATAGAGAATAACTCGAATTCTGCAAATTCAACGATACGCTTTCGAAAAACGAATCATTGTCATTATACAGAAGGGACTCGTGCTTCAACGTAACGATCGAAGACTTGAGCTTCATGCGTTTCGCGAACGACGAATAAAGCGCGCGATTCGCGACCGACGACGTGACGCTGGCAAGGGTTATCAAGCTGCGCAAAGCAAATAGCGCACATGTCACGGTACTTGACGACGATAAGAAGAGCAAATTTCGACTGGCACTTTGCAGATTTTCTGCGAAAATCGAATACTCGGAAGAATTAGCGAAATAGGCCGCCACCTTACAGTCGTATCGTCAGTTGCCTTCGATATCTCGTCATCTTTCACGTTCGCGAAACAAATAATTATTGTCACGACACATTGAACAAAAGGCGGTACGATCAGCATATTACTGCCTCATTTAACTGTGCATATGCACATTCAAAAAATACTTTTTAGTCATTCCAAATCATATACACAATATATAATCTTTATACCGATTACCAACTTTATATATCTGTAATTCATCAATCTATTATATATCAACATTCCGAATGTTTTTATGTACTATATTATCGTAATTGTTTTCTATTGTTTCGTATATGTATATATTTATATATAATATCACGCAAGAGGAACGAGGTCGCAACGTATTTAATAAATGCATCTATGCCCACTTCCTACATCGACATTGATCACAGTTTCCCGAATATTATATGCATATAATATATGCACATATGCCTATATAACGCTCGAATGTATATATATATATATATATATATATATATATATATATATATAATATGAATTATATAGGAAGTCGTTCATTAATTGCGGTGCTACTGTATATATATATATATATATATATATATATATATATATATATATATATATATATATATATATACAGTGGAATTTGAAAGAGATCCGTGCGGACAATGTGCGCTTCGATTGGATAGCGCTCATTGTCGCTTTTACGGCGCCGCGCGCCGCTAAAAGGGAGGGGATTCGTGTCTGTGTATAATATGCGCGCGACTGCGTACGTCTGTAACATGTGCGTGTGTATGTATATATATATATATATATATATATATATATATATATATATATATCAGGTATTGTTTAGTTATGATTTTTTTTTCCTAAAATCATCAAAGCGCTGCGTTTTTTTCTGCCGTCGTCGACCTCGTCGTTCTCGCCGTCGTTGTGGTCGTTGCAGAACTTAACTGTTTTTCCCGCGCACGAGCTCTCGCGGCTCATCCGCGTTCATACACAGATAAATCTATCCACACGCCCGCGCCCGAGGTAATGCCTGCGGTGGGGAGTTGGGAGGGGGGGGGTGGAAAAATGCCACCGGACGGTAGAGATAAGAATATATTATTATTGCGATTATTGTGCTCCGGTGCGATTTAACGATAATGCGTATATATTTTCGTTGATTTTTCCCTCTCTTTGTTTCCTTTGCTTTTTTCTTTTTTTTTTTTTTTAGCGGAACGCGCGATGCATGCAGAAGCATGCGGAATTCATGAAAATATGCGTTTTGTGTGTACGAGGCGTGTATTTGCGAGTCTCGTTTCGCTAGTATAGAGCTGCGATTATAATGTAATTAAGCGCATGCATATATCTAGCATGAGTGAGATGATTTGCTCGTTGCGTATCGGGTGTATATATATATATATATATATATATATATATATATATATATATATATATATATATATATATATTTAACAATGCCGTATGCACGCACATCGGTCAGTGAATATATTTCAGTTTTGAGCGGTATGCGCTACACCGACTGATTCGTGACCATAGCATGCATATATATGAAACACACATGTACGCACACCCGTCCGCGCTCGCGCGCGCGTACCGTAAACGTGAGGATACGATAATTAAAATTTCCAATCAAAAGAGACCTTAGTGTTATTGGAGCAAAGGAAGAAAAGAAAGAACCGAAAAGAACGTTTGGTTAAAGTTTTGGTCACGCGCTGTTCAAAAATTCGATGCAACTGCATTGAGAAGGAGAAGAGAATTTGAAAATAAAGTAAATATTTATTATAATATAAGTAAACTGTTTAGTTGTCATTTTTCATAATCGGTATACTTATATATGTGATTCGATTCTTTTCGCTATAAGTGCCTGAAGTTTTTTTCGATTTTAATTATTTGCTAAATTATTAATGCAGTATATTTATTACTTAACATAAACCAGCGACTAGTAAATATATATAAGAGTGGTATATAGAAAAAAACGGGTCCAAAAACGCATCCCACGCACGCACAAGGGTTCATTGAACCTCACGAATAATATCCTTATATATATATATAAAGTGCGAACACTTTATATATATATATATAAAGTGCGACTCTCCACGAGATACCGACGGAAGACACAAAGTACAAATATTCACACGCACACATAACACACACACAATGTAAGCCTACTCGTATACGCGAGGACACTTTCCTCGCTATCTAATATAATGTACACGTAATATATCGTATACATATGCAGATATATATATATATATAGATGTGTGTGTGTGTGTGTGTGTGTGTGTGTGGTGTGTGTGTGTGTGTGTGTGTGTGTGTGTGTGTGTGTGTGTGTGTGTGTGTGTGTGTGTGTGTGTGTGTGTGTGTGTGTGTGTCTGTGTGTGTAATATAGGAAACTCGGCTCCTATCCTCCGTCAGGCGCGCGCACTCCTGCAATCGTGCGCGTCTCTCTCTCTCTCTCTCTCTCTCTCTGTGCTTGTGCATGCGGCCGTTTCTTACGTAAAACGACGCGCTCTCCGAGGGTATGCGCGCACGCGTGAGGCACCGATGGAGAGGGCGAGCGGGCTCTATTTCTTCAGGCGGACATATTGAATCGTCGTGTAAGGCGGCTCGCGCGTGCATCGGAGCCGCGGCCTCATTGTCCTGTCATTCATGCTCTCCTTCATCTCCCTGCCTCTCTCACTCACTCACTCTCTCTCTCTCTCTCTCTCTCTCTCTCTCTCTATCTCTCTCTCTCTCGTACACGCACTGCCCTTACGCACACGCGGCAGCGTCACCTACAACGCGACCTGAGGAAAAAAAATAAACCACCCCTAATTCTCGAGCACGAGCGCGTCTAAGACCTCCGCGAGCATCCCCCTACCCTTCGCCTTCTTCGCGGCCCTATCTCTCTCGGTCTCTCTCTCTCTCTCTCTCTCTCTCTCTCTTCTCCGTGCATAAGCCGCCAGAGGTACCATTCTATATGTATATATATATATATATATAGATTTATAACGCATGGAAGGGGGCTCTCTATACGGAGAGTCGTTGCGTCCTCGGCGCCCGAGATCCGGATTAATGCGGAAGATTGTCCCTCCACCTCCTCCTCCTCCTCCTCTCTCGTATCGCGCGCCCTCGGGTACGCGAGACGACTCTCTTTGCGCGCCCCGCGATCAACGCGGCTTCTAACCGCCCCCCCCCTTAATTCCCTTTTATTTCCATCCACGGACGCGGGATCGACGCGTACATGTGTCGCGCCATCCAAGCGTACGCGCACGTCTCTCTCAAACTCTCTCTATCTATCTATCTCTCTCTATTTCTCTCTTAGTTTTCTTTTATATCGCTCTGGATGGTGCTTTTCTAACCTTTATCACCCATCTCAGCCAGCCCCCCTACCTTACTATATAAATTAGGCATAATATACGTTTACATTATCATACAGCCGCTGATCCAACGAGCATTGCGAGCAGAAGAGTTGGATATTTTTACTAGTTCGCTGATATAAAAAGTGTACTCGCATATATATAGACACAATTCACATTATTATCTTCGCGTATCCGCGTGATGCGCGTGTAATACCGGGAAAAACAGACGTCAATGAGATAATTTACATCGTGCGAACTGTGTAATGACGCGCGCGACGATAAGGTCCGTTAATCTGTAAACTCTATAGAGTTTGGCCGGGCATATGAAGGGTGTAATTAAGGCGGTTTTCATCGAATTTTCAACCGAGCAATTAGTGCGGCCCCGAGGTCTATACGGAAATAACCTTTCAAAAAATATAACAATTTTTAGTTGGGAAAAAATGACGATCGATTCGGCCTAGATATTATATTATATATGAAAAAAAGTCTTTAAAGTAGAATGAAAAAAAAAATACATTATTTGAAGTGCGCGTGGTTGAACCATATAAAAAAAGAATTATTTTTTTTAATTACATCAATTTTGCAAATACATCAATAAATGCGACTTAAACATATTAAACACCCTCGGTGTATTACATTTTTCACCGATAGATGGGTACTCGCATATAATATATGAGATATTCGTCAAATCTCTATTAGATATTCCTCATAATAATAGCACTGCTCTTATTATCCTTTAAAGAAGAAGCAAAAATGTCTAACGAATTCCTCATAAATTTTATATAATACTCGATGTTCATTACATTGTTCTCGTTTATTGTATAATCAATTTCAATATGTAACTTCTTACTATGAATTGAAGTCCTACGTAAATTTCTTTGCTGAGTTTAAAATATCTTATACTTTCGTTCGTATCAAAAACATAATGAAAGATCGAATTAAATCGCACTGGAATCGCCGATTGTTAGACAATTGACGCCATCCCGCACGCTCGAATAAACTTTTTCATCAAATTCAAATTAGAATTCATCGCGCGTCGGAAAATATCATTTTCAAATTCCAAGGTCAAAGTTGTACAACAGCTACACTCGAATCGGATACGGATGAGCATCCATTCGTTTGAGCATTTATATTTCGGGAGTGTACAAAAGGAATTAGCATCATTTGTGTTCGATTTACTTCCTTATAGTCGGGTAAAAATCGAAATGAATAGGAGAGAATTTGGGCATAATGGAGGATCTACAAACATCGACGAAGTGATTTAGGAATATATCAAAAACGGTCTGCCCCCCTCTCCCTCTCTCTCTCTCTCTCTCTCTCTCTCTCTCTCTCTCTCACTCTCGCTCACTCTTGAGCTCTTACATAATATATACGTATATAGATTTATACTTGCCGGAAAGGAGGAATAATAATTCGGGCTCCCTTTCAATTCGCTTTCCGAGAAACGCTCGTTTAATGAAAAGCGAAACCCCTTCTTACCTCGGGCCCAAGAGGCTTAATTGATCGACGTATGCGAGCGCGCTCAACCGCCGCGGAATACCATAAAGACGGAGGGTAAGTACGCGGAGCCCGGCCAGAGGGAATAGCAACACCAGCGGCGAAGGAGCGAAGGAACGTCGAGGCGGGTTGGGGTCGGGCTCGGGGTGGGACGACGAGGGGTCGGATGGAGGCCAAAAAAAAAGAAAAAAAAAATAAAGAAAAAAGAAAAAAAATCAGTTTCCGAGATCGGGGCAAAAATCCCCCTGCCTACCCCCCCCCTCCCCATCACCCTCCCCCTCAACCCCACGATCGACGCGGGGCTTATGCGCGCGTACTGCATCGCCTTCCCATGACCCAGAAATGGAAAAATTGTAAAGGAACGCCGCGGAATTGCGCTTGAAAAACAGAAGCGACGGGCGCGAGCGCGCACGAATTTTTACCCGTTTTGTTGCGTTGCTTACATTGAGAGAGAGAGAGAGAGAGAGAGAGAGAGAGAGAGAGAGAGTGTGTGTGTGTGTGTGTGTGAGGCGGAATGGACCCTTTCCCCATTATACCCTGCCTGTCCTTTCAAGCGATTCTCTCCCGATCGCTCTTTCTTTCCAATTTTTTTTCTCTTTTTCTTTTTCCATTCACCCGTACCCCTGCCGATTTACAGAAAATCTTGTGAATATGCAGGATGCTCGCGACTCCCCCCTTTCGTCCACCCCTGTGTATTATGCGTATTTACGGGCCTGCGGCGCGCTCGAGATCTTCCAGGATCCTGAAATTTACCTGTGCTTATACCCTCCGATCTCGTTCGTTTTTTTTTTCTTCTTATACCTATTTCCCCGCGGTGTGCCGCTCTGCTCTCTCGCGCTCTCTCTCTCTCTCTCTCTCTCCTCTCTCTCTCGTCAGGGGGTTAAAAAGAAGCGCGTGGTTGTGAAGAGAGAGAGAGAGAGAGAGAGAGAGAGAGAGAGCGGATCCGATTTCACCCCGAAATAACGCTTTTTCACACAGTTTTTTTTTATATATATATGCTTAAACGCTGGCAGAGGGGAAGGCAAGCCTCGCAACGCTTTCAGCCCGCCCTGCGCGCCTTGTTCCCCTCACTTTCTCTCGTTTTAGTCTCGCTTTTTTAAATACGAGTTAAATTTGTAAACGTAAAATTCTCAGAGTTCTGGTATACGAATGCGGCGGGGCTGATTGTGCGTCAGTGTAATGCACGTATAGATGCGTATATGTGCGTATGCGCCCGATTCTGATATATATATACATATATATATATACACGTGCGGGACGGAGAGAAGATAACAAAGGAGGGTAGCGTAATCTGCGAGTGACAGTGGTTTATCCTCGCGGGGATTCGGTTTTGCTCAAGCGGAGACAGAGAGCGAGAGAGAGAGAGAGAGAGAGTGAGAATAAAAAACCTATATATAGAATAAAAAAACGATGATTTATCGCGCTGCGGCATCGAACCATATACTATATATATAGTACTTTTATGTATAGCTCTCCTACGTGGCTTTTAGATAAATTTTAATTTTTTCCCCGTTCTGCGCATATATATATCTATATAGATATAGATATAGATACATCAAGAATCGTCGGACATCTGCCGAGCGCTCGTTTCTCTTATCGGATATATTAATCAATTGTTGCGGGCTAACCATCGGTTCGATGCATGATCGGTCGATTAAAAGGTCCGTCTACGCTTTGAAAAGTTGCGTTTAAGGATTAACCGAAAATACATCCAAATCCGCCCGTATCTGTGTCTATATGTTCCACGACCGAACGCTCGTACATCGCGCATATGGATGAAGGAGTAGAATTATATCCCCTGCGTAGATCAGAGATATTCTGATACTTGGTGAAAAAAAAAAGAAGAATAAAAAAAAAATACTTTGTGGAAAAAAAATACCTTACCCAAAAGAAATTTCGGATATTCGCAAGTATTTCGCAGGTGTAACTTCATACAATATCCATGCAATTGTGTATTTTGATAAATTTTAGAAACTGTATTTATCTTAATGATTCTGACGAATAATATAACTATGGTAAACGTAAGGTAAATTATGAGATAACAAAATATATAGAAAAGACCTGTTGATTTCGCTAATTTATTTCGAGCTAAAATTTCATAAAAATAAAATTATTACTATTATAATTTGCCTTAACGATAAGAGAGAAGTGAGAAGAGAGAACATACGTTCCCTTGCATTATTTGTTCATTGACGAATGACGGAATGATTGGTGCCCTGCGATTTTCACGAATGTTTACGCAACTGCAGATTATTGATGAAACGGATGAAATTTCTGCTATTATGGTTTTTGAAACTCGTACTATGTTTTAGAGGATCCGCAACGCCCCCAATAAAGTTTCCCAAATCAAGACTTCTTCCAAATATCCGGAGAATAAGGACGTTCTCAATGACTGTATTACTCGCTGAATTGGATCAAACTTCGAATATACATATATACTGCATTGACAATCGCAAAATATTGAATTCCTGTGTTCTTCTTTCAACAATACGCGGTTAAGCTGTAAAAGAACATCCGAAAATTTTTGTTTCGTGAAAAAAACAGTCCTGCTCTTGTTTGGCTCGATTGTTATAATCCGGCCTTTATATCGGATCGACAAAAAAAAAAAATCCACAATATACACGTACACCTCAAAATTCCAAGTACTATCAATGGAATACGCATAGTGATCGATCAGGTACAGGCCAATATTTTCGTAATTATGGCGATGAAAAAATGTTTTCTTTTAACGATATTCTCAGATTAACTTTATACGCTCCAGTACATCCTATAATAGGGTATCTAGTCAGGAGCAGAAAAAAGGCAGGTGTGCAATACTGTGAACTAGTCTACACTGATAGATGTAAGATTCCGTTTCGAGAAAACCGCGCGACGATCACTTAAAAGTCGGAGGAATATATGTATATGTATATAAATGTTTTATCCGATAACGCAATGAGTCAATTGCACTATCGTCATCGATCAAATTTTGATACTCTTTTAAAAATCATATGTTTGCATAGATGTCGGACGTCAACGCAGTTCACTTATATTATATATATATATATATATATATATATATATATATATATATATATATATATATAATGCTGTAATAAATTCTAGAAGAAAAAATTAAAGAGAGGAACAAGCATGCGTCGGAAACACATTTCAAAAACACATATCACATATATAACTTCACGTAAAATCCGTGCTTGATGGCATAGTGCACTCTGTTCGAGTACTACCAAAGTACACGCACACATATATCTACTAGATGTAACTATGCACTATGTGTGCAAAGCAATATATGTACCTACGAAAATCACGAGAAGTCATCGCATTTCGTCGTTGCGCGAGCGCGCGCTGCTTCAACGCGGCGGCTCACCTGCACGACGCGATGCCGGGATGCGACGCGACCGCGGCGTCGACCCTGCGTCAACGCGCGGGCGATAAAAAGCAAGCGGTGACTTCAGTATTTATATATATATATATATATATATATATATATATATATATATATATATATATATATTTACACATGCATAGGTGAACTTGCGAGAGATTGCATGAGTACATATGGGATTGATGGGATCGAATGATAAAACCATTAGGAAATCAAGGGAAGACAGACAGAAAGAGAGAGAGAGAGAGAGAGAGAGAGAGAAAGCGAGCTTATTAGACGAGAAACTGTTCAGTTGAAAGCGGCGGAGGCGAAGGAGCCGATACCGCCAAGACGATAAGACGGACTCCCGCGCGTTCGACACCCGTCGGGGCAGTTTTCATATGAAGACGAATGCAAATATATATATATATATATATATATGTATACATGTATATATGTATATATGTACATATTTCTATACGTATAAATGTGCATATATATATATATATATATATATATATATATATAGAGAGAGAGAGAGAGAGAGAGAGAGAGAGAGAGATATAGAGAGATTGTTGAATTGTCAACGCAAGACGGATGATATATCGCGCGCAACGATGATCCAATACGTACATGCTACGTATCGGGGATTAGATATATAGATGAAAAGTGGAAGTGAGCAGGAGAAAGACAGAGATAAACAGAAAGAGGGAAAGGGAAAGGGAAGGGGGTGTTGAAAGGTCGGCGTTCTAATCGTCTGCGTGGATCTTCGGGTCGCAGGTGCGCAATAGTACTTACGTGGTGAATATATATATATATATATATATATATATATATATACACCTAGACGAATAGAAGACGGGAAGTATGTCGAAATAAGCGTTCTAAGTATATATATATATATATATATATATATATATATATATATATATATATATCTAAAAAGCCGCGCATCTTGCCTCGAGGTTAACGTTGAATTGTCGGGCTTTCGCGATCTGCTACGTGTATTATCGTGCCGATTATTCGCGCGCAGCCTTGACAAACTGCGGCTGCTTCTCGATTATGCCCCCTACTTAAATAAATTATAATATATCGTTGGCATTTGAGAAAACGAAAGATCATTTATATACAGCGCACTGTGTGCACACGAAATTAATACGTTAAATCGATATCTCTGCCGAATTGTGCGCGGAACGGGGCATTTTTCGCAATGATATTTCCTTGGACACGCGATGCGTCGTTAATTGTATACAAATGCCCGACTATCGCAATTAAGCGACAATTGCCGACCGTATCTTGGCAAAATTTAAAATCACTGCAGAATTGACGAGACTGCGTTGAATTTCTTGGCAATGGCCAGATTTTCGCTGGTAAATCGACGAATAGATGGTATTAGTCGCTTCTAATACCAAATCAAGCTATACGGCTGTTTTAAACGTAATTAACGAAACGTAATTAACGGTATCGATCAAGGTAACTCTGATTATCTCCAAAATAACAACGTGTGAACTTTTTGAATTAGACTTTATCGCGCTGATGGAATTATTACTGTTATTTTGTAGGCAGAATTTTTTTCGTTGCGCCGAAAAAAATCGATCCCACTTTTGACATCCGAATTCGAAGAGATGATTACATGTCAGACAAATAGTTCTAATATATATTTATATCGAAAAATTTACAGTGTGGATTAATTATTAACTATAGCTGCAATTAAGGATAGCCAATCGTATCAAGCGTTAACGCATTTGTACTTCAGCCGAATTAATTTTTAGATTTAAAATAATTATAATATAATATTCTATCCTGAAGCATGACTTTAAATAGAAACATTTTTCCTTTAGTCTTCCGAATGCACGCGATAGTTATCCGATTTCATTAAGAAAAAGTACTAATTAACAAAGTATAATAGAGTAAGAAATTATACTGGAGAAGGTAATCGAAGCTTTCTGTCACACACTAGCATTCTTGTTTATTTTTATGTTTATTTTATATATGCGCGCGCGCGTGTGTGTGTGTGTGTGTGTGTGTGTGTGTGTGTGTGGGTGTACAATCAATAAACGCACGGTCGACAATGGAACTATGAAAAAAAAGCTCGACAGCGTGTCTAAAAATATAAGTAAAAAAAAAAAATAAAATAACGAGGTTTGTCGACGAGGCGCGGCGGCATTATCGAATCCCATATAATATTTATAACGACTCGTCCACGTAATTCGTTGCCCGATTTATTCAGCGTTAGTCGGCACAGCTGGGCCGCGGGCCTCGCGACAATGCCGCTGACTTTCCGTGGTACGAAGCGGACGAAGAAGCCGACGCGGAGGCGGAGGCGCCGAGGCGAAAGCGAACGGGGGGCGCGCGCGCGCGAGCGAGAGACCGAGATAATCGTGGCGCGAGCCTCGCGCTTATCGCGCGGTCACCAGCTCGCGCCCCTTCGTTATCTGTGCCTCCAACTCCCCGCCCCCCCCCGCCCCCTCCTCTCTCCGCGCGCGTCCGTGTTTGATCGGCCAGTTCCCCGCGGCCCCCCCCGTGCCGTTCGTTTCATTTCTCCCCTGGAATTTCCCTCCCCTCGCATTCGAAGTCGGGCGCATCGCGAGTGGGCGAGGGACATTTAGATGCATACACGGGCGGACGCGCATATACGTCGCTATTGCTCCCGATTGCTGGTGTGCAACTGTCGCGTGCTCCTTGTATGTATGTAAATATATGTGTATATATATATATATATATATATATATATATATATATATATATATATATACTTGTTCGCGCCGCGCTTTTAACGAGGGACCGCCGCGTCTACTCTACAACTCTGCGGCTCTTTGATTTTAATGACGTAAGGGAGAGCGTCACGCTAATTAACCTCGACGCGCTGCTTTTGACTGCGCTTCTGTGTATTATACACCTATAGTACACATGTAATTATACGGGCTAATGCCAGGAAGAAAAACCCCTTTCTTTCTTTACCACCTCGATTGTCGCCCGGCCCCCGTCCCCTTCGGTGCGCGAATATCTATTTAAATATAGGGAAAATTCGCTGGATATACGTTACGTCGATTGTATGAAAATTCCATGATGAGCGAAAATTCGTAAGAACCGTTGCTTCTTATGCGAATTTAGATATTATGCCGATGTGAATATATATATATATACACATATATATAATTGCGGAACGAAAATCCGTTAAAGAAAAATTTGGCGTCTTAAGCGAAATTTTGAAAAATCACTGTAAAAATTTAAAAAAAAACATTGTAAATACGCAATGGTAGTATATTCGTTCGAACGTACGATATGAAATATATCCATTTACAGATATAATAAATAGGTTAATGGTTATATTAGACATTTATATATCACGTCACGAAACCCACGCTAGGCGAGGTGACTCACGTTAATAAATTTATCTATATTTTCCATTTCTAATATTTGCCCTGATCGACACCTCCGGGATACTCTGGTTCTCTTATCTACAGTCTATAGAAACAGAGCCGAGCTGCGACATCGCTGAGAGCGAGATAATTATTAGTTTTTTTTTTTTTTTGTTAAGGACATGTACGACTTTTATCGATCACCGGTGTGTTTAAAAAGAGAGAGAGAGAGAGAAAAAAAAGAAAGACAAGCAAAGGCGACACTCCTAGTCCAGCACTCGTTCGTTGAACCGAAAAAGCCCAAGTCTTTCGAGCTCGAAACAGCAAAAAGACGAAGGTTGAGAGAAAAAAAAAACTTTCCATCGTATTGGAACGCGAGCCCATTTATATATATATATATATATATATATATATATATATATATATATATATATATATTTATACACCTAATATACACTGCACTTCCGCCGCGATCTGGAAAACGCAGAGCGAATCATGTGTGCGCGTAATGCGCGCGCGATATTCGCGGCTTTTGCCGCATAATAAATTGCCCCGATAAGATCCGACGAATTCTGCCGCATAACAACGGCCCTGGATAAACGGGTGGAGTGGGCGGGGGCGCTCTCTCTCTTCAAAGTTTTGACGCCGCGCTTACATACGTATGCGTTATCCATATATCCTGCTAATACATTTCGTTTTTGCGAAACGCACGCGCCGGCGAGATTGTAATGCGAGGCCCGATTTGCGCGTACGCCAATATATATATATATATGTATGTATGTATGTATATGTCTACACATCTATATATACATGCATTATGGAATACGATAAGAAAAAAGAAATTTCGCGCCGCGTCGCGGAAATTGGCGCAATTCCGCGCACGCATACATACGCGATACTTCCATGGCTCTCCGATGTGCATTTGTATGTTATGTAAATACGCAAGATTGCAAACATTGTAATTTATTCGGAGGTAGGAGGGGAGCGTTCGCAGTATTTTCACGCGTGAGATATGAATGATACGTTATTTCAGATGTGTGATATATAATGATATATTATATATTTTATTTCTGCTTATTGAACAATAAATTTTTTTTTACAATTTACGTAAATTCGGTACCGGTTGTAAATTATAATCGCTATATATGTTTCCGTATTGGAATCATCATTTACAAAATTACTTTTTGTGACAAAATTGTAGCTTAAATCGTCTGATTCATCGTTCTATTTAGTATATTGAAAAGCATTAAGAAAAAAGATTAAATTATCATAAATGTTTTTTTGTTAATGTTAAATTTAAAAACAATTGGTAATTACACGAGTTAATAATAGAAAGCCTAAACTAAAGAGAATCATACGCTTATCCTTTATTCATAAAACGACATAAAACAAAGACGAATCTGTATGTGTTGTATTATTCCATGGCTAAAATTATACTGATTCGAACCAGTCAGAATCAGTGAATAATTATCGATCGAACTAGTCGAGTCAAAAACTGGATGCTTAGTCAACGATTATTATTTAAATCATCTGACTTATCGTTTTTACTTTTTTCTTTATGGTAATTTCGCCAGAATTCTTTACGTCTTGCAAAACTGCTATGCTCGTGCTAATTCGTCCGTTTTCAACTTTCAACAGTTTCTTTTTCTTTTTCTACGCTTTAAGCGTCGTATTATTAAATTCACGTTGCCGACGATCCACATACTCTCTCCAATCAGAACGAGTGAAATAAGTGTACCGCGTGCAATACACTTTCTAATGCTCGTTACAATTATAAAGTGCGACAATAACGAAACGACGAAATTTTCACTCTGTTGAATCGGCGCAAATCGCACGGTCCATAAACAGCCGAATATTCCATCTAAATTAATCGCGTGATAATTTTGTTCCTTTTTTTTATTTTTTTTTTCATAACGGTGCGCTCGGAGTTTCGACCAACGCCCATTTTGGCGGGCGGGGAAAATTCGTATCCCGACGGAATAATTCACAAATGACGGGCACTAGTGCCGTACGCAGATTCGGACGCAATACCATCTTCGATATAACATATAACACCTAGCATAGGATTGCGACGCGAGAAAAACCGCGTCGCTCGGTCATACACTGAGCGAGCTAGGGGGTGAGCTCCAACCACCTCCCCCCCCCCCACCCACACACACAAACGTACGCGAACGCGCGCGACAGCGCGACGGGGCGGTCAATGCTACCAGTTTTTCCGGAGTCGATTTTCCCGTCTCTCGCGCTCGTCTGACGTCGCACGCCCGCCCCGCCGACCGTCAGCGAGAACGCGCGCGCGCGCGCAGTTGCCATGGCAGCTGCACGGCATCGACCGCGTCGCCCGCCATGCGCGTTATCCGTCTCTTATAATACTGCATCTCTCGCTCTCGCGTACGTGTGTATAAATATATATATATATATATATATATATATATATATATATATATATATATATATACGTATATACGGACTCCGCGACTTTTCCGACCTCGTCGACGTATAACGCGCGCGCGTGCGGCAGGGGGCGCGCAGCATCATGCATTTCCCCGATTGTGAAATGATAACGAGGACGACGAGGCCGCTGCTCGGTGCCCGTTCCTGCGCGCTGCATTATTATAGATCGATTTTTCGTCACGAGCCGCCGGCGGGCGATCATAGAGCGCAGCACCGGTCTCCCCCTCGTCCTCGAAGCTAAAATCACTTAAGCCACTTTCCACGAGCTCGAACTCGCTGGTCTCGCTGGTCAATTTTCGTGGTCGAGCGATCGTTTTTCACGGATGATCGATAAATAGATCGATTTTAACTACCGAATCGTTGCGTTACGGTAGCCCAAGCTGGATTGCCCGCAGGCGATAAAATTTCCATATTATAAAAGTAAACAAATGCAAATCGTTTGCGATGTATTTATAATTTACCTTATAATCTATAAGTACTGAAACTTATAAGGTGAAATGTTAATTGTATTTAAAGTGCGAAATTTATATAAAGTTCCTTGAAAGGCGTTTGAAATAATTATAAACTATCTGTAATCTTCTATGCACAAAGTAGTTTAAGCTTTCATAAATCCACTGATCTAATTAGTACTTATTGTATGGCTGCCACTTGTAAAATTTACCTCGATTCCGTCGGTAAATAATCGTGAACCATTACGGTGAATTGACCAGTTTATATTTAGAGAGAAAGCCGAGCAAACAACCTGGGTCAAAGTTTAAATTTTAATTCAGAAAAATATAAATTTTATACGTTTGAACTGATATCTATATGGGAGCATTGCTCGCTAAATGTAAACTGGTCGAATTCCAGTGAACTACGTGGGAGCCTGGAAAAAATACGGTAAAAATTCAGTACATAATTACTGACGGATTCCCATTGGCTGACAGCATTATTTCCATTAATGATTATTCACCGACCATTATAGTATGAGAGCTGTATTCCCTCTTTTCCATTTTCAGACATATATATATATACATACATATATATACATCACGAGCTTTGGAATGTCCGTATAGCTCCACTTTTTCCACGGGGCCCATTCTCGTTGCGCAGTGCAGCAGCGCCGTCCGCGCCCTGATCGCTGGTCGTTTGCCTTCCTGCACGTACATAAAAGGGACTCGTTATATGGTACGGTTTTTACACAAGCGAGGACGCGCAACGGTCGCTCGTCTCAGCTTCGTCGTATATATATATAGCGAATCGAAAGATATTTTCCATTTATTCGCGTCAATGGGCATGTGATCTGAACTGATTTTCCAGCTCGGTGGAGAAATTTGTACAATATTTACGCATATATAGACATAGGGGCTTTATTTAATTAATTTCATTTAGTTTACTTATACAGCACACACTCTCTCTCCCTCTCTCTCTCTCTTTCTACATATACATGATGTAAAAGACGTTTTAAATAATTAACGTCCAATTGTGCTTACGAACGAAAGTGAAACTTTCATATATGTATATGTGTGTGTGTGTCTAATGTATATACAATTTTATGCAAGTTATATAAACGTTAAAAGAAACGCTTAAAAATTTTCGCTTGCATTATTATAAGTAAGCAATTAATTAAGTAAACTAGTGTTGGTCGCTTTTCGAAATTCGTGGATGTCTACAATACGCACACACATGTATACATATATATATATATATATATATATATATATATATATATATATATATATATAATCAGACGATCATTCTCTCATTCTGTCTCTCTTTCTCACTCTCTCTCTCTTTCTTCCTCCCCTAATTAACTATATCTATATATTGCAAGAGAAAATATATATGGAAATAACGTATCGGGGGGAATTGCATTATTTCCCTAATTATCCTTAATTTATACGGATATATATATATATATATATGTGTGTGTGTGTGTGTGTGTGTGTGTACAAATGTATGTGTATCTGCATGTATATAAACGTACAATAAGGCGCGCGAGTTTTTATTCGGGCAATTCAGCAGCTCGACTCTTTCACTTTTCTTATATTATTATACGTTGAATTAAGTGAAACCGCGCGAGGGGCAGTGAGAGTATTGTGGAAGGGTGGGGGGGGGAGAAGGGAGGCAGAGGCTTCCTCGTTGCGCGAACGCGCGCGCTCGAATGATATTAAATAAGTGTATAAAATTTTCTCCGGCCGCATAGAGAGTGCAGCCGCATAGGCTCGCCGAGCCGGCGCGTAACCACTTGGGCCGCGCGCCAGGGGTTGTTATGTATATTACAATCGCGCTCCGTCGATCTTCCGAGCGCTGCGGCAGGGGGGTTCCGATACCGATAACAACGCGTTGCATAATTATACATTTATAGAGATATATAACTAGCGATAAATTTCGCGGGCGAGCGTACTTTCAATATATGGGTATATATATATATATATATATATATATATATATATATATATATATGCATTTGTTGCGACACCCGTTAGAATAAGTAAATATGCCACTGTTTCAATTGTGAGTATGATTTCTTAATTTCAACTCGGTAAAAGGTGAAATATTCAATTTTTCACCGATGTTTTTTTTTTACAGTGAATTATCTTTTATTACAGAGAAATCTTCTTCAATTTGTATAATTTTTTATACGTTATATTTTTTAACATTTGCTTCAATTGGAAATAATGAATTTTTCAAGCGTACTTGCGCGACAAGAAAAAAATTAAATAAAATTATTATCATTCCTTCTTATCCAATAAAATAGAGCTTAAAGTAAAAATTGTACAGTATGATATACAGTTTTATCGATACCAACCTTTTTCTCGATAAATCCATTTTCCGCACCTCTTAATCGTAATGGTGAACATAATTTAAAAAAAAAAGTCTAAGGAACATTTAATTTAAGACTGTAGGGCCCGTAATCTTATTTATACATTTTTTTCATTAAACGAGCATGGACTGTACTCTGGTAAAATATTCGTCATTTATCGTATTAAGAAAAAAATTGTTGCTTGAAGAATATATAAAACCAGGATCAGAGAAAGAATAATTACATGTTGAGGATTGATGTTACGATTTCGTAGTAATGACGCAGATCTAAAACCGTAATTCCTGAACTTTTGAGAAATTCTTAGAGGAAGAAAAGACATAATAAGCATTAATGAGAAATTCACGATTAGAATTATTATTACGAACAAAGTTCTTTTATTCGCTTATTTTCTGTTCTGATTGATTTAATGTCCAGCTGATTCTTAAAGAAAGGAGAAAAAGCACACAGACAAGAGGGTCGGGTAGTATGAAAATGGGGCATTCTTACCACCCCAAGTATTTTTACCAGTTAAGAGAGCGCGATTATTTACGCGGAAGTAATCGCGTTTAACTGCGTGCGTGCGGCCCGTCAGTTTCGAGTGTTTCGTATATATATATATATATATATATATATATATATATATATATATATATATATATATATATATATATAGTAATCGATGCTACGTTTCGATAAACTCGAAAGGTGTGCACTGGATTTCGTTTTAACGAGTGACTGAAAATCGGCACGTATTTACATTGAAATAATGATGTTGCTATTTTCTTCGCTCGTATTTCGCCTTTTTTCAATGATCTAGGTAGGAGAATACGGGGGGTTTAGATATAAATAAATGATTTGAATGATCCGAGAAATCTTATCGATGACAAATAGAAATGTAGACAAAATTTGGTACTTAAATTGTGTTTTTTTTTCAGAAATGATATCGTATTATAAAAAAAATCGTCCAGACGAAATGTTCCAAAATGCCGAAGGGAATTTCAAACACTATCGTATCACGTATGTTTCGCCTTTAAACAAATTTCTAGACTTATCAGTAATGCGACAGGTGATCTAATCTTAGACCTAAAGCGATAAACAGAAGTCGATAATGTTTTACTAATAATATGTAAGTTTATAAATAATTTTCGTCAAAAAAAGAGAATAATTTCAAACTCGGCTGAAATTTGAAGTAAATACATATATCGTAGCCAGTCTTTATCTGCGATCGACTGCAGCGATTTTTTACGGTAGATCATAGTCGAAATTCCAATCGATACAGAGAAAGAGAGAGATAGTAGGAATTATGCGCAACGGATAATGGAGGCAATCCGTCGTTAACGCAAAATACACACGCACAATGGCTATGACGCGATATTACGGACAAGCGACGATGCCAAATGCCGTTAAAGCATTCTTCCCGCCAACCCTCGTCCGTCCGCATAATAAGCTAACGAGGTGGTATAATCGAACGTCGAATGCGAGCCTGCGGCTGTTTTATATATATATATATATATATATATATATATATATATATATATATATATATATATATATCTATAGAAGATTCACGGCAAAACGTCGCTGCGGCCGAGAGGTTAAAGGGCCGTTTTTCGCTCTCGTTTGGCTCTGCAACCCGAAATACGCTCGGTCGATTTCGAGAGTTCTCCTTTCGTGTATATATATATATATATATATAAATGACAAAGGGGTACACGTGCGTGTGCGCGAAGAGCGCGCGACATCGGGCTCGTGCCCCGTCACCCCTCACCCCGTCGTCCCCTCCCTTTCCCCTTCCAGGCGCGCGCGCGCGCTCACGCATTTCGTCTGTCACAGGAATGAAAAAGAATTGCGTAACGGTAGAGAGAGAGAAAGAGAGAGAGAGAGAGAGAGAGAACTGGCGCGGGTATCCCCTTTTGTTGCACCGATTTTCGAGCGTGCGCGCGGTTCAAAGTCGCCCGTGCCCCGCGTTCTTAGATATACATATATATATATATATATATACATATATAACTTTCGGTCTCGTTTTTCCTGCCCGCGCGCACGCGTCCGCCTATTGGCATAGGTGTGTATAATGTATATATGTATATATATATATAGAAATCGGGGTGTAGCTCCCGCAAGAAACACACGCATGAAAAAGGGAGGGGAGAAAGGCAGAGAGGGGTGAGCTTTAAAACGTTCAACGGAAGGGTACCGCGCGCGTGCGCGGGCCAATATATATATATATATATATATATATATATATATATATATATATATATACTATACATATATACGCAGTGATCTGTGGTCCTCGAAAAGAGCCGGTATACTGGTAGCAGAGAGAGAAAGAGAAAAAGAGGGAGTAGAAGGGGGAGAGTTTTTCGGATGAAAACTCGGGCTGCGAAGAATCGGTATGATCAGAGAGAAAGAGAGGGAGGGAGAGAGAAAGGAAGGGGGAAGAAATAAAGCGCGTGCTCCGTGCGTGTCATGCCGAGCGCTATACGGAGTATATTTGCTGGATATACGTCTAGGTGTTGTTCGGGGGAAGTTCCATGAAGCGATTCGGATCGTATAAAAGCCAGCCGGTAAAAGTCGCTTTTCACGGAGATTTTACGGTTTTTTTTTTTCGTCAGATGAATTTGTCCCACTCTGGACCCTGGGAGGGATTCGATTTTTTTTTCTTTTTCTTTTTGTTTATTTAAATCGAGTTTGCTCGTAGGATTAGTCTAATTTTGCGTTAAATTAAGGATGGATTAGACTTATACGTGCGCGTACAATTTGTACAATTCCATGAAAAATGCATTCGTATACAAATATATATATATATATATATATATATATATATATATATATATATCGTCAAAACATAAATTTTCCGATATTAAATGGATTTTCATGAAAAATTTTAGATCCAGCATAAATAAATAAATATATATATATATATATATATATATATATATATAGAGAGAGAGAGAGAGAGAGAGAGAGTGAGAGGGAGAGGTAGGGAGAGAGGTAATCGACGCAAACAAGGGTTAGCTATAATAATAACGTAATATATTTCTCTGCCTTCATCTCCCTCTCGGCATTTTGAAAAAGAAAACCCGGGCGCAGATGCCTGTGCGTGAGTCTGCGCGCGCAAAACTAACGCGCAATTTAGATGTATGGGGGGGGGGCGAATCTCGCGAGCCGGGGTGGGGGAGAGGAGAGGGTAGAAGGTTCAAGCGCCAAAAATGAAGGGATGGATTGCGCCGCGCGCGCGCGCCTTTGTAATTTTAAATTCGTTTGTACAAATATATATAGATACATGCGAAGCCGTGCAGACTCTTGACTATATATATAATTCGTAAATATATAGATATGTGTGTGTGTGTGTGTGTGTGTGTGTAATGTCTACACACGCGCGCGCGCGCGCGCATATGTATACACCTCTTTTTTGCGCCCGTCGGTACATCCTCCTTTCTCCGACGCAACCTCACCCCTATCGACCGTCATTGTATATACATGTTCAACGTCCTCCCGTATTGGTTCGCCCGGTGTATTCGCTTTAATACGATATATATATATATATATATATATATATATATATATATATATAGAGAGAGAGAGAGAGAGAGAGAGAGAGAGAGAGAGAGAGAGAGAGAGAAGATAAAAAAATGCCCGGCAACATGGCTTCTAATCTTTCTCTCGCTTTAATGGAAATATAATTGTACATAAACTCGTTAAATAAGAAAGCAAGACTATGTTATTGATTAACAAAAGAAGTGTTTTAAAATGTTACGTAAATTTCCATGACTTTCTCTCATTTCTTTGGCGCAGGACAATAAAATCGTATATAGCTATACTTAGAGTAGATTTATTTCTATTAATTTCGAATAATTGAGGCTAATTTCGAACGAGTATAATTTATTTATTTAATACAATCTTAAATTTAGAAGCAATTTTTATGTAATTGAATTAATTGAATTAATACGTACTTCACGAAAAAGTCGAGTTTTAATCCTGTGACTTATTGATTACTCGTCAAGCAGATGACAAAAACAGTTATCGTGCTCATCTACGATGCTGAGTGAAGACCAAATAACAATAGTTCACAAGAAAATCAACCAAATATGAAATATTTCGACATTTTTATCAGCCAAACATTCGGAATTCAAATGAGTGACTTTTAAACGCGTTTTTATTTATTCGACTTTATTCTCATCATTCCATTATTCGCGCAAAAGTAAGACATTTTCTTTCAACGGCTTGAAAAAAAGTTGGAGTACATCGATATATCATATCAAACGTACAACAAATCAATGCGTGAACAATGTTTCTGCTAAACATACGCAAGCACCGTAAAGATTGGCCGGAATTGTGGGTATAAGGCTGTACAGGAGCTGAAGTCTGCCCGATTGTAATGTCGGACAGCGGCGCTTCCGTAGTTGGTGTTGCTTGCGCAAAAGCGAGCAGTAATTGCGCGCCCCTTGTCAATTTCCGAGCTGCATCGTTTCGAATATTTTTTAACGTTGATGTAAACTGGACAGTCCGAGAAACAATGCGACAGATCCTCGATGGGCGTTTCTCGTGTTACCTTCTGGCCAATCGATTGTTTCCGCGGTGAAACGACACGATACTGCCCCCCCCCCCTTCGTCCGAGAAATCGGGCCGAACGAAAAATATCTCCTCGTCGCGAGTAAATATTTTCATCCCACCTCCCTTTACGTTATTTAGCCCGCGTCAAATCGATATTCGCCTCGGCGCGCATTACGCTCGGTATCTCGGAAACGCTTGACGCCGCGCGAGCGCCATGATCCGCATTGGCTTCCCTTCAAAAAAAAAAAAAAAGAAAAGAAAGAAAAAGAGATATTCACCCCCGCTCGGGGGGCAGGCGTCGACCAATCCCACGGCTATGATATACTTTGCATGCGCGCGCGCGCTTTCCCCTCCCGTGAGCCTATGAAATAAAAAAGACACGCTTCGACGCGCCTCGCCTCGCCTACCCCCTCCCCCTCCCCACCATGTACGTAAGTATCTGGCTGGGGAAAAGGGTTGCGCCTCCCTGCCTCCTTACCCCCTCCCCCCGCCGCTCGCGGCAGACGAACAGCAGCGCTTTAAATTCAGATTTTACAAAATGGCGGTCCGCCGCCGTGTCTCGCTGATACGTATACATGTATATATATGTACGTTCCTGGCCGGGGAAACTCGCGCGCGCGCGCTCGCATGCAGATTGGCCGGAGCGTCGCGGGGAAGGTGAGCGCCACCCCCCCCTCCCTCGCCCCAACCGGCGGCGCTCTACGTATATACGCCGGCGTACGTACGTGTTCTATATCTACATATAGGGGTGGCTTCGTGTATAGAGAGGGCAGCGGATGTAGTACGCCAACGGGTGGGGGAGGGCGTTTCGCGCCTGCGCGCGAGGGAAACCCTTCCGCGCTCCTCGATCTTCTCTCTCTCTCTCTCTCTCTCTCTCTCTCTTTGTCTCTCCCTCCTTCCTCCCTCCTCCTACCGCCCTCGTGCGCCGCGCCGCCTCGACGATGAAATGCGCATACAGCGCGGCAGGTGATTCGCATTTCCGCGAAAAATGGCGTCCGTTATGTGCGCCCATATGTATATATATATATATATATATATATATATAGATATATATATATATAGATATATATATTGTGTACTCTGCGTCGCGCCGCCCGGATCCCGCCCGCGGAGGACGCTTTATCGATTCCTTTTTCTGCAGCGCAGGGTGCCGAGAGAGACAGAGAGAGAGAGAGAGAGAGAGAGAGAGAGAGAGAGAGAGAAGAAGGAGCTGGAGAAGGAACACTGTATGTAGCTGAACCACGGGGTGGGAAACGGATCGCCGACGCAGGACTTATGGGCGGCGAATTAGCGAGCGCGCGTTATTACTCGTCCGCGTATAGACGGAAGTTTCGATAGACTATAGGAATTTGGCCGCACGTATTTCTCACTATTCGGGACTTTTTCACGTCGACGCGCCCGCACGCGCACGCGAATAATGTGTCGATTTGGTGTTCTAATACGGCGAGATAATCGCCTTCGCCCAGGAGAATATTTCGTCGAATACAAATGCCAACGGGGAATTTTGATTTTGCTTTCACGAAACTGATATATATATATATATATACTATCAAAGGAAATATATTTAGTATATATAATGGAAGATTGAAGTATTTCGCTATTCTTTCAAACAGCGCGTACTAAAGTTTTTTCTTTTTTTTTTTAAGTGTTTAAATTTTTAAAGCAAAAAATTGATACTTAAATCGTTATTAATAACTTACCTATAATTAGAAATGGCAGTGGAAACGCGACTAAACGAATGAAATGACAAATCGTTAGTTCGTATAAAAACTCTTCAAAGAATCCACTAGATTTTACGAAATGGAATATAATAATCAGAACTCGAAATTTTACAAATTGCAACAGGCATATGCCTTGAAGAATCACGCTTCGCGTTCAATGTTGCCGTCGCGTCTTTAGTTAGACGTCCAATTTGTCGGCTAATTGATCTGACTTTGACATTTTCGTAATTCCTCATCGATATATTCGTATCGTTCGTGTTTAATACCCAAAATAATGTTTAAGAAATAATCATCGTCATTTTATTTGACGAGAAGACGATGTCGCTTTTTTTTCTCTGAAATTACATAAAATTACTCCTAGATTAATTTCTAATAATGAAATCTTTTGCCTTTAAATTAAGAAAGTAAAATTATTACTATTATAGACATTTTATACGTTACATCATAAATTACACGAAATTGCTATTTAATTAAATTACATAAAAGGCATACTATTTCAGTTATTGTGTAAATGAACGTAGCATTTCTATTATATACACGTATACATACAGAGAAGAAGCTAGGACAAAAGGAAAATATCGATCGAAAGCAACGTAAACGAGGGTAAGCCATATATAAGGGAAGAAAATTTATCCGTTTAAATCTGTACTATATGGCGATGAGAATTTTCATTTTTCTATCATTTACGCCTCTGGAATAAGTTATCCGATAAATTATAGATTTTTAATTAAAAAGGAAAGTAAATTCACTTTAGACAATGGAATAAACCAGGGCAGACTTATCCGCTGGCTTTTCGACCTCAATCCATCGATCCCGCTAATACGCAAACATCGACCCATCTCCCGACTTATGTATCTGTACAATATCATATAGTACGCTTCCTCGTCCCGGCATTTCCGCGAATCTCGAATTTACCATTAAGGCGTGCGTTTCGCCGATAAATCAATGTATAACAATTCATTAAAAGTCGCCGGTCTTATATATATATATATAGCCGCGTTTATTGTAAACCCAGACGTCCGATTAACGTTTCTCATTAACGCTCATACTGAAACGTCCGCGGTGCTCCATCCACGCCATCATCCCCGGCAGTACAACGCGCGGATTTACACGGGGGGCAAGCACTCGCGCGCGCACACACGCACGCGTACGCACGCGCGTTCGATCAAATAATCCCGCACGCACGCATCTTCTATATATATATATATATATATATATATATATATATATATATATATATTCAGAGCGTTTCCGCGCAAACGTCGCTCTCATTCCCGTTCCCGTCGCAGCGGCTTATTGTGTCCCGTATATATGCGTCGTCGTGCACAATAATACCGCGTATTAGCCCTCGCGTATATATAATATACCGTTAAGCCGCGTGCACTCGCCTTCTTACACACAAACTTATATATATATATATATATATATATATATATATATATATATATATCCGCAGAAACATATGTAATAATAATAAGTCGCAAGAAGGGAGAGAGTAGCAGTAGCGGCGCAGCGGCTTCTACGACGTCCTACGACGACTTATCTCCGGCTCCTTCTTGTAAGCCCCCGCGCCGTCGACGTGGCATTCATCCACTTAATATCCGATAAGCAAATGGGTAAGAGAGAGAGAGAGAGAGAGAGAGAGAGAGAGACGGACAGACCGAGACGTTTATACTATTTACGGTCCCACTTCCGGACGGCACGCGCACGGGCGCCCTGCCATCAATCAAACTTCTATAATCCGTCGTCGCGTCGTGGGCACGTCGAGTTTTTCGACGCCGCGCGCCCTCTCCCATTTATGCTGAAAAGAAGCCGGTCCCGTGTGCATCAGCGTCAGCGTTCCAGATTGATATATAGGTACAGTTATATATATATATATATATATATATATATATATATATATATACACCAATGTATACGAACGATATACACGGTATTATATTATGAATACATATTTGTATATATATATATATATATATATATACTTGCCATATAGTCTAAGATTTCGACGGTGAAATGGAGCAGCGGTGAAACTGCGAGGCACGAGACCGCCTCGGCTCAATGCTAAATAAGAGTGTATTTATAGATCGATGACACCTTTTTTTTGTGAATAACCGTGAGATTTAGTCGTGTTATTGGCCTCTGGACAGGCGATGAAAGAAAACATAAGCAGGGCGCGTATGATGTTAAAAGTTGACCACTGCCTCGTTGAGTACACTGTACACTATATATATATGTATATATATATATATATATATACATCATTAATATATATCACAGGGGTCCGTAAAAGGGCGCCTCTGCCCCCTACTCGATTCATTTGGCTGTGCGCGAAAAGAGCCCGCGGGATCGAAAGAAAGATCCGAGCTGGCGATATGGTAAGAACGGCGAGTGTGTGTGATATATATATATATATATATATATATATATATATATATATATATATATAGGTGGCGGGCAATTTACTTATTGGCATAGAGAGATAGCCCGAGGGCAGAGTCTCGAGAGCGCTTCCACCCCCCCTGCCAATCCCGCACCATGGCCCTTACCACGGACTCCTCCACTGTCTTCCTCCTTTCCTGTCCTAAACAGGATTCAATTTGAGCGCCGTCCGCCATCTCCCCCGACCTTACGGTCCACCTTCAAAGAGGAATCACCATTGGCTTGCTCTCTCTCTCTCTCTCTCTCTCTCTCTCTCTCTCTTTCTCTCTTTCTTTCTCTCTCTTCTTCTCCTCCCCCCGACGACCACCACCTACCCCCATCCGCGTCCGTATTACAGTGTCGGCGCGGCCGCCACTATTAATCTTATATCGAACGCTCTTTATCCCTGCACCAAAGTCGCCTTTGCCGCACCCCGCGTTCCCCGCGTTACACTCTTATCCATATCACACACTCTTCCCACTCCCCCTCCGCCCTCCTCTTTACCTCCGGCCCTTTTTCTATCTATCTGTTTTTTCGCTATATATATATATATATATATATATATATATATATATATATATATATATATTATCGGCGAGTCGAGCGGTTCCTTGTGCCGGGGCATAGGTTATATACTCCGCCCATCCCTTCGACCCCTCGACCACCCCCCTCCCTGGCACAAGGGGTTGAAGCGAACTGGAATTTTCAATTCCTTCGAGTAGACCGACCAAAGTTATATTATACTTGGCTGCTCTCGCTAATACGTTTCCGCAACGCTTGGCTTCCTTTTTAATTTTAGATCGGTTGGAAATTCTATATTCTCTCTTGCTCTCTCTCTCTCTCGCTCTATCATTCTGTCTCTTTCTCTTTCTTTCTCTTTATGTATATATATATATATAGCTGACAAAGACGAACGTGGGAATTTTCAAATAAAAATTTTATACAGTTTACAATGAAATTGGAATTTGCAATAATCAAGAAATTTCAGCGTGTGTGATTTTTTTCTCTTTGATTTGTTTTCTATCCATTATCGATCTAAATCAAATGAAAAAAAAACTGATAAAAATCCATCTTTGCTCTATATTAATTTAAATTATCCAAAAACAAATTCTGATTTTTTGATTGGTGTATATATATATATATATATATATATATATATATATATATATAATATATGGATGCCTATTCCATTAGTTGAGCCAATAAATTTTAAACTCCTATAACCAGCACGTGGCTCGATTGCGCGCGCACGCCATCCATTGGCCAGTCCACGCAAGGGGCTCAATTGAAAACTTCGATGCGAGATCATGAATTCTCCGTAATGCAGACGGGAAAAACACGAGTATTGCAAAAGGAAGCGTGAAGAAGAAGAGAAAGAGAGAGAGCGCTTGATATCAAAATAAAATATGGAGGATAGAAAAGAAAATTGTTTTCCGTGTGAAGATAATATATATAAATATATATAAATATACAATATGTTAGGTACAGAGTGCATTCTGGTTTCAAGCAAAGCTAAACCAACTGTATATATGTATGCGCGCGTGTGCGTATGTGTGTGCACCGAACACATATCCCACATTTACAAGAGCTCGGCTAAGTAATGTAGAAGTCCATTATGCCGAAAATGCTGAAGGGTGAGAAGGCGAGGGAGGAGTTGGAGGGAAGGGAGAGACTATGGGTCAGCCAAACCCTCTGGGGGCCGTTAAAGTGAAATACTTCTGAATGCAAGGTGGCTGGCCGACAGCAGAATCTCTCTCTCTCTCTCTCTCTCTCTCTCTCTCTCTCTCCCTCCCGTCCATTCATTCCTCGGGTAATCTGGTCTTTTTTCTTCTTCTGCCTTCTTTGCCTTTTCTAGCTCTCTCCCTCTCGCTCTCTTTCTCGGCTTGTATATATTGCCGAGAGCCTTGCGTGGTAGGTAAATCGTTGTTATCTGGACAGTGATAAACCCGTGAACGGGGCGAGCGTCAGGACGTGTGGAAGGCATTGGGAGTGAGAGTTAGCCAGAGGGGGGCGAAGGGGGTTAGAAAAAGGAGACAGAGGGCTTGGATGCAAAAAGGGAGAAAAAAGGAAGTGGCCATTGGGAGGGCCAGATAGAGAGAGAGAGAGAGAGAGTGAGAGAGAGCTAGGGGCGAACGGTAGCCTTACATAATCGCGACGTGGCCGAGGGGCGGGCGGGGACATCAGACGAATGGCTCTGTTTATGCGAAGTGCCCGGCAACGCCGCACAAAAGGACCCGGCTCGGCCGGCCAATCGTAGAAAGAGCGACCGTATACGCGAGCGCGCACTACGCGTTCCTTTTCGGGAAAAATCGCCCGCGCCAACCCCCCTCCACCTTCGCCGAGGCGAAATAGCCCCGAGAGCGTATTATATACGCGCTGACGGCAAGAGATCCCGCTGCCGCGGCCGCCGAAGCTCCCTCGTCTGCGTATATATTTTTATTTTTCTTCTCGGCGCCCATTCGATTATTAACGCTCGTGGAGCTAACTCCGCCTGCTGGAGCAAATGCGAAGTCTTACTGCTTAAATTTGCGCAGACGGGCACGTCGTCGAGCGTCTCATCGACGCGATTGCCAGTGGTAACGGGAGGCGGCCCCTAATCTCCTCCGTCCCGCCGCTTCTTCGACGAGGCATTCTACATACACGTACAGATTCGAAGTCGCGACTGTCGCGTTTTAAAGTGCCATAAAAATTCTACTACAGAACCACTCCACGTGGGGAAAACTTCGCGATGGCGCTCGACGACAAGAGCCAATCAATCTACCAGCCGAATAAAAAAGAAAGAAAAAAAAGAACATCGTAAACACGACGGGGACCATACCGGGCGTATACGGTGATGAGCTCTCGTGAGCTCGCTTTATACACATAATACGCGTATATGTGTGCGTGCCATAAATATTCAAGTGTTCAATAAAACCCAGGCCTCCTCTAATATGTACTTAATAAAAGTTTCTAGTCGCCTTATATATATATATATATATATATATATATATATATATATATATATATATATATATATATATAAAACCGCACGCGCCTACAGAGATAATTCAATTTTCCCTCGAGAACGCGTGCACGTATATATACATACACACATACATGCATATACAAAACGAGGGTTGTTTCGTTTGTCCGGTCGGCAGGAGCGGGCGAAGTGACTGGTTGGACGGTCGAACGGGGAAGGGGGCACACGGGGATCGCCGCGGGACCTGGACCGTAAAGCCCTCGCGCGGCCGCGCAAACACACGTACGTGTGCGCTCAGCCATACGCGCTCGCGCGCACAAACACACGCACACACGTACATATAAACACGCACAGCGCGAGATTAAAGGAAAAACTCGATCCGGCACGCGCAACATATAGACACAGGCCGTGAAAGCCAGCGACAGCAGCAGCAGCAGCAGTAAGATCGACCGGACTAACGGACGATGGTCGTTCTCGGACAGAGAGGGGGGGGGGTGGGAGTACACTGGACATAGAATGATATAAAATGCATATCTTGATTAGCGCGCGGTCGAAGAGATTAATATTTCATTTGCTTTGCGTATATATCAAGGATTCGTTTCGAAAATGTGGAAGAAGAAGGGGCGAACTTTGGGAATGGGAATGGGGTTCCATATTGTCGGGAAAAATTCGATGTTTTCGCAAGATATACAATTGAAGTTCGTCCTTTTGTCCTACGTCAACAATAATGCAATATAAAACTGGAATTTTTTTTTATATTGTTTATAGATTATGAATAATTGCAAACTTTACGTCGAAACTATCGACGTTGACATCGGTGATAATTTCCTGACCCGTTTATCCTTGCATTTTTGACGGCCGAATTAACCAATAGTAATTGAATATTGAAACTAGCTGTGATTAAATGCTTTGTTTCAAGTAACAAGCTGTTACCGTAAATCATTGAAATCACGATCGGTTTTTCAGAAATAAATTAAAACTAATTGGTTCAGAATTTAACTTATTTAATGCAATATTTTCTAATTTTTCCATTACTTAATTAGCAATCACCGGTGATAAAGGTGATCCCATTGAACAGACATATTTTTGTTCATAAAAATTATTTTGAAATGAAAAAATTGTGTTATTGAAAACCAAACTCACTGCCTTTATATATCCATCTTTTGTTAATTTTGTGTGTTTAATAGTTTCTATCCATTTTAAATTAATAAATATTTTTTTAATGGTCTTACAGTCCAATCAATTAACATAAGTACAATTAAATTATTCTATCCATTTTTCTTCCATCAATTCTTTAAATAAATCTAATTGTATAATTGTAAATAAAGATACTGCATCAAATGAAATCATCCTATAATTAATCGGAATATTAATAACTTGGACTGCTTCATAAAATTGTACACCTCATTTTATATTATATGCCCCATTATTATATACGTCCAACGAATCTTCGGCAGCGTACCACGCTTTCGACGGTTGGGCGGCGGGCGAGGGGGGCGAGAGGGAAAGAGCCCTCCCGCGCTCCTTGCGCGAGACGGAAACGAAAGCGCCGCGATCCGACAACGCGCGCTCGATACGCGCGCGAGACAGCCGTCGCGGGGACGTCGAGCGCATCGATCGGAGACGCGAAGAGCAACGTGCAATAAGTACACTCACGCGACGGGGCGTAGGAGCGGGCGCGTGCGCGCGCGCCAACGAGAACGGATAAAAGGGGAGCGTAGTATCTGGAGAGGAGTGAGGGAGGGAGTGAGAGAGAGAGAGAGAGAGAGAGAGAGAGAGAGAGAGAGACAAATCGTTAATCAAGCAAACAACGCCGACAAAGCGAGTGTATATATATATATATATATATATATATATATATATATATATATATATGTATGAGTCACTCGTGCGGCGCGCAAGCGTGGATGCTCTCTCCGTCGGACTATATGGGGCATATGCTCCACTATACATATGCGCGCGCACCCATATATAATTCTTATTTCAGGAATCAGTCACGCCACTGTATAATGCTGTACGGACGAATGCTAAACGAGCGCGAATGCCCCCCCCTCTCTCTCCTCTCTCTTGATGTTCATCTAATCGTCGTGAATTATATCCCGCCCCCAAGAGATGCTTCTTTTTTTCTCTCTCTGCGAGAAAATTACAATTTACATCGACGTGCCCGCGTATCGCCTCCCACCCCCCCCCCATCTGCCGACCAACTACAACAGCAGTGCGCGACCCAACGATCGTCTTTTTCGTAAAAACGAAATGACTTGCATCGGGCAGCCACGGGACTAATTCGTGAATGCCACCTCTCGCGCGCGCTTACGACGTTGCCTCGTCTCGCGTTCCTTTTTTTCAATTTTTCGCATTCCCGCGTCACGTTGGCTCTCGTCGCGGACGAATCGCGCGATTCCGCGGCGGAGGCGAGCGATCGCTCATAATTCAATTTATCGGCCGTAATTATTGCCGGGTAATAGTGACCGGCGGTCGATTATCGTTCGTGGAGCGGAGCGAAGCTTCGGCGGGCGGAAAAATATATTCTGAATCAACGACGTTAGACTTCGCTCGTAACGGATCAAGAATACGTGCGCTCTGTCGCGGATAGATCCTGGAGAGAAGCGCGCGATACGCTTAGAGAAGACATTTAAAAATTTTACGCCACATTGGTCGTTTTTCGCATCGGCCCAGGCTATGGCTATTGATTATAATACGTTAACCTGACTAGGAAACCGACGGTCTTTGGCGAATAGACATATATATATATATATCCGCAAATGGCAGACTAAGAAACTTTGTAAGACGCTGTGTAGCAAAGGAGTCTGCCGCGCACATGCGACGCGCCGGCTCGATCGTGAAAAGTGCGCATCGTTCTCCATAGTACTGTGTATCGTCTAATGTATATGTGAATACATATATATTCCATACAGGATATATTCCATATTGTCTTTCTCTCTCTCTCTCTCTCTCTCTCTCTCTCTCTCTCTTCTCTATCTCTCTCCCTATCTATCTCCCCCCCTCTTGTAATTAGACACTTGCTTTCAGCTGCGGAAATACGGCGCAGACGCGCTCACGTATACGCGCGCGCTCCCTCGGAAATTGCGTGAAACAAGGGAAACCGGGGAAACGCCCACCCACTCGATATTTAGATATATGCGAGAGCGGGTTTATTCTCCCACCCGCCGCCACCACCATTGTGTTTGCTCGCGCACGCAGGCGTATACGATGGTCTAGTGGACCCCTTGGACGAATTGCATCTATGTGGACGTTAGTGAGTTTTATATATGTGTATACGTACGTACAGATGCGAGAAGGGTCGAGTAGATCGGGTCGCGCTTGGCTCGGGCAGCTTCGTAAATATCAAAGATGGGAAACGACGCGCCACGCTCTTTCTCTCGCACCAGCGGCGCGTGTGTGTGCGAGTGTGCGTGTGTAGGCAAAATGGTAAAAGTAAGAAAGGGGAGGGGGTGAAGAGCCGAAGGGAAGGATCACTAATTACGCGACTTGGATGCCGCGCGTGTAAATGTATATATGAGGGGAACAAAGCCATTTTCCCTTTGGCTCACATTTGCTTGATGCAATACAGAGGTTTCCGTTTATACACACACATTTATCTACATATATATATATATATATATATATATATATATATATATATATGTGTGTGCGATTAGATTCGTGCGCGCCATTAGTATGACCAGATTAACCCCAGGAGATCTTGCGTAGTTCTCTCTCTCTCTCTCTCTCTCTCTCTCCCTCTCTCTCTGTCCCTCCCTCTCACGTATACACGGGCTAACCTTGCGATTTCTTCTTGTTCCCGACTGATTCTCTCTCTGTCTCTCTCGCTCTCTCTCGGCAATATTTGCATTCCAAGCAATACGCATTGATCCAAGGTGCCATGTTTACATATATATGTATATATATATATATATATATGTATAGAGCGTGCAAGCAATCATATACATACGCCCGATATAACAAGGCTTTGGTGTATAGAAAACAGTAAGTGTGAAAATATTCCCCGACACCGGTGTAGAGTAGGATGAACGATTGCCACCCGAAATATTTCTCCGTTTCGTCGTCGACTTTATATTAATCCTAATCGTGAGGTCTTTTTGCCCCTGTATATTTATGCACACGTTTGCTAATCCAAATCGAGACAATTATGATTGCATTCGGCCTCTATATTCGTCAATTACAATGGATGCACTTGGAGTGCACAATTATCTATACAATTTATAAAATAAAGACGGCGGTAATTGTTTCGATTTAGATTCGCAAACCTATAGCTGCTTGCATAATGCAAACAATACAGATTTTTGCAGTGTAATTTTGTTCTGTTCCTTTATCAAGATATAGTAATTTGATAATTAAGATAACGAGGACACCATAGGATTTCTTTGAATTTGTCAAATCATAATTAAAGATACTTTTAGTATCGGTATATACAAGTTTGAATAAGAAATTCTAGAAAAGGATTTCTTATCCTGAATGAAATAGAGAAATCTTAATATTTTCTCGTTATGAAATATCTACCCGTTTTCATACGTTTATTCCCACATTCTTATCAAGTATACAAAATTAATCAAATTATATAGTAAAAATCCATGAAAGAAATTCGATTCTTAATATCTATGACTGAATCGGTGAAAATCACCCGGCTGCTTTTGCAACAGTGAAATCTTCAATGGTAAATTAGTGAATATTTCTCGGTTTGCACAGATCGAAGGCTACAATCATGCCATAAATAGAAATGGCACTGAATAAAAACTGGAATATTCCCCAATTTACCGTTGAAGACGTCGCTGTTTTAACACAGCCGGGCGCTCTCCACCGATTCAACACTCGAGAGCAAGATCTCGATCGCGTGCACGAGCAGGTATCGAAAGTACATCCGTGAATTTGAAAAATTCATTGCCATTCGATCCTCGCCAACGACCGTCCGCCCACCTTCTGTAATAATGATCGAACGCCCGTTCGACTGATTGCAGGCAAATTATGGATCGGCGAGAGCGAGGTCGCGTGGCGAACGGAGCAGCAGGGCCTGAAGCGCGTCTCGCCCCTGGACGTCTGCGCGACGACGACGACGACGACGACGACGACCGCGGCGGCGATGGCAGCGGCGGCGGCGGCGGCGGCGGCGGCGGCGGCGGCCTCGAGCGGGGGCGCGCAGCCGAGCGCCGCGGGCGGCTTGGGCGGCGCGTCGCATCCGCGCCTGTCGCCGACGACGATCGCCCCGGCGAGCACGCCCGACCTCAGGAGCCCGGCCGCGCTTCACGTCAAGCAGCTGCGCGTCTCGCCCGGTAAGTCATGCTCGATGTCATGCTAGAAATGCTAGATATGCTAGAAATGCTACAGATAAACAGACGCGCGCGCGCGCGCGCCCACGCAAAATGTATTAATATTCACGATGGTCAAGTTAACGGCCAAGCGTATAAGTGGTTTTCGTATAAATGTATAATATGATCGTTCCTGCGGGAGATTGGAATCCGTTTGGATTAACGTAATGACGCGTGCATGAAAACCGAAGTGGCCCTTTTTTTCGTGCCATTGGACAAAGCTACTATTAAGCTCGATTTTAGAACGAAATGAATTGGTTTTATTCAATTTAGAATAGACTGTACGGTGAATTCTACTCTGTAGCATGTTTCATAAAGTTTCAAGCTCGCATTTGTAATTAAAAATCTTAAATGAAATGAATGAATTTTGACACTCTTGTTCCTCGTTAGCTTTCTTTTTCAACCCCCATACTCGGACGGGGTGTCGGTTCATTCACGAGCTTCCAATCGCACACTATCGATAAAATTCACCGAAACAGCGTACCTTTCAATTTGCCACGGTGAAATCCCAATTAGCTTAAACTTAATGAAAATTAGATCGCGTGCCTTCGAAATTCCACTATTGTCGCAACGAATAGGGAAAATTTTTATAAAGTTGGTCGGACAAGAGGTGTATTAAAATATCGCAATCAACGGAATCCGTTCGTTCGAACCAAAGCCGAAGTATGGTAATAAGCAGGTTGACAGACTATTATCCAAGTGGGCGAGACTGTCCGACACGTGATTATGTCGTTGATCCATCGCCGCTTGTAAAGAAAAATAACGAATAGAGTCCTTGATTTAGCGATTGGCCGATCTCAATAACGCCGATTCACATCTAATAGACAGCTTGACCGTTTAATTACAGTGTTTTCGTAGATTCGTTCAGTTAGTAGGGATGTCGATAAAATCGCTGTACTTCACTTTATAGCGCATCACTTTAATCAAACGCAACTCGACGAAGATCATCGGATCCTACGCGATCCTTCCTCAAGCGCTGGATGCTCGCTGCGGGCTACTGCTCCATACGCATTATTATACCATCCGAGCGCTCGCGACCAATTCATTTCCTCGTCCGCACAAGAAGCCTATGCCCTTGCGCGCCTCAGCGACGCGGCGCACCCGTTCGCACTTACGCCCCGACATAATAATACTCTCTCCCTTTCCACTCAATTGGGTCTATGTGTATATATATATGTGTGTGTGTGTGTGTGTGTGTATGTATGTATGTATGTATGTATGTATGTATACGTCATAGGAATAATATCGATCGTCATCGGAGAAAGGTCGGCCCGGCTCCCTTCACGTACGGCGGCGGCTAAAATCTTTTAAAAGGCGGAAGCCGAGATCCCGAGACCTATATGGCCGGCTTGGCTACTCTCCCTTCGTTTGCTTAACCAAATACACGTCAGGCTATATATGTATATATATATATATATATATATATATATATATATATATATACTCGGGTCATCGAATCCGCAGCAAACACAATTGTGCACCGGTCTACCGAGCTCGCGGTCTTCTATACGGTTTACGAATTTGATCGCCTCCCCCTTCTTTCTCTCTCTCTCTCTCTCTCTCTCTCTCTCTCTCTCTCTCTCTCTCTCACTCTCTCATTCACTCTCTTAACTCTCCGATGAAGGGTAAAAAAGAAGGAGGAACGGGAGGCCGAGGCACTCTGCAGAATGTTTAATGCATCACTCGACATTTCCATGTCAAACATCGCCTTTGACTCGCGGAATTTAAAACCGCTACTTCGTCTCCGTTTGCTTCCCCCTTCTCACGCGTTCTCTCTCTCTCTCTCTCTCTCTCTCTTTCCGTCTCTCTCACTTGCTTTATTTCACCCTCCTCCGCATCCTACCTCTTTGTCGATCGTCTGCATACGTATATCTCATCTTTTTTTATTACTCTGTTGAAAGTCAGTAGGCCTTATAAACTTGTTATATATATATATATATATTTAAACTGCCTCTCGTTATTTATTGATATATTTTATTCGAATGATACAAATAAAAGAAAACGTATTACGGATATTACGGTCAATGAAAGAAAGCCGCATTATATAAAGCATTATTCGAATACTTATTTTAGATTAATTTATGTTAATCTTCAATTAAAACGATATGGATCTGCCCTTTTATAAACTTTAATATAATATTCAATAAAGAACTTTTCGAAGATATATATAGCACCAATCGAAGATATATATAGACCAACTTTTATCGCGTCTAGTAATAAAAAAAAGAAGACAATCGTTCTCGAAATTAGGCTGCATTACAATTGACGAGTGTAATGAAGAAGACGAAGAAAAAAAAATGAAGCGAGCATATAAATTCCTACATTATACTGTACGTTGCTATCGACCCGTGTTCACCTCCATTATTCAATGCCACGTAAGAGAAACAAATGGATTAACGCGATTTGGACCAAATTGATTGAGTGTCGCCCGGTTGGCTTTCCCCGGATCGGTCGAACACGGAGCGCGGGCGCGCACGCTCAGACCTTTTAAAAACTAATCTTCAAAGTCGTCCGACTGTGCAACGTGTGCAATATATATATATATATATATATATATATATATATATATATATATATATATATAAAGCCATGTGCTGTGGATCCCTCGCGCGTGTAAATTACGCCCGCGCCTCCGTGCGAAAAGGGAAACTCTATGCTTCCTTCTACTCGGATGTAGCTCTCCCCCGGGACGATCGAACAGACTCTTTTTGATTCGGAGCAGAGAACGAGAGAGAGAGAGAGAGAGAGAGAGAGATTCAAGGGGGATGGAGAGAGGAAAAATACGAAGAAGCATTCCCAACGCCACGTCCAGCCGAGTGGAAGAGAGAAAGAGGAAGAGAGAGAGAGAGAGAGAGAGAGAGAGATATTTAAATTCCGTTTATCCGGGAGAGGCCTCTTCCGCGTAAATGCGGGATCGTTTTTTTAGCAAACCTCAGGTATTTTTACGCGCGATCGTTTTGCTCGGTGTTTTTTCTTGGTATGAGGAAATTGGAATATATATATATACAAATATAAAATTGACGTCTCTCCCCCCCTCTCTCTCCTCTCGATTTTCACGAAACCTCGTGAATTCAAGCTGAAACGCGAATGAAATCTTCGGAATTTCCGTTCGTCGTTCATTAAAAGGAAATATATGTTTATGTTGAACATACTTCTGAAATATGCCGATTTCTAAGAAAATTATGGTTATAATCGAATTCTACGCGTACGAATTCTGAAAATACATTTATGTCTCTGTAATCTTTGTTTAAGTATTACGCAAAGATTTACAAAGATCTGTTTTTTTTTTTTTTTTGTTTTTTCAGTCGATAATTACTACTCGATGAACTCTATCCCATATAAACGGTACTTTCAGCCATGTTTCATCACCTAAATGAAACGACTGTTTCGTGACAATATTTATGACGAATAAAAAAGCCCAGTAAGGTGGTCAGTTATCGGACCCGAGATACTGGATAGCTAAATGTCAGATCAGTCATTGTTCACTTTTTTACGATTTCATGTTCAGTTACCTGAACATGAAATGTATTCCAGTTGTTTACAAACGAATTAATTTGTGGCTCAAAATTTATTATTATATTTTAGGACCGATGGTGTGACAGAAACGTATTCAGAAATTGTTAATTTTCAGTTTAGATTAGAATTACGGGATATTATTTGGCCAATTTCACATAGCCATTTTTTAGGTTGTAAGATTGTCTACAAGTATAAGATGAAAATTAATCAGATTTTTACAAGTCATAGTATTATTGCTAATTTCTATGCGAAATTCACATTTCTAATACGAAATGTTAGGGAAAAAAGTACACATTCCATGGATAGATCACCAAAAATTTTCAATGTAAATAGAGCATCCTGATTACATATTTTACGCTTACCGATCGAACTACATCACTGCTTTAAAAAAAAAAAAAAAAAAAACTAATATAATGCTTGTAATATATATCTTTATTGCGTCGCATTTATATATGTATTGTCGCATAAATGTAAGTATATTGTAGGAACATGCCGAAAGGGGAGCTTGCGCGCCTTCTTAATAATACAGCAAGAAGGAGACGGAGTCGGAGGCATATATATATGTATATATATATATATATATATATATATATATATATATATATATATATATAATGCGCGAAGCACGAGAATAGGCGGCGAGAAGGGGGTGACGTGAAATATTGACTAACGCAGATTTCAACTATTATTGCCGAGTGTAAAGCACGGCGACATTTGGCGCTAAATCGATCGAGGGACGGCGGGCCGGGGTGGGCTGGCGCTTCTGCTGCCGCCGCTGCCGCTGCTGCTCTTGCTGCTGCAGCCGGGACGAGGAGACCCGAAGCCCGTAGCGAGCGACGAAATACACCCTCTCGCTCGATTCCTATATATATATATATATATATATATATATATATATATATATATATATATATATACGTTTGTGTGTAGGTACACATGTGTGTGTTTGCGCGAAATAACGATAGAAGCCGCGGACGCACGTAGGCAAGCGTGCGCACAGATGTATGGCTACTCAAACTGTCGCCCCGTGTATTATGCTCTCCTTTGCCTCCCTCTCCGCTAACTCCCTTAAATTCTTTTCGTATATCTGGCAGAGAGCGGCGTGTACAAGACGCACGGTCCGTATAATAGCCGTACGTGTGTGTACATTATATACGTGCATTATATATATAGAGAAAGAATTTCTATCCGCGAACGCGTTCACCGCAGCGAGAGGAATATTGCCGATGCTATCTTAACCAAGTGAAATTGAATTCGAATGTAGTAATATTATTCTCCTAAATATATATATATATATATATATATATATATATATATATATATTCACCACTTGCTGAGTTTTTAATATATTTGGCACGAGTCCATTTTTATTCCCCCAAAATATTGTTGATTCGGCGATTTGAGAATAATGAATAACGAAATTAACATATAATACAGCTAAACTCCTTTTTGCACTCAATTGCAATTACTTGGTATAATAATGTAATCCCCGTTCAAATGATAGTGGATCAATTTCGCAGTCCCTTATTTCCAACGAAGAATGGCACTTTGGGGAAAAAAATCAATCGGAAATTTAATTTTCCGAAAAAAAAAAAACATTTGGCCAAATTGGGATAAATCTATGATCCCTTTGATCGATAAACCTATTCTCAACAAGTTTATAACCTTAGAGACCAGTAGCAAATCAGTACCGAAAAACATTACGCTCGATCCACAAACCCTCATCCCCCCCTCCCCATGCATCTTAATTCAATAACGAAGAAGAGTCTTCTCCATACGAATACAAGCCAGTAACGAAAAGCCTCAGTCATCACCGTCGTGTTGATGCCGTATAAACTGTGCCTGAAAAATGCCGCATCTCACAAGCATCGCGGCATAAGCATCGGGACGACATTGGATTGAAAAAACGCATTACGTACAGGTGATGCCAGTGTCGAACGATCGCAACGGATCGCAACTTTCCGGGGGCTGGATTGTTCGATAATTTACGGGCGTATATACCGACTTATCGCGTAATTACGAATATACGTACATTACGGCCGGGGGCTTTACGCCTACTTGATGGATTTTTGGACTTCCGACACTTATAGTGCCGTCGGGGTGGAAAAGTTGCGTATTTGAGGAATACAGGGGCCATTGGTGACGAATGGTCTGACGAACAGACGATTTATTGAGCTGCAGGGCTCATTTTTTGAAGCAACGGAAAATTATGATGTGCTAGGGTAAACTGGATAAGGCATTTAGAGATTCGGCATCTCTTTACAGGCCTGCGATAGATGTAGTTAGATTACAGGATCGATCGCATGGATCTTCTTTGTGCACCTGTACAATATACGTTTAGCGACAGACACGCCTAGGTCCGACGCTGTATAAAAGATCGACGGCCGTCGTTCTATCGACCAAATCAAAAAACCTTCCAAAATTCCTCTCAACGCACAATGCGCGTACGCAGCGCTATTGCATTACGAAAGCGGACCGATTTTGAATCGCGCGCGCGTGCGCAAAACACGCGCGATTTTTCTTCGTCGCTGCCGCAATGAGCGGTGAATTTATAGTCGTGAAACACGCCTAGATAAGACACGTCAGTGGCTCGCGCGAGCTGGCAACGAGGCTTTCAAAAAAAAAAAAAAAAAAAGAAGAAGCAAAAAAAACGCGAGCCATTTTCAGGAAGAGCATCGGAAAGACGTATCAATTTTCCCGTACGTAGTAATTTATCTCCCGTCGAGGAGTGGGCGCGGACGAGGCGCTGGGGGGCGGAGGGGCGGGGGGGGCGAGTAATTAACGGATTAGAACGCGAGCCGATGCCGGCGTGTAAGCCAAGGGGGCGGCGCTCTCTGTATATATATATATATATATATATATATACATATACACGTGGCGAGGGACGCGTTTCTTTTTTCATTGCTTTTCTTTTTCTCTGTCAAGATCGTAATTTTAGATAGGGCGAGAGGACGAGGCACTGGGCACCGCGCGCGAGCGCGGTTTGTACATACTATCCATACATGCATATAGAGGCAAAATGAGGCGAGACCGGAGAGGTCGTATTATTATGAGCGCGCATCGTATCCTCGTCCTCGCGATATTATCCCCCCCTCTCTCTCTCTCTCTCTCTCTCTCTCTCTTCCCCCAGGTCGTGCGAGGCTCGTTAATCGGGGAAAACTTATGGCGCGCGGAGTTCGTCCTCGTCGTCTTCGTCGTTGGCACGCGCGTTTTTCACTTTTTTAATTGCACGTAACTCCACCCCCCCCCCATCGCCGTTCGACGGAGATTTCGTAGATTTGACAGAGGAGCCCTGCTTCAATTGTTAATTAAAAGTAGTTGGCTCTCGAATGAAGGCTCGGGCATTGGATCGACGCGCAGAGTCGTTGACGCTCTTGCCGATATCGAATTTGACGGGCCAGCTGTGCGCTTCGCGTCGTTTTGGAGAACACGGCTCTGGGATAACCCCTCGATGGCGGCACGATTCAAAAGAGATGCCGACTTCTCGCGCGCGGATTTACGCGACTGTGGAACGAGGGCGTCGGAAATTGGGTGGAACGAGGCCGTTGGAATGGTCGCGATGCAGTTTCTCGCGGAACGCGGCGCCATCGGCTTCCCATCCGGCTCGATACGAGAATTCGATCCAGAACGTGCCTGCGCGACTCGATCCTCGGATTTCGGTTACCGAAGGGCAATGAACCGCTTCGCGTTGAACGAGCGCCCCCCGTGTCGCGCAAAAAAAAAAAAAAAAAAAAAAAAAAAAAAAAACAGCTACCTCTTCGACAGTCGAAAGTTGGCCGAAAGATGCACTTCCGTACCGAAGGAGTCGCCCGATAAGCGAGAGATGCTGCTGGACAATTTCATAACGACTTAGGAATAGATCGTGCGGGGAAGAACGTATTAGACGCGCCAAGCTTGAAAACTGTAAATCGATCCGCCAGGGCCAGTTACGTCTACGCATCCGAGCGGTACGCAATTAATAGTTCATTCGTACGACCGGAATCAAGGATCAAAGTTTCCGATGGTTGTTTGGTCTTTCACGAAAAATCCCGCGGGGAACGGCGCGGGAGTACGGCCAATTGAATATTGTCAGTCTTTGCGTCGCGGCCGCCCCGGTGAATCGGCGAACCATTAGATCCGAAAGACAGATCGGCTCGGAATTAATTTGATAACCAGCGGATTCGTGTATATATATATATATATATATATATATATATATATATATATATATATATATATATATATATATATACATAGAACCGTTGGACTGGCGCACAAGAAAAGAAAGTGCAAAGCAATGCCGACGAGCGTCGGATTAGTAAACGAGACGATGCGAAGTTAAAGGAGATTATCGGCCCGTTCGTTCGCAGATACAGCCGTAGACACGATCGTCACGGTTCATTTAACATTCAACGCTGGCAATGCGCAAAGTCACGATTATCGGCTTACCGCGGACGCCCTCGCAATTGGCCCGAGTGCGTACACGCGCGCGCGCGCTCTTTCGGTCGACGTAACGATACTGTTAATACGCTGCAAAGTATTAACGTATGGCATCCAGATAGACACACCGGGCTATTGTACTTTTATTGAGATCAGAGGAGATTTGTATCGTCGGCAGGCGGAGGTAAAGGTTTTTGCGCGTTGTGTATATGTACGAGATCAGAGTTCAATAATCAGAGATACAATATATATGTGTATATATATATATATTATCGGTAACGAGATTTTAAATGTTTATTGTAAATTTCTATTCAAAATACGCTTAAACGGAGTTTTGCTCGTTAAAAATTCATTCTTTTCCAGCTTAATATTTAATAATTCACATTCGCTATTTTCTAACAAATTAGGAATAAGACGCAAACTTCGACTTTCTTTGTCCGGCAGAAATAAAGAGATCCACGTTATACGAAGGTGTAAATGCAGGGCATGAGCTTTGTACATAAACATGCGCGCGCGCGCGCACACACACACACACACACACACACACACAAACTGCGAATAAACGATGAACCGCCCGTTCGTGCATTAGGTATAGAGCGATAACGTTAAAGGAAAATTATCCGTCGAGATTGTTCGTTACATAGCGGTACAATTACCACTGGAGTTGAGATACGCGGATGAAGGGCCTTTTTAATAAGGAGTCGCCCGAGCGCCCCGCGCGCGAGAGGGAGAGAGTCAGTGAGAGGGGGAGGGGGAAAGGAGAGGAGGATTTACCCAAGCGCTGTGCGCCGCACCGGCGAGATATATTCCGCGAGCCGACGTGCCAGGGCACGGCCCGAGCGGACGCCGCGCGAGATGGGCTCGAGAGGGAGAGAGAGAGAGAGAGAGAGTGAGAGCGAGAGGGGCGGGGAGGAGGGTTAAAACACGAAGGTATATCCTCCCGGTCGTCCGCGGGATGCGCCTTGCGTACCGGCTAACGTGATTATTATAAAGTCAATACGTTGCTAACTCATCAGGCCCGGCTCCGCCCTCTAACAGCCCGGTAATATGCGCGAGCCGCCGCCGCGACCGAGGTAGTCGGCATTACGCTGTATCAGGCTCTGCTCCTGAGAGAGAGAGAGAGAGAGAGAGAGAGAGAGAGAGAGACAGCCCCCACCCCCCGTACTGCTTTGCTTGCCCTTTCGCATTTTGCGCCTCACGAGAGGTTATAACGTATATATATATATAAAGATAAAAGGTAATGTGGGGAAAATGGAAGAGTAGAAGGAGAAGCTCTCGCGCGGCCGCCGAGGCCGTTGCTTATATATATACGAACGAGGGTTAGCTGTTACACGTACGTTATATGGGGTTCAAACGCGTGCATATAACGCGTTATTACGGTCGTATGGCCGAGCAGAGAGGCCGTGAACGGCGAGTTCAGCGCGCTTTTGGCTTTTCATTTTTTTCTTCGACGCACTCTCGTTATGTACGATGCCGGGACACGACGAGCCAGCCGATTCCAGCGTCGGCTACGTTCCACCGCCAGTACCTCCGGTTATTTGTTTTAGATGAAGATATATTATAACGTCGCGTAGTCGCGCGCAAGTCGGTGAGATCGGGTCTAGTCGAACATCCGATCCTCCTTTATCAATAACGAACGCGCTGGAACTCCGACGTATGGAGAGAGAAAAAAAGGCTAAATCAAATGAAATTACCGGCACGCGGACGAGAGTCCGCAGTGGATCGGGCAAGAATCCAAAGACCCGAAGTATTCGTTGATGGAAACAGGATGGATTCTTTTGGAAAACCGATCGACAAAATCGGTTCATTCGCGGCCGAGGTAAAATCCATGCAATATCCGCGCGACGCGCAGTTCTTTGAATTAATGTCAATGACAACCGCCCAATGAACTGGAGCTCGCGGAGAGTACTACAAATGTTCCAGACGGTTGATTCCGATGGATACTATTTTTCATATAACGGTGAGCATTGTGGAAAAGGTAATTTGGGTTTTAGCATCGATTAATCCCTGTAGATTATGATTCCATTCGGTGGATCATTGCATATATTCGAATTTCCTTGATTATTCGAAACAAATAGGAAATAAATAAATAATTCATTATATAATAAGTATCTAAAATTTGTTAAAAGTTATTCAATTATGAAAATACACATTTCATCAAATATTCCTATTTTGTGAATTAATATTTTTTTTTATTAATGTTGCTTTATTATTCGTATATGCTAAATGAATGGAGTAGAGCGAAGATATGAGGATTGTAAATGATCTAAAATGTTGTGTAACAATAGAGAAAGTTTTAGGGCTTGATAAATGTGCCTTACCATCTCGTGGACCGACGTAATGCAGTAAGCATATATCTGTGATATTTCAAGATTAAAAAAAAAAAAAAAAAAATTGGCTCGACCCGTTTTCGTGCCGTATATCCACTCGTATTAAAATCATATGTATATACGATATATAGACTCGTGTATGTACTTGTGTAAATGCATACTCATCCCACACAACAGAGAAGGAATAGCTGCCGTATACGTATTGAAGAGAAAAAAAAGGGTAGCACGGACACCAGGCGCACCTGTGACCTCTCGATGTACCGCACAGGGCCCACGCGTCGCTTTTTTTCGTATATATATATATATATATATATATATATATATATATATATATATATATATATATATATGATATATGTAGATATAGGTACAGGCACCGCGACGACCTCGCGAAGCTCAAGGCTATAAATATAAGCAATACGTGTACTCTCGTTCGCCGCAAGGTTTCAACCGAGTCCCGGAGCCCCCAGGGGCAACGCGATATCATAAACCTCGTGCGCTCATTACACATGCATATGCGCGCGGGAATGATATACCGCCGAGCAGCTCATCCCTATCCAGGGCGCGGGGCAGGAGGGGAGGAGTGTATTCGTGGATAATCCACGACGATCGTATATGTATATACTAATGAATCGTGCGCCGTGGTAAACGATACCTGTGGGTGTGGCTGGTTGAGGGAAGGGGGCAGGGTGATAAGAACGTGAAAAGTTGTAGCGCTCTATGGAAATCTCGTGATCGCGCGCGTGCGAAAAAAATCGCGGTCCGAGATGCTCCTGCTCGGCTTTCGCGTCCCACCTACGTTCCTCTTTTCATTTTTGCTTTATATATATATATATATATATATATATATATATATATATATAATTTATTTATTTATTTGAACTATCGACTTACTGTAGTCGTTTTGAATCGAACTTTCGAGCGATAATTTTGAATTTCTCGCCGTGTCTACACATACCGACACCTAATACGGAGACTAATATTATAGATAATCACGTAAGAAAATATCTCTTACGGCGCTCGGCGAATAGTTATAATCTTCGTGAATGTATATTCTTTTTAAGTGGAGTTACAAAATTTATTTATACTCGGCTGACGGTTCGCAATCGTAGCGTTCATGGTCCGTATATTTTTCAACGCTGCTACCTCTTCGTAAGAAACATCGACTATATGTTTATATATATATATATATATATATATATATATATATATATATATATATAGATGCACTTCTAAATTAACTCCTCGCGCTTATTCCGTCGGCGTTATAAAATATATATTTACGAACCGGGGTCGCGACTTTCGCATGCAGATTCACGGAGTAAAAGCAATCGCGCGCGCTCTCCGATAATTTTACGGCGCAAAAAGCACCTCCCCGATAAATCCCGCAATTTATCGAAAAATCTGTCGTTTGGCCGTAGAGGGGTGGGGAGAGGTGGGGCTTTACGCACTGGGCACAAAATTAACGACCCCTCTACCCCGTCGTAAAATTACGGGAATATTAAAATCCTCAACGCGCGGCTCATATATATATATATTACAAACATATGTACGCGCGGTCGGCGTGCAAAAAAAGTATATTGAACAAGAGAGAGAGAGAGAGAGAGAGAGCTCCTACTGCCTGTATAATACGGGAGTATATATTTATATGTACATATATAGCGGTCGGCGCGGGAACGGCGAACTTCACAAATTATGTTGTTATGCCTATACGCGCACATGCTAACAGACACGCATATATATGTACACACGCCATACTCATACGCACCGGGATGCATATAACCGGATTCTCGGGGATGACGGAAGTCAGTGTATGGGAAGAGCGAGCGCGCTCGCTTGGGTTATCAAGAGGTCAGACCGTCACGGACGGTCCGATGCGCGCGCAGCCAAAAAGCCGCCGGACGAGTTCTCGCGACAGGGTAATTTGTGCGCGGCCGACCCTCCGACTCCTCCTCCCTGTCCCCTCCCTCCATCCCGCCACGTCGCTCCCATCGTCGAGCGGCCACCGAGAGCGCGCGCGCTCGCGCACTTGACTACCGGCCTCTTTGTGTATAATATTCCCTTTTATGTACCCGTGAATCTCCGCATACCTTCATGTATATATATATGTGCGTGTGCGTGTGTGTGTGTGTGTGTGCGCGCGCGCGCGCAAGTATATACACCAAATACATTTCCAAAACTCTCTCTTTTCTCTCTCTCTCTTGGTCTGCCCGTCCGGGTTGATGCACGGCTGCACCTGCTCCATACGGAATTTTTCAAACCTGCCCCAGTGTATACAGTTAATGACATCAGTAAGTTTACTCTTTAAATTTAAATCGGTACGAAGATCGATCGATTGCCAGAGAACAGTCAAAGCTTGACTATGGAACGATCCACTGTTCACGTAGTACTATTTCTATAAGTACACGAACCGATGGGACTTTTTAGCGAAAATTCCATATTGACGGTACCTCAGCCTGTTTATTTTTCAGTCAAAATATTTTCACCGCTTGAAATATCGGAATGCCGATGCAAATATATTTCATAAGTACTAAAGTCATAATTGATTTTTTTATTTTAACATAGTTAATTGAGATTTCTTTCGTGGACTCGATGAAATAGAATGGAAAATATTGTTAAAAGACGCCGATGGAGAGCAAAGAAGTAGACATCGTCGGCAATTTTAGCCACCACTAACGAACAAAGAGATTGCACCGAGTAATTAGTACATATAAGTTTTGCAAAATAAGCCGTATATATAATAGGGTCTGGTAGCGTGAACTAGAACGCGCACACTGCATGGAAAAGTTAAAGGAACCCGCACGATTCCGATGATTTTTCTGATCAGATTAGCTACCGATTTTCTTAATTCCAATGCACAAAACAAGAATAGCTCCGTAAATCCCAGACTTAACTGCACTTCCTAGACGGTTTCCTCCAAATACATAATACAGGCTCGCGCGCACGTTTTCATCCGTATATCATACGCGTATATTATGCACGTTACCCAACGCCATGAGGCCATTAGCATAAAGTTTCACTTGCGGCTCGACTCGTCTTCCTGCGGCAAGGCGAGCGTGCTTCCTCGCATGTTTACGGAAAATCCGCCTCATCCTCGCGAGACCTCATTGAGACAAAGAAGGAGAGGCCGGTCGAGCGAGAGAGAGAGAGAGAGAGAGAGAGAGAGGATCCCTTTAAAATACCTACCAAAAAAAACGTCTTTCCGACGTCCGGCACACATACCACTGGTCTCATAATATATTTATATATATAATTACCGATATCTATACGAGGAGAGGAGGCGTGGGGCTGCTTCGCTGTTATGCTCGTCGGACGCGAACGCTTGCGTGGATGATGGAAATGAAAAATCGCGCGCACGCGAGGTCAGAGGTTAAGCGGCGCGTGATTGAGTTTTAATACGATCTGCGTTGATGGAGGGGGGTAGCCGGCGCGTGTAATATATATATATATATATATATATATATATATATATATATATATATGATGCTTGACTTTAAATTGAAAATATCGCCCCGAGGGAAGTGCGCGTATTATGCGAGGGAGCTGCTTTCATAGACACGCGCGCGTTCGCATACACACACACACACACACACACACACACACACACACACACACACACACACACACACACACACACAGACATGCGCGCACACATTTTCCATATACGCACAAAGGACGACCGCGGGGGCGAAAGGTGCGGGCGCGCGGTTGGAGTACGCGAACCTGACGATAAGTAGGTGCGGCAATCACGGCTGCGGGCGCGGATTCGCGTCGGCCGGTCCGGATTTTCATTTTAATATTTAACGACACTCGGTGGGCGAGGGGATTTTTTTCTTTCCCGTTTTGCGGCAAGAAAGGAAAAAAATTGCTTTACGGTTAGAGTATATATAGCGAGAATGTTTTTTTTTTTATTGAAATTTATTATAATATTAATTAAATTTAAACTTAGATGTGTGCACAGTACGAAATGTATTCAATAATAACAATTTTTTAGGTTTTCATTTTGAGGTTTATCGTATCGAATTTATTTAGGCAATCGCAATGAAATATCTTTTAATTTTCTTTTTTATCTATCAAGCCGATGATTTACAATTATTCCCTAATTTTGTCGGACGTAAACATGTTAGACATGTAAGATAGACTGACACAAAGTACAGTTTTTTTTATAAATTATGAATTTACAATCATTACAATATCTATACTCGAATTACTGGATAACTCACTTCGATCCAATATTAATAAATTTATTTTTAAAACTTTTATTTATTTATATAATATAAAGTATTTGTATATATAATAAAATATTCTTAATTTGAAAATATATTATTTGTACTGATTATTTGTACGATTATTTGTACTGAAAATATATTAATTTTGTACTGACCAGCAATTATGACAAAATCCAGAGAGCTTACATAAGAAATTAAATTTCTTGCAGAGTTGCAATTATCGAGCATTTACATTTGAAAGCATTCGAGTATGAAAGAATGAAAGCATTACAGTACACACATAGAAAGGGGCCGACTATATACATTAACATATGTGCGTGTGTCTGTTTCGTTAATGGATATAGTTGTTGTATTAATGTATCAGTCCGCCTTATTTGCGACGATCTTGAGACGCTCTTAGACACTGACCAGGGGCCATCTGGCGGGTCGTCCTTGCACTGACCGCCCCTCCCTACTCTCCCTCGCTCCCTTCCTCGCTCTCTTCTCCCCCTCAACGGCTTACATTTCCAATCAATAACCGATTGTACAACCCCTGCCACCCCCATCTGCTCCTCTGTCACACATTCCGTAGACCTGACGACTGACCAATTCTATCGTTCTCTCATGGCACAAAACTTTTATCACAGTTCTTATATTCCTTTGCGATTCTTTTTGCTTGTTAATAATATATATATATATATTGTTACAAAAATAGGTATTCGATATTTCTTAGGCGTTCTATCGCAATAGCATGAATAATTATCAATTGTAATCGAATTTTCGTCATAAGTGTAATTTTATACGCATTCGGGAACGGTTGATTTCCAATTTATACAATTAAATAATTCGCCGTTTTACCATTCGCAACCAAGACACGTGTGTTCGTTAAAAAATAGCGTTTTGTCGCAGTCTTTACATCAAACTATTGTGCTTCTATATCTAGCTAAACTGATTATTTTAAAATGAAAATGAGAACGTTCATAAACATAATCCCATGTCACTGTAGCTGCATGTATACAAGAAGTCAATCGAATAATTGCATTAGTTTTGTTATCATCAAGGGACCATAGATACTTTATTACTCGTATAATCTTTGGTAAATGCTGCAATTAATCACTACCCTCAGGTTTCATTAATTATACCACCGTTTGTGTACGATACACTGAAAAAACCCGCACATTTAAAATCGATGAAAATATCGATATCTAGATAGATTCTATTTTCATAAATCCAGAAAATAAAATAGGTAAGTAAAACGGGTATGTGGAAAAAGAGAACCTCAATGCCATATATCTTCTTATTAAACTGCCATTAAATTTATCGGTTAAAGATAGTTTCCCTACTTGCAATCGATTTATATATATATATATATATATATATATATATATATATATATATATATATATATATATATATAATATGTATCCCAGCACCATGGGAGAAGTAATGAGAAATGTCAAGGATTGATGAAAAGCCCCGAGAAATTAGTAAAAACCAATCCGAGTCCCGGGGCGCGGAGGTGGAAGGAAGTGTGAGAAAGTGAGAGAGAGAGAGAGAGAGAGAGAGAGAGAGAGAGAGAGAGAGAGAAAGAGAGTGAGAAAGAGAGAGATAGTTGGAAATAAAGAGAAAACGAGGTGTAAGATAAATATATAATACCTATGTACGAGAGAAAGAGTGAACGCTCTGCGCACCAGAGCAGTGGCGAGATGATAAATCAGATACAGAGGCGGCGGCAGCTGGTGCTCGGGAAATTGCTCGACCTCTCCCATTGTCCGGCTCGATATATCTATGCAAGACAGAGACTCCCCCCCCCCGCGCCACCACCGGCATCCAAGGGCGTCATATTTTGGAAAATCATCTTCTCCGGACCCCTACACCCGCTAATTTCGGGGCAACCACCTACTCACGAAAATTAGCCGTACTGCCATATACACCTATGCATAGACCCAGTCTCCTTCCGCGCCTCTCTCTCTCTCTCTCTCTCTCTCTCTCTCTCTCTCTCTCTCTCTCTCTCCCACTCCCTGCCTTTTCATCGAGGCGCTCGCGACTGAGAGGAAACGCGTATTCCAGCTGCTTGAGGCCCGCTAATATACGCATAATTCAGAACCGGAGGGAGAGAGAGAGAGAGAGGAGTGGGGAGAGAGTGAATATTAAACCGGTATAATATACCTCTCGTTATATCCGCTCGACCTCCGTACTATATGCGTATAACGCGCCCAGGACCGAGTCCTCCCCAACAAAGCAATTCGAAAGACCGGCCGTGTAATTGTATCACTTTTATGATCGGTTCGATTCACCGTTCTAATGGGGGGCGGGGGGTACCGCTACCTTTTCGTAATTTCATCCTGTATATATATAAATTATAATATCCTTGCCAATGGCAATAATCACCGCATATTATAATGCTCATGGTTATATTATTATATAGATTTACAGGCGCTAGGAGCTAACAATTATTTCGCTTATTACCCCATATACATATATATGGCCTTTGTGTGGGCGTTCTTTACGCGCTCTCTCTCTCTCTCTCTCTCTCTCTCTCTCTCTCTCTCTCTCTCTGTCTCTATCTCTCCCACTCCTTAACTATACACGACTAGTCCCAGTACCTAAACAAACAGGAAGCCGCCTCAAAGTTTTTTGGCCGGAAAGCGCATCCTCCCCTGGATTGGCCACCGGAGGTGGAGTTACCGTAATTTACATATTATGGGCATGATATATATATATATATATATATATATATATATATATATATATATGTACACTTTGGAAATTGCCGAGGCGGTCGTAGAGAATTTCTCCTGTCCTGGTGGATGCTTTTGCTTTTTACCGTTCGACGGCGATAGACCCGGTCGGCATTGTATGGCATCGAATTTACCGTAAGCGTCGCGCCGGGCCACCTGCTCGGTCGTATTCATTATGTATGCGTCGTATCAAAATAAGTGACTCATATTTGTGGGTGGAGACCAATATATATATATATATATATATATATATATATATATATATATATATATATATATATATAATTAAATATTATACTTTCGCCAATACCTTTCGGGACAAACATCTAAGTTGGTGAAATTTCCATTACCTTCTGCAACGGGATACCCACCTTCGATGCTCTTCACTGTTGAAACAGTTATTTCCATCACTGGCAACTGCCGTACGATTCGTAAATGTAAATGAAATAGTCTATATATAATGACCTCGGCAAGTGGCAAAAATCTGCCTTTTGTTTGTAAACAGTAATCGACAAAATCTGCGACCAATAGATGCTACCTAGATATGCCCGTAACATATTATTTTAATGTAAATTGTTTTTGAATAGTTTATGGAAATGTTATAAGTGAGGAATTCAAATTCATATCAAATTTGTTAATTTGTACTGAAAAGTATTCTTCAAACTCAGTGATTCCGTCAGTAATTATTGACTGATTCGACTCAGTACTTGACTTTGTATTAGTTCAATCGCCGAGCAATAGTACGTGGTCACTAATTTATTTTCAGAATGTTAATATAATTTAATAATACATACTTAAATTTGTTTAATTTGAAGACGAACAAACAAGGAAAGTCAACTTATTGCATCAATAATCTATTACTAAGACATCAGCGAGTTTTCCAAGCCACTATATTAATTAGTAATTATTCATTAATTTTCAATGGCTTTTTCCCTATATCAGTAAGTGATTATTTACTGATTTTTGATGTGTATTCATTGATTTATAAAAAATGAATTTAAAAAAAAATCTTTAGTACAACGTTAATAGATAAAATAACGAGAAGTTATACTAGTAATACAGTGAACAGAAGTTCACTGGGGTTATCGGACTGTCACCTTAAGAAACGAATCTCGAATTCTTGAGAGCAATGAACAAAATAGTAAAATATCCACTTCGAAATATTTGAAAGAACCCATGATGAATATCATTCTAGAATTTTTGTTTATAGTTATTTTGATACGCACATGAACGGATTTGAAATTTGAATAAGCGATACGTAACTTTTGTAATTAATCAGTATATTTAAAAACTAATTGTTAAGAAAATCATGATTATTTTTTGTGACGTTACGTGGAAAATATTACTGAATTTTCTGGAAAACCACAGTGAAAAAACCAAACCACCCAAATTCAGCCTCTTTGTTACTTACATTTTATTTTTCTTCAAAAAATTTTCACTGGCTCAAATAGTGGAAATTCCAGGGAATATAAATCAAGAGTATATATATATATATATATATATATATATATATATATATATATATATATATACTTCTAATTCCGAGAAATAATGGCGCGAGCCGCCTGCAACGACGACCATCGAACAATGGGCGGGGAGGGGAGAATGGTGCGTAAATTTGAATTGCAAATTATTATTCGCGCCACCCGTCAAACAAATCCATATTGTGCATCTATAACGGCAATTTTCCACGTCCGTCATATACGACTTCTCGTCCCCGTTTTTGTCCGCGCGCCTGCGACGAGTCGACGAAAATGATATTCTCGAGCCGTCCACGCTCGGGGGGGGGGGGGCAAACGTGGCCCGGCGAGCCTCCGGCGTCTTATAGGCGCACCGGGCTTTTTCGCCGCCGCCCCCCCCCCGCGTCAGGGGGAGCTCCGCCATACCCCACCTAACGCGTTCCCCGTGCATATAATTATCGCCGTACTCTCTGCAAGAGCGAGAGAGAGAGAAGAAGACAGAGACAGTGGAGGGGGGGGGGTAGAGTGGCCGGCGTCTCGCGGTAGCGAGAAGCACGATTCTGGAAGGGGAGGGGGAGCACCCTCGACCCTCAGGTAGAAATCCGAACTCATTAGTGCGTCCCCTTGAGCGCGTGTTTAGGTCGCCGCAGCCGCTGCCGCCGCCGTCCGACGTCGTCGTCGTCGTCGTCGTTGTTTTTACGATGGCACGCGGGTGAGCGCGCGTTTTATGGCAAGACCTGCGGGACTTTCTTAAAACAATTTAGCGCGGAGGGGTTTCACAGTCGCGTCTTACATTTTGTCTTTCTCTCCTCTCTCTCTCTCTCTCTCTCTCTCTCTCTCTCTCTCTCTCTCTCACTCACTCTCTCTCTCTCTCTCTATATCCGTTTTTTTTTCACGGCCAAGCGTATATAAGGATGAAGAAGAAGAAAAAAACTGTACAAAGTGGAGGGATAGAGAGGAGGAGAGTACCGGGGAAATTGCCGGACTCGCTCTCCGTTTCCAGAAGGAGGAGAAGGATGGCGGTATATAAAGTGCAGCGAAGGGGGCGAGGGCATCAAAGGCAAGATTCGGGCAGTAGGCCCCTTTGTAGTATTATTATAATACCCGGAGTACCTGACGCGGTTCCGGTCGGGGACTCTCAGTGCGTACCTATTTTTTTTTTTTTATTTTTTTATTTTTTTTTTATATATACTCGAGGGTTAAGGAAGAATTTCTCTTTTTTTTTTCCTTTTTTCCCCTTACTACTTCATATCGAGCGCCTCGCTTCTTTTTCTCTCACTCTTTAAGGTCCTCTCCTTCGTCCGGGATTGGGATGCTTTCGACGTGCGCTCGGGCCGCGAAGACTCGCCGTATACATACAGATTTACTGCCGCATCCGTTCCACCGGGCCCTTCCATCGATGTCACTGGGGCTATTTCGGTCTCGACCAAGTGACCCGCTCGACCTTTTTAATATATAGGCATAAACTGAGAACGTCCATCTCTATGGGCAATTAAACGCGTAGAAACGCCGGGAAACGAAGCCAAAGGGAAACGGCCTACGTTACTTCTTTCTACTTCCTTTGACGGACGTGAGCACGGCGGCGAAAGTCCGCGCACGATGGTTTTTAACATGTCCAAGTCCCATTGTATAATGAGACGTCGCGCGCGCGCGATAAACAGCGAGCGCGCGCGCACACGCGGCAAGGTGTAACGAAGGGGAACAAGAACATGGGGTGGACCGCGAATGGGGGGTATTAGAAATATGAAAAATGATACCCCATGCCACTTGGCCGAGTTTTTCATAAAATCCAAGGGACGGTCGACGAGGACCCGCGTCGCGCTGACCCTTCGTCCATATATACATATATGTATATACATAATATACAAACATTTCCCCTTAAGTATATCATGATGAAGTGAATAAAGCGCCCGTCGACCTATATTCATATAATATGCGCGCGTCTGTCTGGCGGACGTGAAAAAGATCCCGTATACATAAGCGAGCGTGCGTGCGGTGTCTCCCCACCTCCCTCCACCCCACCCCCCCCTCGCGGGTAAAATAGTCCCATGGCAGCCGCAACATACGCCCGGCAGTCGTGTCATGATATGACAGGGGCGGGAGGGAGAGAGACAGAGAGAGAGAGAGAGAGAGAGAGAAGTCATTACGAGAGGAACAATGCGAATAAGACGGGATAAGAGAGAGAATGAGAGAAGACGGTAGAGAGAACGGGAGACAAGGTGGAAGGTCGCTCGACCCCACCTCCCTCTTATCCACGGCTCCGTGCTACGTCGGGGTACGATTCCCAAAAAGGAGAAAAGACGAGCCACCCCATTTGACTCGGGAGTAGGGCCGGTGAATGGCGTACAGATCAACGGACCACCGCCACTGGCATAACATACCTGTAAGCTGGTGTTGGTCAATTTTTAGAGCGAGCTAGGTGGCTGCTATCTTTCTCTCTTTCTCTCTCTCTCTCTCTCTCTCTCCCCCCTCGGTCTCCATCGTCTTTCTCGCGCCCCTGAATTGTTCGCGTGCCCTCGCGTAAAGCGCGTAAAAAATCCCTTTATTGCCCGGAAGAAAACAAGGACCCTCGAGACACGTTGGACAAACTCTCTCTCTCCCTCTCTCTCTCTCTCTCTCTCTCTCTCTCTCTCTCTCTCTTGATCTCCGTGTTGCTCGATTGAGCGTCCACGAGTGCTGTATTATATATGAAGCACCTGAAAAGAAATCTTGCCCTTTCTAATATGCATTGAGGAGTGGGTCTAGAAATGACGTAAAATAATGTTATGAACTTCTTTGCTGTTTTAATGGACGGCAGTTCATTGTTACATTATTATTAAATTAACATATGATTAAACTAATATTTAGATTATATATATAAATGAACATTTATTTGAAAATTTTCAAATAAAGTCGAACATTGCCCAAATTAATCAAATGTTATTAAAGTCTTCCACAAGTATCAGACCAATAAATTTTGCCAATTTTGCCAAACTTTTTTAATCATCTTCGTTTAATACATTTCTGAAAGTTTTGAAAAAATCCCAATGAAAATCCTAGTTCTAAGATTTTAAGGATAAGAAAGGTCTATAGAACTATTTAAAAATACGATATTCGTCGAAATGCTGAATATCGCGACGATCCTATTTATTGCACTCAAAACAATAGTTGCGAATAATTAGACAAGTACATCAACACAATAAGCAATGTTCGCCTTTATAACGTGACATTCAACGCATAATTTCATCGTTCAGTCAGAAAAATGAGAAATTAATCAATTATTGCAATAACTCAAAATGAAGCTGGACTCATTGTCCGATATAATACGACAGCTTCCATTATACAAGTGCACCTAACCCACATTCAAATGAGAATATCATTATTGTCGACAAATGATAATACAGGAAGGTCCCGTCCCCTGAATGGGGCGACCCTCAAAAACACGGGGCGCGCAATATTTAAAGGAGGGTCAATCTCTCCCCAATTGACATTTGCATGCATCGGCAAATAAACACGTTTTGCGTTTTATTCCGCGTGCCCATGGACTCCCTCCCCAAACCCCCTCTGGCCTTTTTCTCGACCTTCGCTACCGCACCTCTAAATATATATATACCATTTAAATATACAGGAATAAGAGAGAAAGAGAGAAGGAGAGAGAAAAAGCTTTGGCGCGTGCCGGACTCGCTGCCCGTATACACCGCGAAGCGTTGATCTGAAACGCGCGAGTGTATATATTATATTCTATATGAATATATATATATATATATATATATATATATATATATATATATATATAATTTCCGAGATCCCGAGGATTTTTCATTTATGAATGCGCGCCCGTAAAAGTAAATCGGATTTCTATCCCCAGGCGCATTTTTGCGCCCCTATAAGCATATATATATATATATATATATATATATATATATATATATACTTGCCGTCGCGGATCAATTGAAATTCGGCTCGCGCGCTGGACACGTGTCGCCTCGAGAGTTCGCGCTGCTTGGTCACTCGTTCGTTCTCTTTTTCTCTTCCCCCTCTCTTTCTCTCTCCTTTTCGTTTGTCAATAAACCAAGAACGAATGCCAGAGAGAGAGAGAAGAGAGAGAGAGAGAGAGAGAGAGAGAGAGAGAGGCTCGGACAGGACTTAAAACTTCCCGCCTGGAAATTTGTCCCAGAAACGGGCATTACAACGAACAACAATTAGGCCAATAATTCACTTGAGCCGTGCGGGAGAGCCGTATGGGGAGGAAAATCCATGCGGACAATTATTCAAGAAAAGTTTGGCGTGTGCGCGCTCTCTCGAGTGCTTTGCTGAGGGGGGAGGGGGTTGAACGCCCCGCCACGGGTGTTAGTGACGCGCAGCCCGCTCACCGCTCTTTCTTTCCGTCTCCCTATATATATATATATATATATATATATATATATATATATATATATATATATCGAGAGAGAGAGAGAGAGAGAGAGAGAGAGAGAGAGAGAATAATGCCCGCGACTGACCATAGTCCATCCCCTCGTGAATATTCCACCCTACGATGATTCAATTCGACAATGGACCATTCTCGTCCGAACAATGCTTTGGTCAAACGCAGAACGGCGCGGCGCGCGCACGTTCGGCTGATGAGTGCGTGGGGGAAGAGAATTGAGGGAGGGGGGTGGGGGAAGAAACGAGAAAGCTTTGCTCCTGGTGCAGGGGTAGTCGCATACGTACACACGCGCAAGCGCGTGCGTAATTTAATATATATATATATATATATATATATATATATATATATATATATATATATATATATACATATATATATATATATGTGTGTGTGTGTGTATATATATATGCACATATAGATATAAATGTATGCGCGCAAGTCGTCCAACCTTTGGCGGTTCGTGGGTGAAACGCGCGGGTGGGGTCATAATACTACCGACGGTAGCGCGCCATATATTACACATGCGATGCCTTTCACAAGTAAGGAGCGACGAGCTGAGCGTGAATGTGAATGCGCGCCTATACGTGGATGTGTTGATGATGAAATTGCCAAACTCCGCCTTAGAACTTTGTAACGACGTCGTTTCCTTCGTACAATCTTGTGCCTTATTGTTGTTGTAGTTATTACACACACACACACACACACACACACACACACACACACACACACACACACACATATATATATTCGTGCGCGCACGTGTCCGATTCAAGTCCAATTATCTGGTGGACCAAAAATTTTGTTGTCATTTCTTATGGAATAGGGATACATTTGTACATGGTGTAGGTAATTGATAATTCTTGCATTTGACGATCACAGAATCGGTATTGTTTCATTGGGATTTTTAATGGAAATAACGTTGTAATTCGTTGTTTTCGGAATTGGACAGGGTGAAGAAGTAACTTTAGACTACACTATACACTTAAAGTTTTCAGTTGTATCGGTAGTTTTGAAGTATTTATAAAAAAAGCGCTCCATCTTTTACAATTTGCATTTATATTTGTCGATAGGTATCCATTTACGTCACAAAAATTGGCAAAGCCATTTTGGCAACAATGGCAATTTTTCACAAGAATGGCCCTTTTTTTACCAATCTTGGAAATTCTCTATTGATACATGATTTAATCTATGCAATACTGTTGTTTTACAGATAATAATAACTATTGTTTCAAATGGTCGAAGGACGACTTTTTGGCCTTTCCTATTGTCCAGCGAATATAACAGAAATCTTCACAAGCGCACTCTTTTTCTCCGTATTCTATATCTACAATTATACTTATATAACAATAATTTTTATTCGAATAGTTACATACACTTTGAAAGAATCGGGCATTATTCGTTAATAAAAAAAATAACCAAGACCCATTAAAAGAAACGAATTACAAGTCAAAATTAATAAAAAGCTCCTGACTATCAAATTCCTCGTCAAAATTATCGCTAAATAAAATTATCTATCAAAAACATCGCGTTGACATCTTAATTATGTATCTATCAGACAGTGCAGAAAAAAAAAACTATATAAATCGTAGGCTCTTATCGATTATCGCACAATTACATGGAATATAATGAACTGTTCGGCCGCCTGCGAAGCGATCGAAAACAAAAACCCCATCCATCGCCCACGGGCCCCGGCTCAATATCCCCAATAATCCCGGCCAATGTCGCATTTATCGGGAGTCATTAAAAATCCAACGTCGAGCCATCGCCGGTGGGGGGAGGGGGGCGAGTGTCAAGAATCGTTGTCAAGAACCGTCTCGACGATCGTCGTCGCCTTTTTATGTACTGCGGCTGGTCGCTCGACAATGAGGGTCAACGAGTGTTGACGGGCGAGAGCGACGCGTTTCTCTTCTCTCTCCTCCCCCCCCCTCTCTCTCTCTCTCTCTCTCTCTTATTTTTTCTTCAATTATCGCCAGGAACAGACTGAGCGAGCGAGCGCGAGAGGCGCGACCAGTGATTGATGACCCGGAGGACGCGCCGCTTGTCCGCGGCCACTCGCTTTATCCTTCCGAGGGCCGGCTTTTCCGAAGTCCTGCGCCCCCCCCCCCGCCCGACCCAACGGCTCTCCGCAGCTCCGTGCAAAGTCCGTTATGCGCTCGGCCTCCTCCGGGGTACCGGGCTACTGGCCGGCGCAGCGCGCCTCGCTAATGCTAACGCGATGCGGCGTCGCGTCGGCAGAGTTCGCTCGGCGGGCCCGGGGAGCGCCCGAGCCCCGGGGGTCCCGTCGGCGAGCCATCATTAATTATATTATTTTTCGTAGAGCCCGGCGCCGAAGGCACGCCGCGCGATACACGCGGGGCACGCGCGGGACGTGGCCGCGGCATTTGCAACTCCATCAAACGACCATTATATATATATATATATATATATATATATATATATATATATATATGTATAGATAGATTTACCTTCCGACTCGTGCGCATCGAACTATATAGATGTAAGACATTTAGAGTTTGTTCAACGATCGTTTATTATCCTCTGCTCTACAAATTTCAATCCAGTGCGAATGGTGGTCGCTGTTGGGCCCTGGTCATTTCCAGTACTATCAACCCAATCGACGTTGTATCAATTCAATCATTGTATCCATTCAATGATTTAATGTAGTAAAAGTTTCGCTGATTTTCGTCAATTCAATTATAGACAGTACGACTGTAGATGAAAGAAATATATATATACCTTACTCGATTTCTGGCTATAATTTTTTTTCGATCTTCCTCTTCAAGCTCGCTCACTAACACCGAATGATTTCAAATTATCGACTGTAAAAAGCCAGTGAATATTACTTAAACAGTATAAATTAATTTCGTTAACACTAATGCGAAATCAGTGAAAAGTACATAGATCTGCGTAGTATGCAGTGAATCGGCCGATTTTTCACCAATTCCAAAACAGATACAATACAGTCTCCGAAGCGAGCTCGACCGGGATCGTTCGTACAATTTGCGAGACGTCCCGGAACAGTTAGTTCGTGGGCTCGATCGGTGGAGGAGAGACCGGTGGAACTCGCATCGTGTATTGCATTCGACACTCCTCACGCGGATTCGTCGCGGTTGGCGCCCAGCGAAATTTTTGAAAAATTTCCGTCCTCCATAGACGCTCGAAGTATATAAAAGTACCTAACATAGGTGTACAATAATAGTAGCGTGCAAATCTGGGCCACTGTACACATTAGGCTCGAATCTCGTACTAAAAGACATATGTACACGCCGCATCATATATGTGTGTGTGTGTGTGTGTGTGTCTGTGTGTGATGATAATATGTTCACAATAGTGCGTCAGGCATCGCGCGCGAAGAACGCGCGTGGCGAAACGCGTGGCCCGAGCTTGGATGCCGGCTGCTCCTATATATAACATTTCCCTGTTTGTACAATCCGCTCGTTTCTCAATCTCTCTCTCTCTCTCTCTCTCTCTCTCTCTCTCTCTCTCTCTCTCTCTCTCTCTCTCTATCTCTCTATTTCTCTCTCTTCCCCCAATTTTTCGTCGCCGCGCACATCGCCCCGTAACACCACACGAGGCCTTCGACGTGCGCGCGCATATATATATATATATATATATATATATATATATATATATGCGATACGCGTATACGTAGCCCACGCTACGAACTCCCTATTCTATACGTACGCCTCTGTTTCTCTCATTTTCTCCCTCATATAGCTCTTCTAGCAGACATTGGAGCCGATTTCTCTCTCTATTTCTATCTCTCTTTCTGCGTTCTTTGTCTAATACATACATATATGCATACACATATATGTATATATACATATACACACACACACAGGCATGTATATATGTATATATATATATATATATATATATATATAATACTAGGTAAAGGAGAACACAGACAGACGCGCGCGCGTTCGCTCCATCAGGACGAAATTGCCGATGAAACTGCCAAGATTAATAAGGATCAAGATACACACAGAGAACGGGCGCTGTTGCGCCGCTCTGTACTACTGTTTGTCGATGCGCGGCTGCAGTTAACCAAGTATGCTTTATATATATATATGTGTGTGTGTGTGTGTGTGTGTGTGTGTGTGTGTGTGCATTTTTCGGAGTGAATCGGGAGGGCAATTTTTCAGACTCCGCTTATAACAGAAGCTATCCATGGTATATATATATCTATATATTGGTATGATGCACCCAACGGCTTTCCGGAATCTTTGAACTTTGCTCGATCGATTTCCGTAGCCTTCGAAATGCCTTTTATTACATCCTGTTTATAGTGACTTGTTAAAATTCGTAAAAACTCGATAATTAAATTTAAAGGTCATATACACGTATATTTGGAATCATTTTTTTTTTAATTCCATAAAATTTCGTTTATTTCATTATTTGTTTTATCTTATCTGTAAGTCCGATATTGATGGTAATCTCGTAAAGAACTCACCCGTATATTTTTTCATCCCGGATTTTCAGTCGGAAGGCATAATAATGCAGAAACAATCTTTGAACGAAAATTAACAGTCTCTGAAATTTCAATTCTCGTTAATTCCAATGAAAATTCAATTAAATTTTGGACTATCATAGCCATTATTACTTTAATATAATTATCGTGTTTCAATCATTACGACAAATTCAAGTCACTTCTGAAGCTGTCCGACTTGATTTAGGCAGAGGATATAGCGATAAAAAATTCAGAGATGTTCTTATATTTTGAACATGAATGTGGCAAGAATATCCGATGTGATTCTCACTGCTGTCGTACTCGTAAAGTCGTGTTTTGGCGCAGGTTCGCTGACGATACGAAGGTTTTACAAATGTTCTCGACGGAGCCGAATATGATTTTTACATAAGTAACAACGTAAGAGTGCTATTTCACTTGTATTAATCCAATGATTTGCTCAGGATCAGAAACGTGTGCTATTATACGTAGGGAGAAACGTAGGTCATTCGTCGTAATTTATCCACACAGAGTCTCTAACGGGAGATAATTAATAAAAAAAAAAAAAAAAAAAAAAAAACCACCCGCATGCAAAGAGGAGGGGGGCACGCGAGCTCTTCGCCCCCACGAATTCAGCCTGTTCCAATGCGGGAATTGGTCGGAAATTCGTAAAACGTTAACGCGCAATTTACGCCCTGTAATTCGGAGCGAGTCTGATGCGTGGACGGATAAAACGGCGATAAACGGCTGGCCGACATGGTGAGCTGGCCGATTGGGCGGGATGGGCGATGGGGGGGGGGGAGGGTGGATATCATTGAGGGGTCGCGAGCCACGCCGCGCGATAAACCGAGCTATTAACTTTTTTTTTCGACGGCTCGCTTCGCCTATTATGCGTCAGAGGGCGACCGGGGTCTCTCTCTCACTCTCTCTCTCTCTCGTCAGTTTCTGTTTTTTTTTTCCTCTCTTGTTTCATCGACGCGCGCGAGCGCGCTCTACACGTGGTCCGAGTCCTGCGGGCGGCCGAGCGGCGTAAATAACGCGGGCCCAGAGCAATTGATTAATCAACGGAACCGAGGAATATCGGCTCCGCGCGACGCGACGCGACGCCCCGCATTATTGATGACTCGGACGCCGAGCGCTTGAATACATTAGCACCCCCGTCGTATATGCATACAGATGTATTAAAGTAAGAGAGTGCGAGAGAGAGAGAGAGAGAGAGAGAGAGAGAGAGAGAGAGAGAATGAGAGGTAGGGAGCGCAAAAAATCCACCCACCCTCCTCAACATTCCCATAATACAGTATCTTCAAATGCGAGCAACGTACCTTTGAGCTTGCGCGCTGATCCGATTAATTTTTTCGTAAACTGGGCGAAAACAAGGCCGCGGAACAAACGAAGGGGCCGTAGGAGGATGGAGAAGAAGAGGAGAAAATTGCTCCTCTTGCGCACACAGCGCGTCGCGCATATGTATGTATGTATGTAAGTATGTATGTATGTATAGGACTGGTGCGTCGGAGGAAAAGGGAGAGTTTGAAATTCTTCCCATCGTATGTCCGTGTGTTTATATGTGTATAAAAGGGCGATTTCCCTCGTTTCTCTCAACTTCATTTTACAACTTAACAGCTCTCCCTCTCACTCCTCTGCTCTCTCTCTCTCTCTCTCTCTCTCTCTCTCTCTCTCTGTCCGAAAGTGCGAACTCGCCGCTCCCCCGCCTTATATATATACACAGTATTACTACTTACTCGGGGCCAGCGCACAAAAACTCGGATCTTGGCCGTCGCGCGCGCCAGCCGGTTCTTCGCTCGCCCGTATATACTGCCCCCTTTCCCTTTTTTTTTCTCCCTTCGTCGCACCTAAGTACACCCCCGCACATCGGTATAGCAGACCCGCGCGCGAAGTGCTTTCCGCGCGCGCACGCATACACACACACACAAACACACACGTAAGCACACACGTTCGCACGCACAGTCTCCCATCCGGGAAAAAAGGGCAAACGTATGTCCGATCGGAAGGACTTAACAGTTGTCCGAGACCCCCCCCCCCTCGCCATCCTTCGAACACTCCGTCACTCTCTCCCTCATTCTCACTCACTCACTCACTCTCTCTCTCTCTCTCTCTCTCTCTCTCTCTCTCTCTCTCTCTACTTTTCTCTTCCACGCTCAAGGACCCGGAATAGTGACGAAATTAAAAGGACGGCCCGCTTTCGACAGGAACATTTATATAGATATACACGTCGATAAAGACGGAAAGTGCGAGGATCGCTCAGTTTTCTATAATTCAAAGGGCCCCCGTCTACTACGCATATACGTATATATACTACCTATATACACCAATGCCGGAGCTCGCGGGCGCTCGCGCCAAAGATCACGAGCGTAGGAGGGTTGGGGTGGGGGTTTTCGGGGGGTCGGTCGGCGGATAATGTATGTACCCTTGCGAGGGAGGATTGCCCGACGCAGAGAGAGAGAGAGAGAGAGAGAGAGAGAGAGAGGGAGGGAGGGAGACGCAAATGGGTGGGGGGAAGCGCGTGTGCGCGGGGGTGCCAGCTGAGAGACGATCCGAGCGAGCGAGCGAGCGAGGGTGGGGGGAGAGGGGCAAGCTGCGCCACGGCTGACCAGCGGACGGCTCTCTGCCGCGTATAATACGAGGCCAGTAGACGAGTCGCCCTCGCCACGCGAGTATATAGCGGACCGAAAAAAGGGAATATAATAGCCCGGGGGCCCCGGACACCTACGCGCCAGCACCCATACGCGGCGGCCGCAGCAGCAGCAGTAGCGACGGCAGTAGCTCATCTACTGCTCTCTCTCTCTCTCTCTCTCTCTCTCTCTCTCTCTCTCTCCCACTCGCTCTCCTCCGTCGGCTCACCTTTCCTCGCACCTTGCCGCCCGGCCCGCCCGCCGGCATTGCGGTGCCGACGCGCATCATCGGCCAGAGCGAGAGAGATACGTGCGAGGAGGGTGGAGAGAAGGAGGAGGAGAAGAAGGACGGACAGGAGGAGGAGGAGGACGAGGCCGAAGTACCGAGGCGCAGTTTCTTTTTGTTCGGCGCGACGTGAAAAGTGCGCGGCGGCGGCGGCGGCGGCGCCCCACGGCCCCGACGGGTCCCCACGACGGACGCGGATAATACAGACGCGCGATTAATCAATCCTCCGCCCACGCGCGCACGCGCCACGGGTCCGAGATAAAGCCGAATGAAAGGACGTGCATGTGCGCGGATGCCTATAGAGATATAGATATATTTATATATATATATATATATATATATATATATATATATATATATATATATATATATATAGATGTGTAGAGAAACTCCTTAGACTATTCGCGACATAGTTTTAGTGAAGGGGAGGATAGAATTTTCAGTGTTCGAAGGTGGCAATTGAACCGCGCCCCAATGGTGGTCGGGATCTGTCAGTTTCGTAGCAAGAAGCCGCACGCCAGGCCTCCGTTTAGGATACGTAAGTATATAATGTGCGCAATATATATATATATATATATATATATATATATATATATATATAACGTATTGTATGTATTGTACCTTTGTACATCTCTAGAATTCCTGGGTGTCGGTAGTAGCGTAACGACTTATTATTAGAGGTATAGGCGATGACCCGCCCAATGGTCCCAGGACTGGAAACGAACACAAAGTTCGGGGCAATAGGATCGTCCCCGTCGACTGTAACCTAGATTTTCATTATGCCAAATGTGATCGCATCATACATTTATTTTTGGCCAATAAATCCGTTTTCCATGTCCCTGCCGAAGGCGACGCTTCTTTCCGGCAAAATGATAAAAATTCTCTTGGAAACTGATGGATAAATAATTTGATAGGTCAAAAAATAAAAAAGAAACGTAAAACTAAACGTACGGTCATACGATGTCTTAGTGATATTAGTGATATAAGTGAATTTTATTTTACGAACGACTAAATTTACTTCCGGTGATGGATTTCATTTCACTACCCGCCTACAGTTCATAGAGTCGTCCTAGTAATGGCCGCTGAATCATTGACACCATTGTAATTGTAATTCATTTGGCTTAAATTGCGGTATAAATGTATCTCATCGGACTGTTTTAATTGCCTTCGTAAATAACGGGATATTTTGAATTTATAAAATTAGCCTTCGTGATATATATATATATATATATATATATATATATATATATATATTTATAATTATTTATTCAATTTTTGAGCTGCACTATTCACGCGAGCAATATATTGTATATATGTGCAAAATATTGTATTTATATAATAAGCAAAAGGCAACTAGCTCAGTGGATTGCGTGTAATTTTTTTCTTCGATCCGTCAGCCCTTCCCTTTGGGTATTGAAGTATCTCCCAATTGAAATGATCCAATAAAACATTCGGCATCGTTATTTTTTTATCGTCATTTTCCGTCGAATCGTCACAATTGCGTCGCTTTGTGACGCTCCGCGCGCGGCTGATGATGTTTTCATGCGAATGCGTCATTATTAATATTCTGAGATCGAAAGGTTTTGAACTGACGAGAGCAAGCCAAAGAATACAGTCAAACATTGGCCTTTGTTAAATTTCACGAGTATTCAAGAAAGTTGCATAAGTTACGTCGGTGTGAATATTTGACCCCTCCTCCCGGCATTACCAAGCGTGCCATCCGCTAATTCTCATCGATGGTCAAAGACGACGTGTACGGTCTGATGGTAATTGTCGATGTAGGTACGGCTAGTGGAAAGCAAGTTGCGGGTGTGTTAATCTACTCTTCCCCTCCCCCTCCTTCATGAATTGTTGCACATACGATCAGAGGAAGAATCTTATATATATATATATATATATATATATATATATATATATATATTATATCCTTCTTTTTTTTCGTTGCTTTTTCAAAATAATTCGCATACTTACGAATCACTTCGTTCCTATATATATATATATATATATATATATATATATATATATATATATATATATATATACTTATAGCTAATTGTACATAATGAAGACTTATGATTCTTACGTATAATATATTCTGTATATATACTATATATATATTATATATATTTACTCTTTCTTTTATAAATTATTCATTTCCTTCAATTAATTGCGCTATTTTTTTTATGTGTACGCGGGTGTGTTTTATTAGCGATAAGTAAATAGCACGCGAGATTTGTATCGTTAACGTGTGTATATATATATATATATATATATATATATATATATATATATATATATATACATATTTATCGCGTACTTATCGAAAACCTTTCGCTTGTAATTCATATGTATGCGCGGGCGAGCGCATGCGAGAATTAATTCCATCGCGTATTATAGGAATTCCCATATATATATTTTTTCTCTCTCCCGTCTTCTTGCACGTATTAGCGTCAATTTATAATTAGTAATAGAGCGCTACTGGAATTACCACGAAAAATAAATACAAGGAGCCGCAGATGAAGAGGATGATGAAAAAAAAAATGAAATTGGCTAAAAATGAAACATAAGCCTCGAATTTATTAAATTTCACATTATATCACACAATAATTATTTTTAATTAATAGTTGAATTTTGCATTTCTGTACACAACATTATCGGCGAATTAAAAGTAGATTCATTTTAAAAATCACCCTACACATTTCATTTAATATTTAATTATTACTTGTTCTACGTCGATATGAATTAAATTAACATTTATTAATACATCCTGATTTATAATTTGAGCGATGAAAAAAGCATTTATGAAAATCGGACAATAGCGGAGCTACTTTTTTTCTGGTCATTACAACATTGGAATTGTCAAGTGACGCGCGATTGCAAGAATTCTCAGGAGTTACTTCATCGTCGACGATTTCACCCAAATATCTGAAAATACCATATATGTAGCTGTATATCGAACTTTTGTCAAACCTCTACAGTATCGTATTCGAACATTTCAATAAAAATTTGAAATTGGTCTAATAGGTAAAAAGGTTAGCGTTTACTTCGCTATAAGGCGGCCGATTGAAGAGGGGATAAAAGAAACCTTCGAAGCGCGCCGAATGTCAAAAATAGGAATAAGTAACTGGGAAGCTTTTAATCTTGAGTTTACTATTGATTTAAAAGAAATTGAAGATTTGAAAGGTATTGAAATTTATTGAAAAAAAAAATCGTCAATGTCTATGACGAGAATTGACGTAAGTACTTTAGATTAAGTTTTATAAACTAATCGAAAAGTAGCAATCTATTATTGCTGTTTGAAAAATAAGTAAACGCGTGTGATTTAATACAATCTTTATCGCATTAGAATTCGACAAATTGCAGTAAGCTTTCGGTACACTTACTCTCGTCTAGAAAAAAAATGGACCTGAATGGCAGCTCTTCTAAACCTACTCATATAATATAGGGAATAGAAGAATAAGAACCGATTTCTAATGAAATTATAATTTTGAATAAACACTTTCCAATTGTTTGGAATAAGTCTCAAGCCATTCAATAGATCATAATTATAACACCAATTACAATTGATTGTAACGTATCGGAGAATGCAAACGAGGCCTCGGACACTTTCCTCATTCAGCCACGAGACGGCGATCCGGCTTGATCATAATATATGAATTATAGCGAAGAGGGCGCCCCGATCCAGAAATTCCTGCATACATTATCCTGGTTAACGAAGCCCGGCGACGGAAGTGCGACGAATTCTCACGGACGATCTCTCGTGAGCTGGCGGGGCGAGGTGGGATGGAAAAGGAGAGGCGAACGGGGAACGAAGGGGGAAAAGGAGCCCCGGCGCTGCGCGACAAAAGTCGCGAAAAAGAACAAAGGACCGCGCTCCGATGAGACGCGACGCGGCCTCGTTCAATTACAGGCGAGCTCTTAATTACGTCTCTCGGCGCGGCTATACGTTGTATATATATATAGTGCGCATAATTTCTCAATTTCTTAATTGAGCGCTATATATATATATATACATGCCGTCTGACGTCGATTTAGCGATAAGGGCGCGATATTGCGCAGCCTCATCAGTCGCGACCTTTCTCTCTCTCTCTCTCTCTCTCTCTCTGTGTCTCTGTCTCTCTCTCTCTCTGTCTCCCTTACTCGCAGGCCCGCACACGCGCGCATATTCACACACGATCCCACCTCTTAATAAGAGTAAGCGTCACGTGTACGCCCGCGCGACGACCTCGTGTGAGAGAGAAAGCCGCGAGAGACGCCCCGATTTAAAATCGGAGTAATCTCCCTATCTCTGTGGCTTTCTGTCTCTCTCGCTCTCTGTTCGACGGAGAGATGGGCGAAACGGAGAGACGGAGAGAGAGAGAGAGAGAGAGAGAGAGAGAAAGAGAGAACGAGAGCGAGAGCAAGCAAACGATTTTTCGTCCCCCTCGCGAAGCATCCCCCGCGCGTACATTCGTGCGGCATTCGCATTGTCGCGGCTGTACACTTTCTATGTCTCCCCCACACTCGCCACCCCCACCAACTTTGTCCTTCTACGCGGAATCAGTCGCAACCCTCCGCCCCTGCGGCCTTGCATATATACACAGATGCGCGAGCGCACGCCGAACGGGGACGGTTTTAAAGTCCACGCGCGCCGACCATAATGGAGCGAATGTCACGGCTAATGCTGATTGCCGCCCCCCTCGGCGTTAGGTATATATATATATATATATATATATATATATATATATATATATATATATATATATACATTATACAGCCCTGCTCGAAGCTCCCATTGGGCGAAAGAGCGCGCACACGCGCACCCTTTTGCATTCGGTCCTATATACATATTATGATTGTGTAATGGCCGCCAAACCATCTATATATATATATATATATATACATATATTCGATGGACGCGGTTTATACGCGTGATCGTCAATTATTATTGATCTTTGGGAAAGTGCCGCCTATGGGACCCATGGCTGTAAAAAGGGAAAGGGTCCAATTGTAATGTAGACGGCGTAGACGCGACCACCCCCCCCCCCACTAAAAGAACATTTACAATTTGAGATTTTTAAGGGGTGTGCTGACGTGAGTTTTGAAAGTCAAATATTATTATAACTATTATTATTATTATATGTTTTTTTTCAATTCAAAGCTAGAATTATAGAATAATAGCAGTAGATAGAGTGACCCGATGAAACACTGGATCATGATTAATTCCATGTAAAGATATTTGTTTATAATCACAGAAATATGCAATCTAAACGAGCTATTAATTTATCGAGTCTACTAGAGATACACGAGGTGTAAGGAAATCTTAAAGAAGCCATAGTGATTTGTATTATTATATCAAATAGTAAAATGTAAAGATACCAGAAAAATATATTTATTTTTAGTTCTAGCCTCGTACGATCAAAGCAATCTATTGTTTTTTTATGTCGTATAATAAAAAGAAAAAGTGAACCGAAGCGATGAGGTATCCTTAATTTTTAATTCTGTCTGAAGAAGATTTTTTCTGTCGAATTAAATTACATCCTCCGAATTTACAAATCACCAAATCTAATTATAAAAGAGAATAACGGACCTCAATGGCGCGAATCACCGCTCTATCAAGTATCAAAATATCTAAACTTTTTCTTTACAACGCTGTTGCAAAATACAAGCCATTTGAAACGTCCTCCATATTTTAAAAATCGTATTTTATAAGAAGACGAACGTATTCGAATTGTAAATCGATCACTTCAGTTTCTGTAAATTTTAAATACTTCCAATATAATCTAATAGTACTCTAATGTTTCCACTTCTATAGCTAATTTTAATTTGGCAATAAAATGTCTACAAACAAAAAAATATATATATATATATATATATATATATGTATTATGAGTGTAATATTTATGGTCGACATTGCGCAACGCTGCGCCGCATCCAAGTTTCAAAATGCAAAGCGCATCATCCCCCCTTCACGCTTTTTATATGATTGAAGCAGATTGCACCAATTGGGGGATGGTCACGTGCACGTACACGGATTGGGGAGAGAGAGAGAGAGAGAGAGAGTGAGAGAGAGGGGGGGAAGAGAGGAATCGCCATTTTTTAAAACGTACACCCCGTTCAAGCACTACTCGATGTTATGCGGAAAGATTTGCACCCCCATTATTCTCTCTCCTCTCTCTCTCTCTCTCTCTCTCTCTCTCTCTCTCTCTCTGTACATACACACACATATATACACTCGACTCGCCCACCGTTCTTTTATCCTCGCTTTAGATCACGCTATACAGCAAGTTGTCTCCCGAGGCTAAGGCTCTTATGAGATTTTTATCGCGATCGAGAGTGTATATATATATATATATATATATATATATATATATATATATATTCACGCAGACGCATATGTATTTCTATTTGAAGCAATACGTTTCAGATTTTGAATGCCGTCGCAGGTTCTTGAGCGCGAAGAAAGAAAATGTCACACGGGCAGCCTAGTGACTTGTATAGAGTGAGGCGCTTTATCCTTAAACACCTGACGTTCAGATTTCCATATACTTGACAGAATTTTCACGGATACTCGAAAATTGAGACGAGAACGCGTTGGATGATTTATTTTTGCGATGCAATACTCGGTTGCTCGATTAATTTACGGATACGATTGAGACGGCGTTTCGCTCAAGATTGCACAGGCTCGACGTCGATGAGACGTCTATTATAATTTTAAACCAAGACGGTAATAAATAGCAAAGTTATAGCAGGAGGACACTAATTTAGTGCGGGATTCTAGTCGAATATGTTTTGTATCGTTATCAAACATCATTTTGTCATGTTACAAATCACACTTGTACCCATACCCAGGATATATTATTATAATCTTTTTTGCTCTTTTATTTCTATATTTAAGACTTTTTTTATACATATATTTACACTTAAGGGCATAGATATGAAAATTGCCCCAGGATTATCAGCACATAATGTATATATTGAAAATAACTGTACGACTGTATATAAATCTCACTGTGTTGAACTAGTATACTAGATATATTCTCGTATAGCTATAGTATCCTTGGATTCATGGACGGAATTTTGTTCAAAAGCATAGAATCGTCTCAACTCGCGCTTGCTAATTTATAAGCACTGCCATGAAAATGTCGATAATTTCCTTCGACCCAGCCATACAGATATATAAATCAAAAACAAGAGAAGAAAAAACAATATAAAAAACAACAGTAACGAACGCGCATGAATTTGTATCATGAAACGCTCGCGTTACGGCCAACTCGCGGGCACTTGCCGCGCTTCCTCTGCCTCACGTACACGTAAGCTCATAACGATAGCTTAAGCGGATTATGCGCCGATAGGTCGAACCGTCAGTTACGCTTTGCATTATCCCGCTGATTCACCCCCCTCCACCTCCCTCCCTCCCCCGCAAACCCTCGAACGACGACGGAAGCGACGTTCGGTGACGTCCATCGATTTCGAGGAGATTACCGCCACCGCCAGCAGAGTAGGACGAATTATCTATGTAGGAGGGTTTTACTCCCCTTCTCTCAGCCGCCCGAGCGAAGAGGCGGCGAAGGGGTTGAAACGGGGCTCGGAAAAACCCTAGGAAATTCAGGCGTCGGGCGGCTTGCGTGCTGGCGACGGCTCTGCTCAGTCAAGGACGTCGATCGGGCATTTCTCCGTCCATACCGCCGGCCCGCCCCGTATCTTCGATCGATGCTTAGAAGTGGATAGGTGTGCCAGGCCCGGATTCTTAAAATCCGCGCAAAGGGACGTAGATTCATCAGCGATTTTACAATTAATCTTGTCGAATGGAACGGGCGCCTTTGTCGATGTCGACTTTTTCGTAAAGTTTGTTGGAATTGTTGCTCTCTATTTACACGTTCCTGAAAGCATGCTTATTGGGTTATGATTTACTTTCAGTCAAAATTAGCAACGATGTCACTCGAAAACATCGAACCTATAATAATATCACTTGTTTCCGTGGTAAAGCTGTGCAACGATCACGAATTTCTTTAATGGCTGAGGATTCTTTATTTTTCAATACTACATCGTTACCATATTAATTAACTTTGTAATATACAGCAAAGTACAAACCATCCGCAATTATTCGACTTAGCATACCATACAGAAATTTCTCATTATCCCGGCAGAATGCACGATGTCGTAATTTGAGCGTCGCGATAACTAGATGATAGAAAATAACAACAACAACAACAACAACAACAACAACAACAACAACAGCACCGTATTATACTTTTCTCATGGCCGGAGAAGCAGAGGTCGACTCCCGAGCGAGGAGATTCAGATAAAAAAGACGAAAAATGAAAACTGAAAAAAAAGGATGGAGACAAAAGCGAAAATGAGGGGGGGGGTAAAAAGAGCAAGATAAAGTCAGGATGCGAGGGGGGGTAGCGTGTGGCGCCCTCGAGAAAACCCCTCACCACCTCTTCCCTCTCGTTTCTCTCCACGATGTGTATAGCCTTAAATCGAATCGCCCTCCCCGCCCCCTCCCATAGTTACCCAGTGTAAATACGTATAAAGATATTCCGCGGGCGGGCGAGATCAGTTCATTATATGCCGCCCGCACAGGTACTTATATACACAAACGCGTTTACGCGGCGCTGCTCGCGCGCGTCGAACTATATATATATATATATATATATATATATATATATATATATATATATATATATATATATACATATATGCATACAGGCCCAAGCCTGGGAGGGCGACGCCGTCCTTATCAGATCCCCATATCGCGCGGGGATCTGGCCCAGCTCCGCTGCCTCCCCTCTCTTCCCACCCCAGTCACCCACG